>OZ025239.1:123606088-123614013 GCA_964019155.1 Osedax fenrisi | reverse complement strand
CTGTTATAATTAACATTACCTATAGAAATGTAAACAAAAGCTTTTCGAGCCTAATTTGATATTCTATTTCTCGAGTGAGATAATCTATGACGTAATTACGTTGTAATTATGACGTAATTATGATGTAATTATGTATTTGTGAGAAACACGGCCGCTTCAACGCGGATCCGCGATTATAAACCACCCATTGAAACGCGACGCACTATCTAGGTGTTCATAATGTGTTATTATAAATCACAGAATTGGAATATCGTATAAATACGGTCCTTTCTTTATTCGGTGAAGAATTATAATTATAAATACATATACAGCGACATATATATATATAAATTCATTAATATATATATATATATAACTGAACGATACAATGACTAATTATATAATTCCGCTGTATACTAAGAAGACGGTGATTTCGGCTTAGAGGAGATATCGAATCCTACACCATTTTTTACGTTGAACGATCCGTTTTGCGTGCTTCGATACCGACCTCTAAAAGCGCGCGCGCACTCTTAGCCCCGCCCCTAAACCACCGCCTCGACACGGACCGCCCACTTCGCCTCGCAAACTCGTCATTACGATATAGCGAACGTTACCGATAGGTGTCGTACTTGTCGCTGTATTGTCACGTCGTTACGTGCTGTTACATCCCTTATACGAGAACACCTCCCCCCCCCCCCCGACACTGGATTACATAACGAAAGCCTAACGCCTATATAGAACAGGTAACTCCGCCCACTCGATATTAGCCACGCCTATCGTACGATATAGCACAACATCGCTACCACTGCTGCTACCGCTGCTACCGCTTCTTCTATATCACGTAACACACTCTCTCGGAGAGATAAAGAGGAGGCCGCTTATCAGAGATAAGATATTCGTCTATAGACATACTTATCTCCCCTACATAGCCGGTGTCAGTAGACAATAGAACAATAGAAGTCATTACGCAACTCACGGATAACACTATTACGTCAGGTAAAATATTAGCACGTATATCTAGTGTATTTGTGTGTGTGTGTGTGTATGTGTGTGTGTGTGTTATATATAGGCATATGTGTAATGCAGGCCATAGTTGAGTATGTGATGTACAGTGTACAATGTAGGTGATGTACAGTGTACATGTTAGTGTATATCCTACGTATACGTGGCAGTGCTAGTGTGCTGTATGCTGTAACATGTACACTACTAATGTACCCTTTTATGTTGTAGTCTTAGGTATGCAGCGCGTATGTGTATAGCGTATAGCATACATACATAGCTACCTACGTGGACATGTGTGTGTGTGTATTGTATACATTAATAGTAGCGATGCTCGAATGTCAAAAGTAGGACGCCTGTGGTACCAAATGTGAAATGTCATCTGAATTAGCTGTGACATTAAATGTCGCGCGTGTACACAACGCACACATATGTAGGCTATACTATACATACGCACACTGTATATAGTAGATATATGTCCCTATTTAAAAAAAATCTCTATTATTAAAAGAAAATTATATTATCAACTAGAGTCTACATTCTATAAATAGACCTATACCTAGGTATATATATATATATGCACCTTTACATACACGTGATTATATAGATGGTTATCAAACATCGCACACACACGCGCACTCACACACACACCCGCACACTCTCACACACACACACCCGCACAGTGTGCGGCGCACACCCGCACCCGCACACTCTCACACCCGCTCACAATACCATAACGAGGCTGTGATAATCGCACGGATTCATCACCGGTCTAATTAATGACGCTGTTCAGCACACGCGTACACGTGTACATTGTACGCGTGCGTCTGTTTGTGTACGCGTGCGTCTGTTTGTGTACGCGTGCGTCTGTTTGTGTACGCGTGTGTCGTCACGTACCCACGCGTACACTGTGATGTTTGGCACACTTGTTGGTGCGTGCGTCTGTTTGTGTGGCGTGTGTGTGTGTGCCATCGCTCCCATTGAAAGCCTGTAGTCTACATAACACACACACACGCACACACACACGCATACACCTATTACTATTACCGACATCTCCTAGGTCTCCGTCGGTCTCGGGTTGTCACGTGGGGCCCTATCTGGCGATACGCATCACGCGACCACGTGTAACACACACACGAACGCTGTAGTCACGTGGTATTGCCTACATCACGTGACATTGCCTACATCACGTGCTATTGGCTACATCACGTGGTATTGTATGCATCACGTGGCATTGCCTACATCACGTGGTATTGCCTACATCACGTAGTATTACATACATCACGTGGTGTTGCCTACATCACGTGGTATTGCCTGAGAACACCTACCTCGACAGTAGTGAACGCTGTCAGTCACACGCTCGCTGAAATAGCGAACACGACATGCGCATAGTCGATACTTCCTGGTACTACCCAGACATAGGTACGGGTATATCTACACTCGCACGCACATACTACTACCAGTACTACCAGCACCACTACCAGCACCACCACCAGCCCCATTACAGCCCCACCAGCCCCATTACTAGCCCCACTACCAGAAATATTTCAATGAGTTATCGACGTCCATTAAAAGCTTTTTCTGATTCTTGTTAAAGTTGATTAATTACACGTTGCCTTGTAGCTGTGTAGCTGTGGTATACTGCCAACTTTCTAATCACTTATTAAACTTGTCGATTTATTAGCATATAATATATACGAATATATATATATATCGTATATAATATACGTATCAAATACGTGGTTATAATAAAGGGGTTACTTATATTAACTCTCTCTCTACACTGTAAATCAATACACTAACTAAAACAATGCCCTATTTGTCCTTTAATACATTAACGAGCCTAATGCACACGCACCGCACACCGCAAACCGCACACTACAAACCGCACACCGCACCACTCATATGGACGGAGCGCATAGTATACGCGCACCAGCCCACGGCACACCACTCGCACCAGCCCACGGCTCCACACACACACACACACACACACCGCTCACCCAACATATTACGTAACTGCTCGCGTGTGACGTCATCGCCTATAGTATTACGTCACACACACGCGCACTGATTGTGTATTACGTAATTGATTACCGCACACACACGATTACTATTTACATTACAGCAGTCTGCTAACAAGTATGGTGCGGTGTGAGCGTGTACGCCGGTGCGAGTGAACATACACGCACACCCGCACACACACACACGCACACACGTGTATCCGTGTAATATTACTATTGGAAATGTATCCTATATCCTATAGGGTATATATATATATATATATATATAATTAATAAAATAGGATTTGCTACTGATACTATATCGCGTCGTATACGAGTACACGTACATATATATATATATATATATATATATATATATAGATATATATATATATATATATATATATATATATATATATATATATGTAAATATGTATGTAAATATATACGTTTACATATGTAAGTATTTAAATGAGTGTTACACAAGTATCAGGTTTAGGTGCACATTGATATTGCTAACAGATTGTCTACCGGCTGTATCACGTGCTCGTGCCGATGTGTACTATTGAGAACACGTGATACATTACATAACCGTGTGCGGTGAAAGTCGCACACCGCGCCGCACAGTGTGCGCGAGGGTAAGCACACACACGGCTATCATCGAGCCAGAGGTGCGCGCCAGTGTGTGTGTGCGCGCCACACCTATATGTGGTGCGTAAGTGTTGTTTATATCACGTGGTGTGTGTGTGTGTGCTGAAGTCGTCACGTGATAGCGTCGAGGACGTGATGTCATATCTCTCCTCGAGTGTTAACGTTAGAACTAGGCCACTGTTCACTCTACACATACGTTGTACGTAGCGCGCTGTACCCAAAGTATACCGTTACTTTATAAGCATGCGTAATAGTATCAATAGTGTGTGTGCGCGTGTGTGTGCGCGTGTGTGTGCGCGTGTGTGTGTGCGTGTGGCATAGATTTGTATTCTACGGTCAACTATAAATCTAATGGTATGTGGTATCAATATAGCGAACGTTGATATAGTTACATCGATGTTATATGTTGGCGTGTACACATGTAAACAGGTCACAGTACATGATACATGCATATAGGCTATAGATATATATAGGCTATATATGCTGTGTATATAGCCTATGTAATGTACGCCACACCGGTACAGCGGTTACAGTAACCACTAACTATAGAACACATACGTGACGTCATTGATGACGCATACGCCCCGCCCCCTATAGTTAGTTAATCACTACCACCACCGCAAGGAGCAGCACCGTCGTTAGTGACCTCTAACGATAGTGATCATTAGGGGCTACAGTATAATAAGTGTATCGTTGAGATTATACTGCGATATATAATCATATATATATATATATATATATATATATATATATATATATATATATATATATATAATATGTATATTATATATATATATTGCAAGTTGAATGCCTCCATAAATTATGTAAACAACTTTTTTATGTGTCTTATTTCCTCTCACGGATCATCGAATGCCCAACACTTGTTTACGTTCACAGTCACGTGTCATCACGTCACGTGGTTTGCTGTAATACCACGTGATGACCAGCTGATCACTCTATACCGAGTGTGTGTGTGCGCGAGTGTGTGCGCTCCCGTCTAGTACGTATCTCTTTATACCTGAACACGTCTGATACTAATGATCAAGTTACAATAGATCCTCCTCCTCCTCCCCCTGCATTGTAACGCCGTTACATTACTAGTTACTTACTAGTATAACATGTACAGTATAGATAGTGTAACCAATGTACCTGGTAATCATCCATATATATTGATTCGAAGGGACATTAGAGCCATATATGGTTATAAGTGAAAACTTCATCTAAGTTCCTCCATGGATATATCCTATAGGATGAAAGAAATCCACCAAATTCAATAACAATAACAATATAAATATATATATATATATATATATATATATATATATAAATATATATATACATGTATAATACACATATAACACCGATGACATTGAATGACATTGAATTTGAAGAGAGTTTATTTAGTGTTCATTACCATATCGATTCTTATTAATCGATATGTCAATACCTTCTAAAAAGTTGGTACATTCTCTATGGAACCCGACCCCACCCCCACCCCACAGTGTGGTGTGGGGCTCACGCAGTGTTTGGCACACACACCACACACACACACACACACACACACACACACACACGTACCGGAGTGGTATGTACTTACGCTGCATTAGTAGTACCATTAATAATAGCACTGTATACGTATGTGCATAGTGGCAATGTGTTGATTAATGGATACTCTACTGCCTTTACTATAGGAGTTCTGCACGGGCGATAATTCAAATAGTTAACGTATAGAGTGCCGCTAGGTGGTGATAGCATACATTTATAGCTCTATTTATCACTCGGCTTATTACATTAGTAATAGAACTATAGAGACATTTCTCTCTAGCTATATGACACTATAGTGTGACTGTAGTAATAGAACTACCGTACTACTACTACTACTACTACTACTACTACTACTACCACTACTACTACTACTACTACTACTACTTCTACTACTACTACTACTACTACTACTACTACCACTACACTACCACTACCACTACCACTACCACTACCACTACCACTACTACTACTACTACTACTACTACTACCACTACCACTACCACTACCACTACCACTACCACTACCACTACTACTACTACTACTACTACTACTACTACTACTACTACTACTACTACTACTACTACTACTACTACTACTACTACTACTACTACTACTACTACTACTACTACTACTACTACTACTACTACTACCACTACCACTACCACTACCACTACCACTACTACTACTACTACTACTACTACTACTACTACTACTACTACTACTACTATAGTGTAGCCACCTAGTGACCTACAAACACACTAGACTCGTATTCTATTGTTATGGAGATGTGTTGTAAACCCTCACTCTCTCTCTCTCTCGCTCTATCTCTCGCTCTCTCTCTCTCTCTCTCTATCTCTCGCTCTATCTCTCTCTCTCTCTATCAATATTTATATAGGGTTTGAATTGTGAATGAATGAATGTATGTAGACCATTGTAGAACCATTGTCAACAATATTTCTTATTAAATGTTTCAATTATAGACCTTTCACTCTTATATATATATATATATATATATATATATATATGCGTATTAATTAAAAGATAACAAAGACTAAAACTTTAGTAACTCTCCCTCGTGATGTCCTATTACTAATTCATGCCCCGCCCACTTTATACAGCTAGCCGTCACCGCTACATGGCAGCACCTTACCTAAGTGTTACGTAACCAACTAAAGATGGCCGACACCTCACGGGTAACCATGACCACACATCGCACAGGTTATTGTCATGCGCCGGTATACATTGGTGACATATGTGACCTTGGTGACATTTCACGTCGAGATAAAGTAGTCGCGAACATTGCAAATAATGTTTCGCTTTATTAAATTTAATAGAAGGTAATGGAGAATATAATCATAATCTTACGTATAAGAAGTCCTGACATTTGGTATGAGTCATTATAGAGATATGTATTATAAGTATGCAATGTCATGTGGAAATCTGATATATATATATATATATATATATATATATATGCGTCAACAGAATACCACGTATATATATATACACGTACTCACATGCACAATGTGCATTGCACATTCGAATACATGCGTACATACAAACCGACACACACACACACACACACACCTACAGTACATATCACACACACACACCTACAGTATATAGCACACACACACCAACCCACACACACACCTACAGTACATAGCACACACACACGCACACTACAACAGCCTACCTGTGACGGAGAGGTGTGATAATTACGCGCCTACACACACGTGTCAGCGGAGTTAGTTTAACCTTTAACCCCGAGTGGGCGTGACCAACACAGCCTCCTCAGCCCCCCCCCGCCCCCGCCCCGATATCCTAACCGCATCAATGTACACCTACACGCGTCGTATAGTATACGGTAGTGGTGCTGACTATAGGGGGTGGGGGGTAGGGGAGTAATGCTGACTATAGGGGGTGGGGGTAGGGTAGTGGTGCTGACTATAGGGGGTGGGGTAGGGGAGTAATGCTGACTATAGGGGGTGGGGGGTAGGGTAGTGGTGGTGACTATAGGGGGTGGGGGGTAGGGGAGTAATGCTGACTATAGGGGGTGGGGATAGGGGAGTAATGCTGACTATAGGGGGTGGGGATAGGGGAGTAATGCTGACTATAGGGGGTGGGGGTAGGGGAGTAATGCTGACTATAGGGGGTGGGGGTAGGGTAGTAATGCTGACTATAGGGGGTGGGGGGTAGGGGTAGTAATGCTGAATATAGGGGGTGGGGTTAGGGGAGTAATGCTGACTATAGGGGGTGGGGGTAGGGTAGTGGTGCTGACTATAGGGGGTGGGGGGTAGGGTAGTAATGCTGACTATAGGGGGTGGGGGGTAGGGTAGTGGTGGTGACTATAGGGGGTGGGGGGTAGGGGAGTAATGCTGACTATAGGGGGTGGGGATAGGGGAGTAATGCTGACTATAGGGGAGTAATGCTGACTATAGGGGGTGGGGGTAGGGGAGTAATGCTGACTATAGGGGGTGGGGGTAGGGTAGTAATGCTGACTATAGGGGGTGGGGGGTAGGGTAGTAATGCTGACTATAGAGGGTGGGGTTAGGGGAGTAATGCTGACTATAGGGGATGGGGGTAGGGTAGTGGTGCTGACTATAGGGGGTGGGGGGTAGGGTAGTAATGCTGACTATAGGGGGTGGGGTTAGGGGAGTAATGCTGACTATAGGGGGTGGGGGTAGGGGAGTAATGCTGACTATAGGGGGTGGGGGTAGGGGTGTAATGCTGACTATAGGGGGTGGGGTT
>OZ025239.1:123536088-123601088 GCA_964019155.1 Osedax fenrisi | reverse complement strand
GGATATACGCTCTACAGGCGCCGTATACTACAGTATACCGGCACTGTAGTAGTCTATAGGCCCTTGGGACATGGGACATGGGAATAACTGATTCGATGACGTAATCTTTAATTAATTGTTACGCAATACGCCTCGTTCATCGTTACGTAATACTCGTCACGGTCACGTGGTTATCAGTTACTACGTGCGCGTGTCTACCTCGTTACCATAGTCTACCTCGTTACCATAGTTACGTTAGGCCCCTGTAGGGGTTTGTGTTCTGAGGATGTACATTATCTTAGGATTATCGTAAGACAATTGTCTAAAGATTAATCTTTATCGTAAAACAATCCATAGCCACCTCCACAATATTAAATATTGTCAGACACAGACAATTTATTGGACAATTTATTTGCTCATAACAGCCATACCCAGCTCCCCCCCATACACAGCCACCCCCCATACCCAGCCACCCACCATACCCGTGTAACTTGTTAGTATCGACCTGACTAATCTGCACAAATGGTTACTAGTATATCCATCTGGCGGTATTGTTTACTGATCACTAAGATCACTATGGAAACCGCTGTTGCATGGTAACCGGACAATTGCCACGCGCGCGTCCTAAACAATGGTACTATTATCATCATCCCATATATGGTGTGTTAAGGCATTCGTACGTCGTTTCAAACTCCCCATGATTAATTTCGTATTCTCTCCATGTTAAACTTCGGGGAATTATCGCAACCTAGGATTGTAAAAATCAAACAAAATGTTGACTTATTACACTGAATATTAGATGGTCTGAGTTTCTGTACATTGGCCTACATTATATTCAGCTAAATGATGACTCGTAGCGCCCCACTCCTTCGTGTGCACCACACATTGAACCACACACTGCACCACACACACTGTACCACACACACTGTACCACACATTGTACCACACACTGTGCGCGTGTGCGTTTTACTGCGTTTACACGGTGTACTATAGTACCTCGTAGCCATGCGCACACACCGGGTACTGATGGTACGCGTGGCTAGCCGCGTAGTAATGCTTACATAGCCCCCCCCCCCCCCCGGTTGTTGAGTGGCTCTAGGACCCTTCAACCCGCACACCGCACACTAACTCGCACCGCACACACTCCGGACTATTTGTACAATATCGAATAACGATGTCGATATTAATAGATTATGAAATGTTGCACTGTATGGCTACATATCGCGATAGTTATCATATTTCATCAGAATTATTGTACTATTCAAGGATCTATATATCTCGTATATATATTATAGTAATCTTGTATATCGATCTCATACATTCCAGAAAATAACCGATCTCATTAATCTACGTCAAAGTACGAAACCAGCTTCAACTTTGTACCATTATTAGGTCAAATGATTCCATTCATATATATATATATATATATATATATATATATATATATATTTAATATATTCAATACAAAACAATATATTCGATCAAAAACTACTATCATTAATAACCATAGATTTGTATTTTACAATTAACTAGAAATCTATGTTAATGACCTAGCCTTGCATGTTTCTTTAAGATATGTATAATGATGAATCACCTTTAGGATACATCCGGTATGATGTAACATCCGGTATGATATAACACTCGTGTACAACAATAGTCAACTATTGTTGTATATTACAATAGACAATGGCGGACGCGTGGGCATATTTACTCGATAATTCTGCGAACAAAGATTATAGAAAGTTACCCGCGCCATCCCCGTACACCTGTTTTGTATGATATTCACCTCGTCTGCTGATAGCATTACATAACGCGGTGTAACTCACACACTGGTGCGCACACACCTGTGCTAGATAATGGGGCGGAGTGCGCACTACAGGAGTGTGCGTGCGCGCGAGTAATAGTGCCCTATGCACGCACCACAACCGCACACCGGTGCTAATATCACCTATTACGTCATACTCGGCACGCAGACGACCGACTTTAAAATGTAAATATCCGGTCTGCTGAAAGTTATCGCCGCTTTTTAGTGTAAACATTGATATCGTATTTGTAGATTTCATTCACATTGTTCTCATTGAGGCTTGTGGCTATAATCGAATTGTTACATAACCAACTCATATCACCTACACATTTGATATGTATATATATATATATATATATAATCTATGCTTTAGATAGATATATAGATAGATAGCTTGTATTTATTTATGAAACAATCCATCATATATATATACAATTAATATTCTCTGCAATATTCTCTGTTATTAGAAAGCTTCGTGTGTGTGCGCAACTAACCCACGTGGTGCACACACGTGACGCCACGATTACGTCATCACACGTGACTGTGTGGTAACACGTGACACGTAACATCACTGAACTAGAGAGACAGCTAAACAATAACCCTATCGCACGTAACTTCTACCACGTCACCCTCTCTACGATACCCCCCGCCACTACAATAACACACACAGCCACACCCACACATACACGCGCGCACACACATATGCTATGACGTAACAAACCACACGCCTGTAATGGAGTGATGTAATCGCAGTAGAGTACGCATACGTGTGTGTATGTATGTGGGTGTATATGTGTATGCGTTTATGTATGTGTGATGTCTGGCCATTGCCATGCTACAGTATACTGTTAAGGGGCGTGTATGTGCGTATGGCTATAACGTATACATATATGTGTACACGATGTACACTTACATGTGTACAATGTACACATTATGTGATATGTAATGTAGTCCATAGTACGTATATCATTATTTAGGTGGAGTCATTTCATCCCATCCAGGAACTTATATGAAGTATGTTCACTTATAACCATATATGGCTCTAATGTCCCTTCGAAGCCGCTCTCATGTTAAGGAATCCGTGGTTTTAACGAGAGCCGATACATTATGCATATCAGTACACGAGTATTTATACACCCCCTCTCCCCCTCTCCCCTAGATCTTATCAACACAACACCATTGCGTAGACAATTGTGTACACATAACTACATTAAAACAAGCAGCACGTGTACGCCGACCTACTTTTATATTTCCCAGAGGACATCACGATACATCGCGCGCGTACCGGAAGTCGGCATCTGCTATCGTTGCCGGTATAGTTAGTGTGATAGACACGCGCGTGTGTGTGTGCGTATGTGTGTGCGTATGTGTGTTGGGTGGTGTACCCGGCTCTAGAGTAATATATACCGGTGTGTATAGCGCTTGGTTGTGTATAGCACTTGGTTGTGTATAGCACTTGGTTGTGTTGAATGTCACAACACTATTCCTCCTCTCATACATAATGTCGCTCTTAATATACGCACATGTACACATACACACACATACACACACATACACACATACACATAGTGTATCAGTATCGTTAGCACAGCTGTTTGTGTACAATACCTGGACATTTGTGTATAATTACAATAATAATAGACACATAATACGTGTCATATATATGTGTATATATATAATCATTATAATAAAAAGCCAGATATGTATATTTTTAAATACCCCTTTGTTAAACATTGCAATGCTAATCCGTTACCGATTATATACATAGATTTGTATGCTGCCTACATGTATTGTAGACTATACATCTATGAGTGGGGTATACCCTCTATGAGTGGGGTATACCCCCTATTGTTCGCCTCTATTATCGCACACCGTACCCCCATTATATAAACTCGTGTCACTGCAGTGTCTGGTAACAAACCCCCCCCCCCCCCTCACATCTTACAGCGCGTATTTCATGTTTTGTGATTCACAAGATGTCGTGGTCATTGTTGTTATCATAATATAGCATTAAAATAGTCTATATATACACCTATATACACTATTATACTATATCTATAAGGCGCACGAAAGTTCATTAATTATAATCTATTTTAGGTTTTTTTTACTATTTTTAGATCTACATTCTTCACTATGATGTATTTGTTTACCGTTCAAATCACTCACGAGTGACGACCTCCTGAACCTGTTGCTGTATGTGCAGCCAATAAAGTATGCGTCATCATCATCATCATAAATAAGTGTGTGTGAGTGTATCATCGATGTAAAGAAAGTTATTTACATATACATAGAAAGTATACTTTCTTTATATCGATGTTATATAACCAGATAGATAACTGGGAGATAAGCAGGAAGATAATAAGGGATATAATAAGGGATATAAACGGAGATAATCAGGGAGATAATCAGGAAGATAATAAGGGAGATAATCATGGCGATAATCATGGCGATAATAGGGCGATAATCAGGGCGATAATCATGGACATTTCCTCGGTATAACTCTATGATTAGTGTACTACCTATTCGAAATACGTAATCTACTGTACTATAGTAATGATTCATACTCGAGCTGCAATGTTTGACAACCGTGACAATAGAAACAATCGTATTACTCATCGATATGACGTCATAACGTAGATACGTCACATACTATATTATCGCTACAGTAGTGATGTCATCACTCTATAGGATACTATTAGTGACTATATAATAGCGAATACATCATGAATACATCAACCTGTACACACGCATCTATCACGTATACCAAATCGGATATAAGCACATATGGGTACTGCGTCAGGCTTCATGTCCTTACTAAGGATACAACCTCGATGGTATATCTTCACTTACACTCGAGAATACATACACAGTTAATGCACGGCGTACGAGGCCGTGACCTCTAAACGTCCTTGACACGATCAGCATCGTCATCACGTCATACTATAACTCTGTTATTAGATTCATCACCGCCGCCGCCACAGACACGGCGCCACTGTCTGTTCACTCGTTCCCTAGCGAATAAAAACAACACTACTTATGATAGATTACGTGACGTTTATGCGGATTTAGTCGTTATGCAATACAGTAGAGAACTATAGTATATACAATGTAATCAGCCATATACTTAGAACTATATGTCCATGAGTATAGTACTATATCACTTTGGTATATATAATAATAATAATATTTATTTATTGAAATCTCATATATATATATTGAATACAATACAAATATATATATATATATATATATATATATATATATATATATATATAATATATAGCGTATATTGTAGTTTACAAATATACAATATATGGTATACTATTATGATCCACACATACATATCCCATCATATATACTACTATACTAATGTATACATCATGTATACATTATCACTCTGTCATTACACTGTGACATATTGTCTCATCGCGTCCGCATCACATCGAGATGCTAGCAGCTGATAATAGTTTAGTCACATGCAATAGTCTACATTGTCTACATTGTCTACATTGTCTACACTGTATACAATGACAACAGCTTATTGTTGTGATTATAATGTGCTTTATAGGACATCGTTATAAAGTTAATACTGTAATAGTAAGTGTTACCAGTGGGTAGAATATGCACTGTATATATATATATATATATACATATATATAAATAAATATATTTATATAATTATTGTGAAAATCCATGTATCTAATTATTGGTAATGTGACTCGCATTACACATTACTAATGTGCTATTACTAATGTGCTATTACTAATGTTCTATTATTAGTTATTCTCGGTAATATGTCACGTTACATCTAATTTTAGCTCTGATTATAGCGCTGAGAATAACACTGCAGATTGTGTACATTGGTCCCCAATTACACTCACACACACACACACTCACACATATGTGTACAATATGTACACTGTACATTTGTATACATCTACTACACCTACCTAACTACATACCCCCTCCCCTATATTAACACACCCTCTACCCCTAAACCCCTATATTAACGCACAATCTACCCCTCAACCCCTATATTAACGCACCATCTACCCCTCAACCCCTATATTAACGCACCATCTACCCTCAACCCTTATATTAACACACCCTCTACCCCTCAACCCCTATATTAACGCACCATCTACCCCTCGACCCCTATATTAACGCACCATCTACCCTCAACCCCTATATTAACTAACCCTCTACCCCTCAACCCCTATATTAACGCACCCTCTACCCCTCAACCCCTATATTAACGCACCCTCTACCACTCAACCCCTATATTAACACACCCTCTACTCCTATATTAACGCACCTTCTACCCCTCAAACCCTATATTAACATACCCTCTACCCCTCAACCCCTATATTAACGCACCCTTTACCCTCAACCCCTATATTAACGCACCATCTACCCCTCAACCCCTATATTAACGCACCCTCTACCCTCAACCCTATATTAACGTACCTTCTACCCCAAAACCCTATATTAACACACCCTCTACCCCTCAACCCCTATATTAACGTACCCTCTACCACTCAACCCCTATATTAACATACCCTCTACCCCTCAACCCCTATATTAACGCACCCTTTACCCCTCAACCCCTATATTAACACACCCTTTACCACTCAACCCCTATATTAACGTACCTTCTACCCCAAAACCCTATATTAACACACTATTTACCCCTCAACCCCTATATTAACGCACCCTCTACCCCTCGCTACAGACGGAGGTCGAAACACGGTAAGACGAGCCGCTACCATCGCTACTTCCTCTACCACTTCCGGTACAGCTACTTCAGGTTACGTAACATTGTGGGCGTGGCTTGTGGGCGGGGCGTGTGTTGCGTAATACGTCATACGCACAGTGAGCGTCAATTTTGACTGATTTTAGACAGCCCATCGGTGCCTCAATTCTAACTAAAAATTAAAAAATGTTGTTGATATGATTCATTTCATCTAGACTTAGCCTACAATCACTTGCCAATCATGTGATTTTAAAAATAATTAAAAGTAATCACCCTTACCGCACACCGCACACCCGATGAGATAGAGGTGCGGTATGTGTGTGCGTGTTTGTACATGTGTGTGCGTGCGCGAGTGCGGTGCGTTATGCAATATATGTCCTATGAATAGTGTACACCTACGCAAACAAACACACACAAACAACAACAACAACAACAACAACAACATCACGTACACAACACAGTTCGCCTGTACTATTTATAGCACACGTGAGTGTTGCATAACTTCGTGTTGCATAACTTCACCACGGTGTTCACCTGTTACCGGCGCATTCTTTAAGCTCGATTGCATCATCATCATCAGCAGCCTTACGCAATCGCTACGTAACGTGCAGGGGTTTCACCCCGTGGCGGTGAGGTGAACTATATGCTACGGGGGCGAGGGGGGGCGAGGGAGGGCGAGGGGGGTTCTCCATTACACATCATTATTCATCATCTATCATACATATTCAATAGTTATAATATACACAGCTTGTACAGTATTATTATATATATGTATATTACATATATATATATATATATATATATATATATATATATATATATATAATTATATCTATATATAGGTATTTATTGGTAATTAGGGGAGATCAGGAAATATGAACTTGATATGCATACCCCATAGTATATTTCTTCATTAGTAATAAATGATAAACAATTATTTATAATTGACTATATCGCAGAATAGGGCCAACATTGTAAGCGGTGGTACTGATTGTAATATTAATCCCCCCTACACACACATGTGAACTAGGGACAATATACAAAGAACCACACACACACACACACATACACACACATGTGAATACACGTATCACATATCAATGTAGGCACATACATAAACCAGAACATACACACACATGCTCACATATAAAAACGCACACACACGCTCACATACATAAAAACGCACACACATGCACACATATTAACTTGCCAGCACTCACACATACACACATATGCATAATTTAAATCCAGAGATTCACTTAACATTCTAATCCACTTCTCTTTACTATAATACACATCCCTATAGCTATCATCTCTTCGCTCCACAAAGCATACTAAGATGATCCTCTGACCCAATTATTGATACCCCTGTTAACTACCCTATATCATCATTGTAATACATGGCCCTCTCTATGCCCCTCTCTATGGATTACACTTCCCAACTATATTCTTAATGAAACCACACACTAATATATTTAAAAAGAATGTATACAAGAACTTACTAAACACACAGGCCTAGGCCTAGTAAGCTTACTTAACATCCCATACCAATACACTACACTACATCACTTTACTAACTTGTTCCATTATTAACATTATTGAGTATATATATTATTTACATGCATATTAAGAGTTTTCATCATATTATTATTAATGTCATTATATTATTATTATTATTATTATTATTATTATTATTATTATTATTATTATTATTATTATTATTGTTATTATTATTATTATTATTACTATTGATATTATTATTATAATTATTGATATTATTGTTAAGGCTCGGGTACAATACCTAGATATTTGTGTATACATAAAAATACAATAAAATCTAATACAATAGTATATACATACACATATTAACACACACCCACACACACACATCCACCCCCACACCCTCACCCCCTCACCCCCTCATACACCCACACACACCCCCACACCACCACACCCTCACACACACCCCCACACCCCCACACCCTCACCCCCTCACACACCCACACACACCCCCACACCACCACACCCTCACACACACCCCCACACCCTCACCCCCTCACACCCACCCTCACACCCACCCTCACACACACACAGATTCATCACAAAGATCCCTGCACCGACAGCACCAGTTTGACACCTCCACCACCTCGGGCCTCGCTAACATGACCAGCGGAGGCGGGGCAACCCTACCCCTACTGCAACGGCCCGACCTTCACACTATCTGCCCCATGCCCTCCGATACTCTCGACTACCGGCAACAGAGCATCGTCAACGGAAGATGTTCTTGCTGTCCTTACGGTTATCACGTGGATGTTGATTTCCTGCATTATCTGGAGTCTTTGGGCAACGAAGGCGTGTTCATCAACAACAATAGAAAGGTGCGTCGAATTTGTATTACATTTGGTGGAGGAACTTAGATGTGGTTTCACTTATAACCATATATGGCTCTAATGTCCCTTCGAAGCCGCTCTCGTGTTAAGGCATCCGTGGTTTTAACGAGAGCAGATCATTTATTTATACACAATTATTAAGATCACTTCTATATTATTGTAAGACCTATTTCATTGGTCCATTACTACCCGAGTATCCGATGCTTTAGCCAACTGAGCCGAGCGGGCAGTTTTATAAATCCGTCCAATCATAACTCTACTTCTACATTTTGTGTCTCCACTATTAGAGTGTGATTGGTGTAGCATGGACAGCTGGACAGATAGACAGTCTAGTGTTGTATCTACGCGATGTATCATCTGACTGTCTATCTGGTCAACTGTCTTGCTACACACAGCACACCCATTTGTTTATGTATTCAATATTCATTAAATGCATGTATGTTTTCTCTACGTTTCTTTATACGTATTACAATTTATATTTACCAATAGTAATATTCCGTTGCGAAGCATTTAAAGTTCGTTAAATATGAAAGTTAAAACTCTACCACAAAAGAAGGTACGAACCCTGTATCTAATGTACACTATATATTACTGTAGACCATTAACTGCAGTTGTAGCTTTCACTACATGTAGGTAAGCTAGCCTATTTCTGTGTTATTTTTCAAACTTATTGTTCCGGAGTATTCTATTGTCTTGCGCATGTGTGTGTCCATTATAAGGTGTTAGAGTGGTGCCCATTGTGTTGGGTAATAAGACCTGGTCAGTGAGGTGCAGGTATTGCATAATAGAGCATGGCCATTGTTATGTAATTCTGGCCGGCATTGTTTAATACATGAATGCCGAAGTTCAGGCTAAGGTAACCTGTAGTAATTAACCTGCCACCACAACACCACTAGCGATGTACTACTCTGTGTATCTTAAGCTAGTGTATGGCACGATTGATTGACAGCTACGGGTTGATTGACAGCCACCCCCATCCAGAAACAGAGAATATTTCTCTCACATTATTGTTCTAGAAGCATTGTTCTTAGTGTATTACAGTGTGGATGTAGGCATTGTTTACATTGTTTTCTTTGTTTCTCTAGCTGGGCATTCGCTACCACTACATCTTATCAGATGCACTTAACAATAATAACTAGAGAATGTACATTGTAGGGCTGGTAGTGGGGCTGATTAGGTTGAGAAGGTACGAACCACTACCACACTGTACCCTCTCAGATACATGATGGCAGTCATGCAATGCACGACGCGCATGTCTCACTGACCTTATGATCACTGCGCTAAGTAACGACCTTGACCCCATGACCCCCATACTAACGATCTCTATAGACTGTGTAGTGTAGACGTGATACCTCTGCAGTATACTTGATGTAAGGCCTTTACCTGATGTATGACCTCTACCTGATGTATGACCTTTACCTGATGTATGACCTCTACCTGCCACTAGCTCATAGTATAACCTTCACCACATCCCAACAGAAGGAATTGGAGACGAAACGTACCGGCTCTAAGCTAGGTTAGTGTCCCTCCCCACCTATATACTAGCGATATGTGTCGTATGCAGATCCTTTGTTATTAATAATAAGAACACTTTTCTTTGCTTATTATTAAGTAGGCCACGTTATTTTGATTGCAATGTTCATTCCAGTAGACTATTTACTATAGAGCCTTAATCACATTAAATTCCACACACGCACACATAATGAATATTTATTTACATATTTATTTACACGCGATAAATATGCATTCTTGTAAATACGGCAGCGCATCTCGTGCTAGTGTAAATATGTTAATGGTTTAACTGATTAATCCGCCCTCCTCCCCCCTGCCCCCGCTAATATATATGTAAACACTACTTATGTAACCCCTTCAACGATGTTATCTAACTCAGACATCAGAGTTATGTAACTCAGACATCAGCGTTATGTAACTCAGACATCAGCGTTATGTAATGTACGATGAATACACTCGTAACGTTGCAACCATACGATGACGGGTGTAACTTAACATCCAGCTAAGTGATGTGGGACTATAGTACTTCGCTCTACCGTCCAATAGGATCGCTCTTAACCCTCTGCCCCTCCCACCCCGCTACCCAGATACCCCAGTACGAGCCCCGCTATCTCCAGAGGAGCGTAACAACAATAACAACAAGACCAGCTCTTCACTAATGTTGAAGTCTAACTCCACTACAGCCTACGACGACATTATCGAGGTTAGAGAGGTCACGACCTTGACGATATGTTTACTTACGATGGTGGAGATATTGACTATCTCTCTATTTCTCCCTATATACCTATATATTTCTCTCTTCCTACCTCTATCTCTTTCTATATCCCTATCTCTCTCCCCTTCTCCCTATCTCTATCTCTCTCTCTATATCCCTATCTTTCTCCTTCTCCCTATCTCTCTCTCTATATTTCTCTCTATCTATTTCTATCTTAGATCCTCCACTACTTTGAACACTTTAATACACATACACTTTGCAATAGTGGATCACTTGTTGTAACATACATGATTCATATAATAGTAACACATAGAAATTAGCCCATAACAAGCCCATAGCTACAAGCACAGGCTTAATGGGAGTAACCTAGCTATTATTCACCAATGCACAGAGCCTCTATTGTTATAATGCTACAATGCAAGCATTGTTCTCTAAAAACTCACTGCCTCACTACAGGTAGTGAGTTCAGTAGTGTTACTTTCACTCACTAGGGGTATCATAACTAATCCTAATTGGGCGGCTGCGATTAAAACAGTTTATAAGCTAACAATGAGAGCATTGTTCTGAGAATATCGTCGAAGCGTGACGAATTCTTTCGATTAGATGATGGTCGGTTTAATCGTACCACTGCCTCTCCGATAATGTGACTTGAAGTATTCTATAGGTCTAGTATAGAGTTTAGCACTTCTAGTTCCATAGATATGTTTGTGTACGTAAGTTTTAATGAACCGATTACATGTCACACGCTATTAACATGTTATAATGACAATACACTACGGCTTCAAACTATTGCCTTAGAATCTAATTATAGAACTGTGCATATTTTCATAGAGCGAGAGTTGCCTATTCTAGCTTGCCCCCCCGAGTTAAAACTGATACAACGCTTATAGGCTTGATCTAATTTTAACTAGAACGAGGGAAATGTAGGGCTTATAATGAAATGCGTAGCCAGCTGTCAATCAACTATTATTTTATTATTTGTTTTCTATTTTTTTCGCGAAACAGTGATTCATTGCCAATGTAATTGATTATAAATCCGGCCTCTCTTTATAGTTGTTTGTGTTATTGCATAACTGAAGTGTTTACTATTAGTATTAGGTACTTTATTTATTACATTTAATAGGTGTAGGTTTAGCCTAACTCATTTCATTAGAATTGAGACATATTTTGATATATTATATATTATATATGAAAGTAAAGTACGATATATAAGATATACTGTGTATTGTATTATTGTATATTTAAGTATACAAATCCATATTATCAATAAACATACACTATTTCTATATGAAAACAATACGATGATGCATACATTGATGTATGACTCAACCGTATTTACTTGATCATTATTAATCTATACCTAATGTCATAAACATCAATTTATAATTATCTAATATATATATATCAAATAAGATTCCGTCTTATAATATGATTCATTGTTATTTCACGCCCAAATCTTTACCACTGTAGTACCCATATATTTAACTCTGTCACATCTACATATTTAACACCTGTACAACCCATATATTTAACACTATCACATACAATATTTGTACCTCATAAACCTATATCTTTGACCTTCTATACCCACACCTTTAACCTCTTACACCCACACCTTTAACCTCTTACATCCATTACTTTAACCTCTTACACCCACACCTTTAAGATCTTACACCCACACCTTTAACCTCTTACAACCACACCGTTAACCTCTTACACCCACATCTTTAACCTCTTACATCCATTACTTTAACCTCTTACACCCACATCTTTAACCTCTTACACCCGGGCCAATCTCTCCACCACAGAAACGCCGGCGTAAACTCTTGGATAGCATCGATTTCGACTCGTTACAAGACCCTCTGAAGTCTCCCCTCAGCGCCGCAAGTGGGACTAGATCTCCGCTCAGCGTGGGCAGTGGTGGTGGGGGGGGTAGATCTCCCCTCAGTGTGGGCAGTGGGGGCGGCGGTAAGTCTCCCACTCCTAATTACACTGCAACGGGGCTCAAGTCTGCCAATGTTTCCCCGAAAATCATCTCAGCCGGCCCAGCCTCCAACGTAAAGTATGTAGAAACCCTCGGAGTATGTAGCTAGCACCTTCCACCCCCCCCCCCCCCCCATCGATATTAATGCTATAGTTAACATTTTACCCCGCCGATGTTAGACATTTATCGTTATACAGTTACCCTACGTCGTAACGGTAATGTTCTCGAGATTGCGTAATCACATTAGAGATACTATTAGCGTAAAGTGTTTCCGCAGTAAGCCGTAGAGAGAGAGAGAGTTTAGCGCTATCGTTACCGACGTAAGTGATTGGCTACCGTTACGTCGTACATCATTGAGGACACAACGACGATGTCCCTAGTACTGCGCTATATTTAGACGCGCGTAAATCTATAACGCGATAGTCCGTCTAAACACCTAGATCTATTTATAGAACCGAGTAGCCGCAATTAGCCGTTAACAACTAACTCGCGGTAGGCTTTCGATGCGAGTCCCATCCCTGCCTCCTCGCTCCTCCTCCCTCAACATCGCGTCTGTTCCCCGCTATCAATCACACTAGTCAACCGGCGATGAGTCAACCGGCTATAAATAGATTGTAACGCTGCAGCGCCGGCCTCTAATCACCGCCCGTATTAACCCCTCCCCGCCCCCGCCCCCACCCCCGCCGCCGCGTAGAAGCCGACCCCACGTACCTGTTATGCAATCGGGGCCGGGGCCTCGTCAGAACACCTCGCCCCTTCTGGCCCCGATGTCACCGTCGGGCATTCACTCTTCGTCGATGAGGATCACCCTTCAATCGAAGGCACCCGGAGCCGGCCCGGCTATACCCGTTCCGGCGTCGGTTAAAGCTCCGGTTATGACTCATGTTCCCGCTCCTGTTATGACTCATGTTCCCGCTCCCATTATGGCACCTGTTAATCCGCACATTACGAAAAGTTTGTACGCGCTACTCTGTACTCCTATTATAAGACAGCGAGAGTGAGAGAGAGTGGGTGTGTATATATACATTCGTATATGATGTAATCGTATCGGTGGTGATGATGTAATAGTACTAATGGTGATTATGTAATCATTACTCTATAGTATGATAAGTTGTATAGTATAGTATAATTTAGTATAGTATAGTATAGTATAATAGTATAATAGTATAGTATAGTACAATAACTCCAGTAAAAGTTCATCTCGCCCTACCCCCCATAGTAAATCATAACCCTTGCAGTAACCATATCTTTAACATTCGAAGTATATCCATAACCCTCAAAATACATCCTAACCCTACCCCAACCCTACCCTAACCCTACCTTCACCCCCCCCCCATAGACGGTGACATAACGGATGAACTCTCCCTGCTGGCTATACGTAATCAGATGGCGCTGTCACTGCGACGCATGAAGGAACTCGAGGATCAAGTGAAGTGTATACCTTCGTTACAGGTTAGCTAGGCCACGCCCCCCGTCACGCCCACAATCTTCGCGTACTAGTTGGGGCTGTGACCACTAGTTATTGTAACAATAGCGCGCATGAAATCGATGCCCTGATTCCCCTAGAAACCCCTTAACACGACTCTTTAGCCTTATGGGCGACTACATCGATGTTCGTGGAGTTATATTCATAACAAGTTTAAGTCATATATATATTACTAAATATAATATATTAGATATAATAATAATAATATTTATTTATTGAAATTACATATATATATATATATAGAATACAATACGAATAGCGGATACAAATAGACCTCTCACTAATGCCTATATTAAGTGCTTTGCCCTCACAGATACGTATCAGCACACTGAACGACGACAAACGTAAGCTGGCCGACAAGCTGAAGGTCGCGCTCGAGTCTGGAGGTCGCGAGAGTCGTGACCTTCGCAGCGAGTGCACGGCTCGAGAACGCACGCACGAGATGAGGACCGTGTTTCTGACTTCGGGCGGCGGGGGCAGCGGTGGGGGCAGCACCGTATCGCCTAAAGTCACCACCAGGAGTGTCGGCGTAGGAGATCACGTCGTAGACGCACCTGCTGAAGGTTAGCGATTCTAGTGTCTTTGTATAGTTAGTTCTTACTAGAGTATTCGCTAGTCTGTGGTTATCGGTTATTTTAGTTTTAGAGTTTTTAAAATCAAAATAAATATGAATATTAATATAATCTGGGTTTAAGACGTTCGGGTGAATATTGATATGTAATGTAACGTGAATGACTTATAGAAATGAAATAATGGTTACCTAACCTACACCAAGGTAGTGCTTACTCCTTTTAACAGGGTAAAGGGCACAGTAAAAATGCGGATATCTCGATCGTTAATAACATACAATCACCTCCCAACTTACTTTGGTAAAGTAGGTGCAAGTAGTAAGTGCAAGTGCAAGTGAGATTGACAGAACTACGAGCTGTGACATTCGCACCCATTGTCTAAATTGCGATTCATTCGTACTCTAGATTTATATTTATTTCACGTATATTCAATAATAGCATCGGGTAAATAGAAGTTATATTGCCTTAATTGCTTATGATCAGTGGATCTACACCTTGTGAACGTCACACGACTTTAACGCATCGCTATCGCTGATTTAGAATCTAGCGTTCACCACCACCACGACAAAGAGCTTCGTACGGTGATCATAGGCGGCGGTACCGATGGTCACGACTCTTCGACCTCCACTTCGACCTCTACGACGACCTCTACGCTGAATGCGAACTCTAGCGGTAAACACATCTCTCCTAAGGTAGGTGCTGCGGTCAGTGGTCACTATAGTTATCATTATACTACTCCGTGTACCTTAAGCTAGTGTATGGTACGATTGAGTGACAGCTACGGGTTGATTGACAGCCACCGCCCTCATCCAGAAGCAGAGAATGTTTCTCTCGCATTGTTCTAGAAGCATTGTTCTTAGTGTATTACAGTGTAGGCATTGTTTACATTGTTTTCTTTGTTACTATAGCGGAGCATTCGCTACCACTACATCTTATCAGATGTCGACATCATGTGATATTTAGTACACAAATATAAACTGAATAAAGATATAATTATGTGTACATACGAATATAAATTGTAAATGTAACTTCCTAAATGAACCATTTTAAAATCATCGACTTTTTGTAAAATTGTGCATTCGTACCTTTTGTTTTAAATCTTATGAATATGATGATAAGGTTTATTAGCACTTATCATATGTGTGAACACCTATAGTAGGTGCATATAACAGTATAGAACGAAATTAAATATGTATTCATGATAGAGTTTAATCTTTTATTAGCGGTAACAAGTGAAAAGGTACAATTCATCTAAATTATAACTTATGATATACCATTATAAAAGTTATACTAGTTAGGTCAAGCTTTATACCTTTTATGTACCTTAGTTATTGACTATTATAAATATTTCACGATGAATCATGAGTTATGAATTATCTGTTATGAATCATCTGTTATGAATCATCCGTTATGAATCAACCGTTTTGAGTCACCCTGGTTATGAGTCACTACAGCTACACTCCCCGGTGATGTCACCAATATCATGCTCAACATTACGAATAAGTAAACCGCGTTAACATTAGTACTGCTGCATTACACCCACGACTTATGACATCACCACGCTGTAACTATTGCATCACCGCACTGTCACTATTACATCACCGCACTGTCACTATTGCATCACCGCACTGTCACTATTGCATCACCGCACTGTCACTATTGCATCACCGCACTGTCACTATTGCATCACCGCACTGTCACTATTGCATCACCGCACTGTCACTATTGCATCACCGCACTGTCACTATTGCATCACCGCACTGTCACTATTGCATCACCGCACTGTCACTATTGCATCACCGCACTGTCACTATTGCATCACCGCACTGTCACTATTGCATCACCGCACTGTCACTATTGCATCACCGCACTGTCACTATTGCATCACCGCACTGTCACTATTGCATCACCGCACTGTCACTATTGCATCACCGCACTGTCACTATTGCATCACCGCACTGTCACTATTGCATCACCGCACTGTCACTATTGCATCACCGCACTGTCACTATTGCATCACCGCACTGTCACTATTGCATCACCGCACTTTCACTATTGCATCACCGCACTGTCACTATTGCATCACCGCACTGTCACTATTACATCACCGCACTGTCACTATTACATCACCGCACTGTCACTATTGCATCACCGCACTGTCACTATTGCATCACCGCACTGTCACTATTGCATCACCGCACTGTCACTATTGCATCACCGCACTGTCACTATTGCATCACCGCACTGTCACTATTGCATCACCGCACTGTCACTATTGCATCACCGCACTGTCACAATTACATCACCGCACTGTCACTATTACATCACCGCACTGTCACTATTGCATCACCGCACTGTCACTATTGCATCACCGCACTGTCACTATTGCATCACCGCACTGTCACTATTGCATCACCGCACTGTCACTATTGCATCACCGCACTGTCACTATTGCATCACCGCACTGTCACTATTGCATCACCGCACTGTCACTATTGCATCACCGCACTGTCACTATTGCATCACCGCACTGTCACTATTGCATCACCGCACTGTCACTATTGCATCACCGCACTGTCACTATTGCATCACCGCACTGTCACTATTGCATCACCGCACTGTCACTATTGCATCACCGCACTGTCACTATTGCATCACCGCACTGTCACTATTGCATCACCGCACTTTCACTATTGCATCACCGCACTGTCACTATTGCATCACCGCACTGTCACTATTACATCACCGCACTGTCACTATTACATCACCGCACTGTCACTATTGCATCACCGCACTGTCACTATTGCATCACCGCACTGTCACTATTGCATCACCGCACTGTCACTATTGCATCACCGCACTGTCACTATTGCATCACCGCACTGTCACTATTGCATCACCGCACTGTCACTATTGCATCACCGCACTGTCACAATTACATCACCGCACTGTCACTATTGCATCACCGCACTGTCACTATTGCATCACCGCACTGTCACTATTGCATCACCGCACTGTCACTATTGCATCACCGCACTGTCACTATTGCATCACCGCACTGTCACTATTGCATCACCGCACTGTCACTATTGCATCAACGCACTGTCACTATTACATCACCGCACTGTCACTATTGCATAACACTTATTGTGTAATCGTGAGAGAATGCAAAGAGAGACGGCGAAGGTTCGGCCGAGAACGTACGCACACTTTCTTTCGCACTCGCACTCACACTCCCACTCACACTCGCACTCGCACTCACACTCACACCCACACTCGCATACACACTTACACTTACACTCGCACTCACACTCACACTCACACTCGCACTCACACCCACACTCACACTCACACTCGCACTCACACTCACACACACACACTCACACTCACACTCACACTCGCACACACACACTCACACTCACACTCGCACACACACTCACACTCACATTCACATCCACACTCGCATACACACTTACACTCGCGCCGTCTATTAGTTTTATTAGTTAGAACAGTAGTCGCCATTCACTAAAGTCACGCAATCCGTAGGCGAGGTATTGCAGGTATTCAATCAATACGCGCGGTGGATTTCACTCGTACGTGAGAAACTAGCCGCGATCGAACAAACCACCCATTGTTGTGCGTAGAGAGAATGCGCGGCCGTGGTTTATTATATCCCGGGTAGAATTATAACGGCCCCGGCCTTATTTATGTGCCCCGCCCCCTTATTTAGCCCCGCCCCTTCTATGACTAATCGCGCACACCCGAATCACTTTATTTATGCACTTTTTACCGTTACTTTCGATACGAAACCACCTCATCAATCACACCACCTCCACCTCCGACTCACTGCTATTCACAAAGACTCTAACACTGCGGGGTACCCCTAGTCACAGTCTTTGACACTAAACCAAAGCCACGATGTAGATTATTGGAACCTCGCCCGAACTCCTTACCAACCCTTTACCGCCAGCACTCCTACCATTCATCTTTAAACCTGTATTAGTGAAGCGAACGAGGAGCAACCTTTTAACGTACTATCCCTATATGTTTATGTGTGTGTGTGTGTGTGTGTGTATGTGTGTGTGTGTTTGTGTACATGTATGTTTATATGCATATTAGCGTATATGCGTGCGTGAATAGATGAGTATTTCTTGAGGGGTATTATTAAATCAAATTCATCTATTAATATGATATTTCTATTATTTATATGATTGAGTTGCAACAAATTGATATGTATATATATATATGTTTATTTTTACATTCGTGTATATTTTATATTTCACATGTAAACATACGCATATACACCTCCGTATTACATCACTAGTTTATTCTTTATAGTGTGTGCTTACATAATACCACATTACTAATTATACACCTAGAGGTAATACTGTATGCATGTCCTACAATGTATGTCCTTGCTAATGTCTAGTTCTGATTAACAGTTATTCTTACGTACACACATTGTAGACACCCTGGATAGTGACTCATGTACCCGAATAGTGACTCATGTATACATCAGTTATGCGTAGAGTCTCTTGTGTGTATTATGCAATACTGATTCGATGATTTCATAATTATTTAGAAATAGAGTTTGTATACAATTGCTTTTTTTAATACAATTGTATATAGTTTGTTATTTCTAATTAAATCATACTCTATTATATATATATTATTATATATAAATATATATATATATAATATATATGTATATATATATACATGTAATATTGTATTGATCTATATTGAAATGACTAATTTAAAAACTTCAAATCTATTATATATATTATATATTATGTCCTGTATATTATTTTATTGAATTAATAATAAATGTATTATGTTCACACACACACACACACATACACTCAAACACACACACTCACAAACTCACACTGATTATAGAAAGTATCGACTCGTAACGTCGGAATAGTGTGCAAGGTCGCCACCAGGGACGTCGCGGTCATGGTGCAGTTCAAACAAGAGGAATCCAATAAAACTGGTTAATACGTCTGTCTGTCGCGGGCGTAGAGTGTGATTTCTGTAGCGGTACAGGTGGACACGTGGTCAGGTGGTCATGTGGTCAGGTGGACACTATTATATGTAAAAGTACATTATATTTGTTATATGTAAAAGCGACAAGGCTGATGTATATATTTATTAAGGTAGAATAAGTAAGCCGCCTATATACAGAGGCGGTCCGCTATATATAGCAATGTGGCTAGCACGCGAGGCGGTCATGCGTGACACCGATGCAGGAATTCGCGGGCATGTGTTAGACACGCGCCGCACGACGTGTAACGTACGCCACGCGTGATAAGGCGAGTGATAGTATGGTATAATAATATATAACAGTGGTCAGGTGGTCATGTGGTCAGGTGGACGCGTGGACAGTCAGTTGGTACAGCGGTATCCTGTCCATTCGTCCAACTTTCCACGCTACAAATATCACACCCTAAGGTCAACGTAGAGCATTGCGCACAATTAGACAGTAGGTAACCGGTAAACTAGTAGTCCTGTTGACCAGTTGTATAGTATACACGTTCACAATAGAAACCAGTAGTAGGAATTTAGTGCAATTACTTCCATAAATCACTTTAAGTATACGTACATTTCACGAATTCTACTAATATAGTCAATATTCAAGTATGTATATATATATATATATATATATATATATATATATATATATATATATATATATATATATACGTATATATGCATTTATATATGTGTATAGCATTCATTTCAAATATTTCTAATTCATGTTTACGATTGATTCATACACACACACGAATATTATTGATTACATTAGAAATTAGTGCGATACACTCGCATCAACAATAAGTAAGCAAACGCATACGAAGAACAGTAATAATGGTAGTAAAGTCGTCGCTTTTTGCCTTCGTACCACGCAGTAGTGATATCAGTAGGACTTGTTGTTATCACCATACCACTAGGGGGCGCTGGAACGATGGTGTGTATGTAGGAGGGACCAACCAATCAACATCAATTGTGTGGTAAAAGTAGGGGGTACCAATACATAGAATGTCCCCCTAGATTTTAAAGTGGGGGGACATATCCCCCCGTCCCCCCTGTTGTAGCACCCCTACATACCACGAATTCATATATACATATAAACATACCACTCATATAAACTAACATATATATATATGCACACATATATATATATATATATATATATTCACATATATATAAATGATCGGCTCTCGTTAAAACCACGGATACCTTAACATGAGAGCGGCTTCGAAGGGACAATAGAGCCATATGGTTATAAGTGAAAACTTCATCTAAGTTCCTGGATGGGATGAAAAGACTCCACCGAAATAACAATAACGATATACATAATATTGCCTACATTACATATCACATAATATGTACATGTAAGTGTACAGTGTAACTGTATAATATGTAACAATATCAATAACAATAACAACGATAATATACAAACATTAACGTTTCGTTACCATGACCTTCAGACGACTCCGGTGACATCTGGAGGACAACGACCGATATCAAGAATCAATTAACCACAATGCAACAGATTAATCTAGCCGCCTTTCAAAGTAAACACGTACACATCAAAAGTTAGTATCTCTATATGAAACAGCCATTTAAATATATATATATATATGGTGATGATGATGATATATGATATATGATGATACATATATACATATATATATATATATATATATATATATATATATAAATATATAGTTATTAAGGCATATATTAATATATTAATATATTATCATTAGCGAATATATTCTCTAACTCGCCCTAACTGTTCATCTCTCAGTCGAAGATCTAAGAGAGATAATAGACACGATACTTCACAAAGACATTCACTCCGTCGGAGTGCAGACGTCCGGTATAGGCGTTACCACTCGAGAGGTCGGAATAATGCATTCTGGTTAGTTGCTCCACTTCCTGTCCCTCTTCCTCATCACCATCCTTCTCCTCCTATATCAGGTCTCTTCCTCCTCCTTCTCCTATTCTTCATCTTCTCATCAGCCTCCTATACTGCCTATCATCCTTAACCTCGTACTCTCGTGTCAGGTTCCTCCGTCCCACCTTCACATCTCCTCCTCCTCCTCCTCCTCCTCCTCCTCTTACATCGCTACCCCTCTCACTTATACCCCTCCCACTTATAACCCCCTCACCCCCGACCCCACTCAGGTATGGGAAGCAGAAGCCTAGGTGTAGGCGATCACAGCGTTAACGTAGAGGTGCGCCCCCTGGTGACGAGACGTAGCGTAGCTTGCGAGGCGCGCAGACTTCTACAGAATAGAGCTACTAATACTGACAGGTTAGACAGGGTTACAGACAGGTTAGGGAGGGTTACAGACAGGGAGGGAGGGAGGGTTACAGACAGGTTAGGGAGGGTTACAGACAGGGAAGGAGGGTTACAGACAGGTTAGGGAGGGTTACAGACAGGTTAGGGAGGGTTACAGACAGGTTAGGGAGGGTTACAGACAGGTTAGACAGGGTTACAGACAGGTTAGGGAGGGTTACCATGTTACATACAGGTTAGGGAGGGAGGGTTACCATGTAACAGCCAATGTTGTTGTGTGATCTACCACCATCGTTAGCTACATTGCTACTGCTGTACACGTACCATGTAGTAATACCGGTAGTAGTAGTAGTAGTAGTAGTAGAAGTATAGTTGTGTGTGATAGTACACCTACTGATACATACACATCAGGGGTCTGTTGCTGCGATAAAATAAATCTGTCGTAGGACAATATTTAACATTGCGGAGGTAGCTAAATATTGTCCCCCGGGCAATTATATTTGATCACAGCAAACGACCCCGGGCTGTTAAACATATACACGTAGCACATTCTACGTAGTAACCACTAGTGTTATTGTTGTGCTATATCGTTGCTATGGTTACATTGTTACCGCGCACACACGTGTACCGTACAGTATATAGTTAGTGTAGGTCATACTGAATTCTGTCGGCAGTCTGACATTAACACCGCATTCCTAGCGAATAAATAGGTAAACAGATAGAAACATAAATAGGTAAACAGATAGAAACATAAATAGATAGAAACAAGATAGATACACATTTATAATATAAATACATTTAATGTTATGAATAAATTATGGTCTAAACGATATACGCTGTTATAAAAATGATCGGCGATGTTATAAAATAGGATTATTTGTATGGTTATGTAATAGTTTACTGTTAGGGTAGAGGTAGCTATCAGCACACACTATGCACTACACTGACTATGCACTACACTGACTATATAACATGTAAACCTAACGCTATATACGATATGATACTATGTATCTGTGAAGAGTATTACAGTTCAGTGATAACCTAACATACGACACTTCCTATTGTTTTCGTTACGAAATCAATGTATTTCAAACATATCTCGATATATCAAAGCTATCTCGACCGGCGTCGAAAACATTTAATAACATTAACATTAAAGCCCCACGCATGTCTTATACATGTCCTACATACATCATATAATGTAGTGTACAATACAGTATACATGTTCACAATCAATATATATATATATATATATGCACTAGTGATGTAAATGATGCCGAGCTTTTTAATGCCGAGCCGAGACTTTTGATTATTGATACCGAGCCGAGAATTTCGTTTTCGGAAAAAAAAACGAGCCTAGCCTAGACTCTAACTAAACAAGCCAAAGCCGAGCTGAGACTCTAGGTAACTAGGACTGAGACTGCATCGATGCTTTAGATTCGAGCATCATTTACATCACTAGTATGCACACTTACATCGTTGATACATATGTGATGTTTAACTGTATTAGTCACCATTGTTTAGTTGTATTAGTCACCATTGTTTAGCTGTATTAGTCACCATTGTTTAGCTGTATTAGTCACCATTGTTTAGCTGTATTAGTCACCATTGTTTAGCTGTATTAGTCACCATTATTTAGCTGTGTTAGTCACCATTATTTAGCTGTATTAGTCACCATTGTTTAGCTGTATTAGTCACCAATGTCTCATCATCTCCACCGTTGCCCTCTCAGAATACTAGCCGGTATCACGATCCCGACACAAACTGCGCCCCCGGTCAAGAAGTCATCGCGAGGAACGCTGACCACCCCGATGACTCGTTACGCCGTAGCAACCAACACCGTTACCATGCCAACCAGAACTATCTGTACTGGCACTGAGAGCCGTATCTTTAAGTCTAATAATGCTATTAAGGTTGGTGGTAACAGTAGTAGTAGTAGTGGTAGCTGTAGTAGTGGTAGTAGTGGTAGTAGTAGTAGTAGTAGTAATGGTAGTGGTAGTGGTAGTGCGATTTTTATTAGATATTAGTCATATATAATATAGCTAGAATATTAAAACAGTAGGATTTTCGTCGAAATGGATGGAAGTAACTATCTATTTATATCTATGCATTTAAATTATGTTAATGAAACAGTACGATATCTTCAATTTAAATATATTTAAATACCATCGTTATGAGGAACGTCGATACGGCGTGTTTATATAACTATTATTGTTAATATATATATAGTAAATTAAACTCAATCGTAATTATCGATATAATTGTAAATAAATATAGATAATTATCATAATAAATATAGTATATATATTATTATAATAATTCTAAATATAGTAGTAGATTTCCGCCACCAACGCCTCCATCACAAAGTACCGTACACTAAATACGATCGCCTACCCACTTTCTTGCGTCTCTATCGTGTGACCCGGCCCCCGTAACCGTTACGTAACCCTCACAGGACACGGGAACGGTAACCTCGACCCCGCCGACCTTCGCCGTGGCCGTGGGAACCGCCGACAGAGCGAAACACCTCACCTACGAGAAGGCCAGTAACACAAGCTACTCGCCTAGTCTGGCGGAGGAACAGCAGCAAGAGGAGGAGGAGGAGGAGACAACCATCACTACCACCACTACTACCACCACCACCGCTAACGATAGGGAAGGCGGCACCCATTCTTATCGCCGTGGTGACGAGTTGACGGGGAGTCGATCATCCGGAACGACGGCCTCTCGGAGTAATCACTCGACGGCGGGCCAACACTTAGGAGAGAAAAGGATTTCCCAATCCACTTCTAAGGTTTTACTCAGTCGGTAATACTGCTGTGATTTGTTTACGAATTGAATATTTACGTGTGATCGCATTCGTTTTAAACTAAATAATGGACGACTACTTATTCCTCATTATTATGATTATCACCCTATTATAAATGTAATAGCTTTCTTATGTAGTTATTTGTTGTAGCTCTATTATAAATATCTGTATATAAAACATTATTTATCTACTATATATATATTTATATATATATATATATATATTAACATGAATTATATCATATAATATAATGATATTTGTATATATTTAATATTATTTACTTAATTTTTATTTAGTGTTTTATTATAATAGTATTTCAATTAATTTTGTTAAATGTAATTGATATTTTATTTAATAATTACCTATGCATAAATATTAATATAATTATAATTAACATAGTTAATTAATTTATATAATATTAAATATGATTTTAACTGATATGTATATATATATCTAACATTTTAAATACTTATCTAAACTATTTCAAATACTGTATAATTTTATATATATATATATATATATATATATATATATTATATATACATATTATAATATTTATTTATTAATAATTATTAATAAATAAATATAATATAACTACAAATAACAAGATTAACTTTTAAAAATACTATTCATATGGTATTAATTTATAATATTTAAAAATCAAATTAATTATTATGATATAGATTTATAAAACTTTAAGCATGAATCTGAAAGCAGGCCGCCGATTATTAGAATGTCAGAGTTCAATTTTATTTTGGGGTTGTTTGATGTCTTTGGTTTTATTTTGCTGTTTTTTTTAACTGCATTATATGATATAATTTATATCTCCAAGTAAGCATATAAAATATTGTTTTACTATAAAATATCTTATAATGCGTATAATGTGCACTACTGTGCATATATAAGTACCGCCCACCTTGAACTCTGACATTATTATAATAACAATCGGCGGCCTGCTTTCAGATAATTCTCTTTAAGACATGATAATTAATATAATATATATATATATATATATATATATATATATATATACATTTTCTGTATCTAATAGGGCGTATATTTATGTACTCATATGTTTAGATAACATCAACAATATATTTATTTATTTCACATATTTCACATATTTAATTGATGAATATTGTATTCTATAGATTAAGTAATAATTATTTATTGAAAAATATAAAATTCAATTAAGAATATATCATAGTTATCAAAAGATTTTTTACGATTTTTAAATTTAATTTTTTATATAAATTCTGATTAAGATATATTTTATTTATATTATGTGAACATATAATGTAAAAGATGGTATATAAGTACTCTAAAAGTAGAATTTTATAGGAGAATATATTAAGAAATAGTTATAATAATAATTTATATATTATTGAATAATTATTATCGATTATAATCATTTATTTTATAACTTTATGTTTAGTATACTTTTTAACATATATATTATAGATTTTTAAAAAGTCTTACAATTATTGTGTTTGTTATTCGTGTAATTGTTATTATAATAACTAACTATAGCTATCTATAGCCCTATCTATACTCATTGACATACATGATATTTATAAACTTTAAGCGTTTTTCATATAATTGCTATTGAGAATTCTTATTATCACTTGTTTTTCATTTTTACACTCATGGGATATGCTTTGTTTTATAGAATTTAATGTATTATATATATCTTAAAATAATGTTGTTCTCATATTTACTTTGATATATGTAACAGAAATCTCTATTTATGAAATAATCTAATATTTATTTTGATAAATACAAACATAAATATATAAATATATTTATAATTTATTGTGTATATTTAATCATATGTAAATTATTGATAATATAATCATAATTTTATATATTCTGTGAAAAAAACATATATATGTATTTCTTTAAATTGAATTAAATATGTGTTTCACATTGAATTATATATATATATATATATATATATATATATATATATTGAAATATATATATATTGAACTATCTAGTTTATAAATTTTAAATTTATCTGCAATATTCCAATTATTGATGCACATATGTGTATATTATACAGTGTACGGTGTACAGTGTTCTATACTGCATATCACCTAGCTATTACATATAGTAACAGCGCGTAATAGCAGTTAACTGAGATATCCCCGCAAGTTAACAAATATATATAAATAATAATAGCATAATCACATAATCGGGGAGAGATAGAACTAATTGTATTAGTCTAATACATCACATAATCAGAGAGAGAGGACTTATACAACTTATGTCCCCCCCCCCCTCCCACAGTCGATATCGCCCTCAGTGAGAAACATCGCGCTGAAGCAATCCTCCGCCGCCTCCTCCTCATCTTCCTCCGCAGCCGCCCGAACCGTCAACGTAGGAACAGCGGCTCCGACCGCTACGACCTTTGACCAGATGACATCTCCGGTGACCTCTACGCACATGACCTCACCGGTGACCTCTACGCAGACGTCCTACGACGGCGGCGATACGTCTAGTAACGCGACGGACGACACCGTAATCGACACCACTGACACTTATAGTATCGGGGGTGGGGGTGTTACAGGAGGTGTTACAGGAGCCACAACCACTTCTCGTTACAGCACTACCACTACAGGCGGAGGCAGCACTCGTAACATTGCCGTTACCGCTAACGTGAGGCCTAAGTCGATCATGAAACACACGACCGGCTCCTCCTCCTCCTCGTCCTCCTCTTCCTCGACCTCTTTCCGTCGTAACTATCGACAGTCTACCCCAGTCGTCACGGTTACCACTAGCGGTGGTGGCAGCACCGGTAGCGCCACCTGCGGTCTCGTTAAGAAGGAGATCACATTCTCGGACGACGTGCTCACTAAATGGTTAGTGCTGCCATCTAGTGGCCTGTAGTAGTAGTAGTAGTAGTAGTAGTCTATCTATATCCACTATATAAATAGTATTGCGCAATTTCAGCCGCATTTATATCAGAAGTTTACAATTAAATATTATCGGAAATCTCACTATATAGTATCACACTACCCAACACTGATTATTACACTATACAACACATTCTCTCCATGTAGCAGTAGCAGCAGTAGCAGTAGTAGCAGTAGCAGCAGTAGCAGTAGTAGCAGTAGTGGTAGTGGTAGTAGTAGTAGTAGTAGTAGTAGTAGTAACTATACCCATTGAATGTTCAGTGCGTCTTACTTCAGTTTAGATTACAGTTCAGCTGCGTATACTTTACTAGGCAAATACTATGTATTATGACTCATAATTTGTACTAATCTTATGTATTATGACATATTATCTATTATATTACTATATAAATATATGGGTATACATTTTTATAGTAAATTATTATATTATAACGTATTACCTGCACAATCAGAATACTTTAATAATACATATCATTTTTATTTAATAAAAGTATATTTTATATAGAATCTTAGAGATGTCAAAGTTTAAATTTTAAATATATTCACCGACGAACAAATAAATCGTATATTTCCAGTATTATTTCATAATTCTAACGTATTTATTAACATAATAAATATATTAATACTATAAATTAATCGATTAAACTACCGATTTATATTAAATTAAATTAACAATTCTGCTAGATTACATAATATTGTAGATATTTAAACAGATTATATAACTGTGTCGCATAACTAAGCGTAATATTGAAACATTGTAAACAAGTCGCCGCATAATAATGATTGATTTGCGATTATGTAATCTACGTTACACAAATACACAAATATCTCGTTACACTCTCTCCACTCTCTCTCCACTCTATTAATACAAGTATACATGTCGAGGAGTGCATGTCACATGTGTCATGCGTGTATGTCCTTTTGAAGCTTATTTACGTTATTAAATCTACTGGAAATATTATACTATTATATATTAATATTCTACTTCTAAGTAGTAGTACTATAGTTATATTAGGAGTGGGAGTGATTATGGATATAGTAGTAGTAATATTATTATTATTGTGATATATGTAGAGGTTATATTATTTATATCGTGGTTCTAATAGTAGTACTACAAGTGGTATCATTAATAGTATGATAAATCTCACTTGCACCTCCAGTCGCAGTAGTAGTTATCCTAATATCCCTCCATCCCTCCCCATAGCAGTAGCAGTAGTATTTACCCTATACTAATCACCCCCTCTACCCCTCCCCAATAGCAGTAGCTATAGTAGTTACCCTATACTAATAATCAACCCCTACCCAACAGCAGTTGCAGTAGTATTTACCCTATAATAAAAACCAACCCCTCCCCAATAGCAGTAGCAGTAGTAGTTACTCCATACTAATCACCCCCTCTACCCCTCCCCAATAGCAGTAGCAGTAGTAGTTACCCTATTCTAAACATCAACCCCTCCCCAACAGCAGTAGCAGTAGTAGTTACCCTATGCTAATAATCACCCCCACCCCAATAGCAGTAGCAGTAGCAGTAGTAGTTACCCCATACTAATCACCCCCTCTACCCCTCCCCAATAGCAGTAGCAGTAGTAGTTACCCCATACTAATCGTCAACCCCTCCCCAACAGCAGTAGCAGTAGTAGTTACCCTATGCTAATAATCACCCCCTCCCCAATAGCAGTAGCAGTAGTAGTTACCCCATACTAATCACCCCCTCTACCCCTCCCCAATAGCAGTAGCAGTAGTAGTTACCCTATTCTAAACATCAACCCCTCCCCAACAGCAGTAGCAGTAGTAGTTACCCTATGCTAATAATCACCCCCTCCCCAATAGCAGTAGCAGTAGTAGTTACCCCATACTAATCACCCCCTCTACCCCTCCCCAATAGCAGTAGCAGTAGTAGTTACCCTATGATAATCACCACCCTCTCCCCAACAGCAGTAGCAGTAGTAGTTACCCTATTCTAATCACCCCCTCAACCCCTCCCCAATAGCAGTAGCAGTAGTAGTTACCCCATACTAATCACCCCCTCCACCCCTCCCCAACAGCAGTAGCAGTAGTAGCAGTACAAGTTCTGACGGAGAAAGTTACGATGAAGCAAGTTACGACGGACGACTCGGTTCCATCGAGTACAACAACTCCAGTAAAGGTATAGTCTTATCATTGCACTAATCTATATATACATATAGTATGTCATAGTATAAGCCTAACTCTCACAGTATACTACATCCCTATCTCGTAGTATATCATATCCGTAACCCTCACTAAACCTAGCCCTAACCCTCACTAAACTTAACTTTAACTCTTATTAAATATAGCTCTAACTTTTATTAAACATAGCCCTAATATAAAAGTATATCATTGGGCTAAATATCACTAAACCTAACTCTAAACCACAACGGCTCAGTTAACTCGATCTCCTACTCTTGTAATCATAGTACATGTATAATGTACGTGTAGTAGTGCGTATTGATTTGATCTCTAGTTCTATCGTACAGTTCTTCCGGATGATCACACGGGTCCAATTGCAAAATATAAATTCTGCGCACGCGCGCAAAGTAGTTCGATGGGTTATGATGATGATTATGATGATTTTATTTAAACACTAATTAGTATACCTTTAAATGAATTATTGACCGTTAAGTGATATATAAGAAAAGTATATAAAAGTTTTTAAATGCTAATTAACTAACCATTAATAACCTTAACCCATCGAACTACTTTGCGAGCTAGCGTGCAGAATTTTGATGTTGCAATTGGACCCTTACGATGATCCGTTCTTCCTGAACCGCTTAATTATGTAATCGGTATCGCTATCAACCATTACGTAATCGTATTACATCGTCGCCTACTTCAGAATTAGAACCCGACGTAGATGAATTGATCGAGGAGCTTCGAGATGACGGGGGGGGCGAGGAGGAGGTAGAGATGAATGAGGAGATGGAAGTGAACACTGAAGATATTGAGCGAGGAGGAGATGTGACAAGGGAGCAGAGCGTGGAGAGCTCCTACGAATGCCTGGTGGACGATATCGGAGCTGATGAAATGTTTGTACTAGTAAAGTATTGCTGGAACGATTTTGTATGTAGCGGGGACCATCCAATCAAAATAAATATCGTTATAAAAGTAGGGGGGGGGTCACCAATACATAGGAGGTCCCCCTAGATGTTAAAGTGGGGGGGGGACATAACCCCCATGCCCCCCCCCCGTTACAGCGCCCCCTACTAGCTATATCGGTAACCCCCCCGCCCCCGCTAATAACGCCTACACACTCGTCTCGTAGAGAAAACCTGCCCTCCGACATCGAGAAAGCGTGCAGAGTTTACTCGACCTGGCTACACGACTCCACCACCATCACCACTAAACAATTCGTTAGTTGTAACTCGATATACCCCTCCCGCCCACCCGCCCACTGCGCCAGTACACGGGGGGCCCCGTTATACTCGAGTTCACGTAGTACGCGCGTTAATACGATACCCCTATCGAACCTAGAACCCTAGTACTATCCCCGCGAAATTGCGCGTCACTCGAGAAATAAGCGAAAGGATCGATGTAATAGGCGTGATTCCTATTAATAGCTGATTAATTTAACTGTATAATTTAACTGAATACTTTATTGCTGGATACATTATTATAAATAATGACACCGAGCTTCATGTTTAATGAAGGTGCATTACGAAATCGATATTACACACACGCATATATATTTAAATAGCTATCAGAAAGATGCATTCCGTGATTACTATTCAGTGATTAAGTATTTTGTTGGACGAATAGAAAGAAATAAACACAACTAATAATTTATAAACAATTATTATGAGAAGTTTTTATGAGAAGTAAAGCTATCAACGACTTGTGCGCGTTAGTCAAATATTTGCGCATAATTTGAGATAGATTACAGGCCTTATTAGTGATGACTAGCAAACTTTATGAATAGAAATGCATACAATTAGTAGGATTATGTGGTTGGATAATGCGTTTGAATTATGTGTAGTATGGTTATTATGACGCAAATATTCAAAATTGATTATATTTTATTATATAATTTTATTATTTTTCAAAGTAGAACAACAAAATTAACTTACTATATTTGTAATGGGGATATCAAATCTTGATTACTGAGTCTATTTTCACTGATTATTTGGGGGTCCCTAGAGTATATCAAGATACTAGGTGTAACTCTATATATATATGTAAATTAATATACATTTAATTTTATCTCTAAAGTCATTTATCAAATATATTTTCTCTACATAATAATAGTTAATAATATTTCTCGTTCTTTTATTCAACTTCCAAATCTTATGTCCTTCCCTCTATCACGGGTAAAGATGATATATCCTTCCCAATACCACATGTAACAATATCATGTCCTTCCCTCTATCACGCCTAACGATATCACCCCCCGCACGCAGAATGCCAGCAAGTCCAAACTGCAGTCTAAATGGTTTGAGATTGCGAGTCACAAGAAGTCAAACTATCGCATGGTGCGCCGGTACATCAATGCTTTCGCGGAATTCTCTAAAGATCTCGTTTCTTACGTTATCAACATGGCCGATAGTAATGTTTGTACCACTGTTATATCATCTCTTACTGTTACGCCATCACTAACTGTTACATAATCACTTATTATTACATCATATATTACTATTACGTCATCGCTTACTGTTACGTCATCAAATACATACGTATATAATGTTAATGGGATGTTAAATTTCAAACTAAATTAAATTAATATATAAAAAAATTATTTTAAAATTTCATTATTTCAATAATTTAATATACAACTAATTGAGAAAATACTAGAATATTTTGTCAACAAAATAAATTCTTTTATGAAAGCTAGTGATAAATAAGTAATAACAAATGTATAAATATTTTATATTGCTGATCAATGATGTAACGTTGACAACATTTACAATATAACATTATATATATTTATGTTGTTCATGGATCATAGATGTATGTTACAATAACATATTAATTTCACATGATCTAAATAACGAGGTTAACAAATTATTTATTATATAATCAAATTTTTGTTATTTATTCTAAATTTGTATCTATAACTTGTATTTTCTCACTGCGTATTTTTTTAAACAATTATTGGATTATTCATATTTTCATAAAATATCCTTGAATCAGTGTAAATGTCACTAATATTTAAATCGCCTAATATTATAGATGTATTTTACATGAAAAAAAAACAATAAAAGTTATCGCAATAACTCTTTTAATGAAATAATAATAGTCATTTTAATAAAAGCGAAGTAGTTCATAGTGGATATAGAATGTGACTCAGTCACCCCCCTTATCACCCCCTATCAGCAATCGAATACGCCGCTAATACAGTAAACACTGGCATACACAGTTCACTTGCACTCTCGACGAATGCAATAACTGATATCTCTTCACGTAAATAAATACACATCTCCCCGCCCCCGCCCCGTGTATTAAATACCACGCAACTATTTACTAATACACTTTTATGGTTTCGTTATCACGTGTTTACTTCGCCGATACTCTACAATCACGGTTGAACTTTAACCTTTGCCCATTTACTCTACATTTATTACCGATTTAGTTTAGTTCTACTATGATTGCGCGTTGTAGCATTGACACACATCTGTGTGTCTCTGTAACACATCTCGGTAACACCACCCCCCTCACCCCTACACCCCCTACACCACCCTCACCCCTACACCACCCTCCACTACCCCACCTCACCTACCCCACCTCACCCCTACACCACACTCACCTACCCCCCCTCACCCCTACACCCCCCTCCACTACCCCTTACACAGGGTAACACAACCCTCCACTACGCCGTCTCCCACGGTAACATGGCAGTAGTACAGGTGCTGATATCGCGGGGTGCTGACGTATGCAAGGTGGACGCTCGCAACAGAGCTGGCTACACCTCTATTATGCTGGCCGCGTTGGTTAGTCCTGACCCCCACTATAGGGGGCACTACCTGTCCTCATAATGGGGGCACTACCTGTCCTCTCGTATAGATGGCACTACCTGTCCTCCCCTCGTATAGGGGGCACTACCTGTCCTCCCTTCATCTGTACAGCCATTTTTGCGCAGTGCTGCGAGTGCCAGTATTATTTGACTTTAAAGTGCAGGGCAGAAATAAACGCACTTGAAAATGTGCGAATACAATATAATGTTATAGGAAGCCTACCCTACCCTACCATACCCTCTTTACCCCTATTACAGGTGCACATAGACAATGCTGACCAGGCAGTGGTGATAACTAAACTGTTCAACAATGGCGACATTGACGCCAGGGCTACCCAGGCCGGTCAAACAGCCCTAATGCTGGCCACGAGTCACGGTCGCGTGGACATGGTCAAGCTATTGATGCACGCCGGTGCTGAGGTTAGATATGTCAAGGTCACTCTAATGGTCACTGCGTAGCGCACTTCACATTCAATATTATCAACTATCAACGGAATATAATGTAGGTTGTATTGCTTAAGAAAACACATTACTAATTAGTTATAGATTTAGAGTAGCACGTTTATATAACACATATATATATATATATATGTATAAATATTATTTATTAAGAATAAATGAAATCGACGATTTTTAACTCATAAGAAAACACTCGATTATTGACAAGTCACAATAACTCTATATTATAGAATTATAATGTCTATTGATCAATAGTTACTGCTATTACATTAACTTTACACTAGTGACTACATTTTATTGCATAGCTATAATCATATCCTAAATGTTCTCGTGGAATTTTATATCAATATTAAATATCATGCTCGTTTATGAAACAAAGATAACATTAAACCAATTATTGTTCTGCATGATATATTTACATTTAATCTCAATACATATACTATTATATATTACTATAAATATTCGCCCGTGATATTTAAACCTAAACCCCTCCCACCACTCACCACTAGATAATCTAAACCCCCCACCACTAGATAACCTAAACCCCCCACCACTAGATAACCTAAACCCCTCCCCACTAGATAACCTAAACCCCTCCCCACTAGATAACCTAAACCCCTCCCCACCACTAGATAAACCTTCGTGATGATGACGGTAGCACAGCTCTGATGTGTGCCAGTGAACACGGCCACTCTGACATCGTCAAGATACTATTGGCTCACCCCGATATAGACCCCTCACTAACCGATAATGTTAGTCTTGGAAACCATATACCCTTCTCACCCATATCTATACACACCAACCCGACCCATCCCTTTCTACCTGTATATATCTACTCTACCCCATCCCCTGCGACCCATATATACACATTATACCCTAACTCTTCCTACTTACCATCTCTTTATGAACCACTCTCCGACGATTACCTCCCTCACACTACACCCCTCTCCTCACCCCTCAGGATAACAGCACCGCTATGAGTATAGCCATGGAAGCGGGGCATAGAGATATCGGAGTTTTGCTGTACGCACACGTTAATTTCAAGTCTAATTCTGCTGTTAGTAACGCACACACACTCTCTAACACTGTGTCAACCAACACCACTCTCAGTGTTACCCTCTTTGAAACCAACTGTTTCATCACTGATACACACACTTTGACATCAACACCAGTGTTGGTGACATCCGCTGTAATATCAATAATGTGTTACCGACACGTAATGGTAGTAGTAGATCGGTAAGGACCGATCCAGTTGGCATGGGTAATGTGCACTCCTCCAATCAGATAATACCAATATCACTATATAAATATATTTATATTTGAACCTTTTGAACGACACATTCCCAGAGATGTCCTTGATCACAGTTGTTCGCTATAATATTCATTACTAACTACTTTAATATCACTAATATGCATGACCTAAGTAGACTAATACATCTCGGATCAGATTGTGTACTCCTATAGGACCTACTTATTCTATACACTGTTTTACCGAAGGGAGAAGAGTAGTGATCCGATAGAGGAGGAGGAGGAGGTGGTGGTGACCACAATACTACCTCAGTGTCTGATATAGTCGTGTATATACTTATACGTGCATGTAAGAGAGCTATCATACAATCCAATATTGAATGTGAGTCATTACGTTGATGACCTCTAAGCGGAGTTAAGCCCCGCCCCTTCCGTCACAACGACCTACAGCATAGCACGCACGCATGACAACCACCACCACCACTACTAATCTACCATCGCTTACTATATTAACATACGGTTTACAGGGTCAAATATCAAAACGTACTAAAACTCAGAAAAAGCTAATCATAAGGTTACTACTATACGTCAGTGAGCCAACCTAAGGGGACTTACGAGCGTACAATGTACACCGTATAAGTACGTGTACAATCTTACTGATTATATCACTATTTTATAGGGAAAAGGAATGCTTTATTAATAATTCACCGACTCTAAATCCGCCACTACTAAACTATTGCCTGCACCCACACTAAATATAGTACAAGATAACATCCATCCGGGTTGTTCTATCTACACATAGTATACAGTGTAGTAGGCATAGGGATGGCTTGCTTAATTTCATTCTATTCTCATCTTTAGTCTAAATATGCAACCTCTATGGAAAACATCTATATATAGACAATCTATTTAACATATTTATATAACAATTCATGAATTGCCTTACTATATTATTATTTGTTTTCTATATCTACTAATGTGTAATATTTATAATAAAAAATCATGAAATGACATATATCAGTATGGTCCAGTATTCTATTCCTTACACTGAAGGTGTATTCTTAATACAAATTATTCTTTTCAAACAAATATTATTTTGTATTATAAAATATGTGACAAATTAAAATCACATTATATAAAATATTAATGTATATATTTCATAGAGAAACAGATGTTTGATTAACGAGTTGTGAAATATTAATATAAACTACCAACCATTAATCATATCTTATTACATTGATAATTTCAAGTGTAATTATTTACAAATATGTTTTCTACATATAGAGAATCGTAATAAATTATATAGATTTCATAATAAAACTCAGATTTTAACTACACATTAAATAATGACTATATTAAAATGTATCTAGATTTATTTAATTTACCCTGAGCTAAATAATTTTTTTAAATATCACTAGAGTACTAATACATTTTTTTAAAATAAATATATTATAAAGTACATTTATTATTAAATAGACTATTTAAAATAGTGTTAAAATTCAAGCTGTATGATATGTTTAGTAAATGTACCGTTACAACAACCTCATTCATTTTTATTTATTGATTAACATTGAACAATTTATGTATATTTAATTTTAAAATAACAATCATTGAACTTAGTAACAAGTTTAATATGTATATTATTAATAATTTATAATTTACTAAATAACTATTTGTTTGGCGTTAAATAACTCAGTATGTAAATAGATTATGTAGAATTATAATTCACAATATTGAAATAATATACATATATTAGTTATTTAAATTTTAAATAAACATATATAGTAGATATATTTAAATATAAGTTTAATTAGTGGTATATCACCAGAATATATTTGATATTTATTTAAATATAGTTAGTAATCTATTGAATCATATTATATAATAAATGAAATTAATTTATAGGTTCTATTTATTTTATACTGATAAATTATAATTATAATAATGATATTATATAATTATAATAATTTTGTAATTATTCAATATTTTTATTAAAACATTATATATAATTTATGCAGATTAAAATTGTATTAACCATTATTTATATGAATAATAAAATATATAAATATTCTGAAATATTTGATTTTAACATTTTAAACACATTTATATAAGATTTATATAATAAATATTTTACTATTTTTTATAAATATAACACTAAAATATAAATTTGATTAGGTTATATTATATTTCAATTGCTTTAATTTTATTGATTTTTAATTTATAAAATAATAATATAATTTTCACTTATTAGTTTACATTTATTTTATATTCTTATTTCATAATAATAATGATTATTGATATACTAATCCATTAACCAAACTAATAATCTAAATACTATTCACAGGAAGAGCTAGATGATTATGAATGAGAAATATCAAATATCCGATCCTGTTATTATTTATATATATACGATGATATGCTATTATCGCTGGTGCTAATGAAGTAATGTATTTATTTAACAAAAATATGTATATACACATATATATATAGTATACTCGTTAATTAATTAAAATTGTATTATCAGAATAAATTGATTTTTAGATAAAAATATAATTTTGTTGTATAATTTTCTGTAGACAGTTGGTAATTAAGTAATAATAGAAATATTATTTTTAATTATTTAAAATAATCATTTCTTGATTGACTTGTTCTTCTATAAGATCATCATCCTATAAAGGTGCACAATAGTAATATAAATAATATGTATTAATTAATAGTAATATATAAGATAAACCAGTATTATAAGTATACTAATTAGTAAGATTCAAACGCAACGAGGAATTTAAAAATCAGTTACTATAATATTGGTGATCTTTAAGTACAAGTATAGGGTATAAGTATGTGGGTGTAAATCATTAAGACATAGGATTAGTTACTATAGAATTGGTGATCTTTAAGTACAAGTATAGGGTATAAGGTATAAGTATGTGGGTGTAAATCATTAAGACATAGGATTAGTTACTATAGTATTGGTGATCTTAGTACATGAGTAAGGCGTGTGAGTTATGAATGAGTTACTGTGGTGGCTGTAAACTTTGAGTCGTTTGAGCGGAGGTTGCTCGGATACAAGTTCGCCAGCAAAAGAGTCAACGTAATCCACCGTCGTGTACACAATCTGTCCGTCCGTTTGATCGTCGTGGTCAGGAAAGTCTGCCACCTAGTGGTGAAGATTATTATTAGTAAAATAGAACACTGAAATAACTATTTTATAAAACTTAAATAAATAATAATTATTATTATTATTATATAAAATAGAGGTCTACTAAAATAGCTACTTATTTAATATTTATCAAAGTTATACAATATTTAGCATCATGAAAGATATAATATTCTAGTTTTATTCTTTATAGAATATACAGTATACCAAAATTTGAATAACAAATTATCAGTAATTTGAAAATAAAATAAAGAATAAATAACAATATTAAACAAAAATAAATATAAATTATATATTTATTATATATTTTAATATTTATTATCATTACAGAACATTTGAAAGGGTATTATTGAATAAAATATGGATGTGAGTGAAATATTCCAAAATAATTATTCTAAATTTGTTTGAATTATTTTTCTAAATTATAAATTTGATTCTAAAAATGTACAAGAAAATTAAACTGAAAAATAATATAATTAAAATAGTTTATACTTATTATATACATATAAAAGTGTAATAATAAAATATATATAACAAATGATATAATATGTATGAGTAATACATAAGTTTATCAAATAAAATAATAATTAAATTGTTTAAATGTAAACGTATTCTATATTTATCGTAAATAATGTCCGGGAATAATTATTTTTTTAAAATTATTATGTTAGAAATAAAATATTTATCTATTTTTTAATTTATTGTGAATTATTTTTTTATTTCCATTCTTTCAATTAAAATAGTAGTTGATAAAATTAACCCTTGAACAAATATAATTAATTATGACAATATTTTCCTAGCTAATTAACAAAAACTTAAAATTTCTAACAAAAATGTAATCACGAAATTTTAGTTATTTCGTATAATTTTAATTTATTATATTTTTAAAAGAGTAATTTATGAAATACATATATATATGAAATTTTACTTTTCATTAATATTATAAATATATTCTTTATTATTTCTATGTTAATGTTGCGCAAACTTCATTTTTAATATTTGTATTATTGTACACGTTAATTTGCCTACCTATCAATGATACATAACTAGGGTGTGAGAGGGGTGTCTGTAAGTAAGGAGCTCTCAGTATAAGACCAACCTGAACATTAGCTGCAGAGATTGGATCTAGATACACTTCACTGATGCCATTGTCTTCTAGTGTTAGCTGTATGTCATGGGTGTACAGTGTGGTAAGTATGAGGTATACACAACACACTGAATACAGTGCTGTGTTGGTGTGTGTAGGTAGGTAATGGATGGCGAAACACATACAATTACATGTTGAACATAGTCAAATATTTCTAGAATTGTATAAATAGAAATGTCACTCAATATAAATGCTTTCATTTGATTGAATGTCATTTCATACATAATGTATTGACCTATATCTGAATGACCTATGTAAACAAGCTTTATATTATCTTGCTATTTTAAAAATATTGAAATAGTTATAATATTAGTAAAATTATAAGTACAAATATAAACCCAAGTAATATATATTATGATAATTATGATAAAAGATATGAGACATGATCATTTTGTATTGGATTATAATTTATGATGTGCTTTTATATTTACTTTTATATATAAAGTTATGTAGTTATGTTTTAAATATAAAAGATTGAATTTTATTATTATAATATAAACTCATTTTTATTAATATATTTTATTTTATTTTTAATAAAAAATTGTTATTAAATAATAACTTTTAAATTTAAAAATAATTTTGTTGGTTGTTTTACCACCCAAATACATAAATTTAAAATATATTTACTAATTATTATATTAAATGAGGTTAAAAATTAAATATTAAAAGTTATATATTGTTATATTATATTTATGAAATTCATATATAATTTATTATAGTACGTATATTTAATAAATCATATTATATATTTAATTCATCATTTTAATATAATATTTATAATCATTTGAAAATAATTATTTAAATTATGAGTGATATTGATAAATTTGTACAATTTAAGTTGACACATATTTCTGCATACGATAACATATTAAAATGACAGTATTATAATTACATTTATTAAATTAGTAATAACAATATTTATTAACTTGACTATTAAATGCTTTTTTACTATATAATATATTAATATAATATAATATTGAATTGTGTATATTATTTCAATGAATGTTTACAATTAAATGAATTTCAAAGATTATTAATAATGATACCCTGTCTCATTAAATAGTAAAATTTGATATTTGAACTCAAATTTGTATCACTAGTATTATTAATCACTATTACATATTATTTGTATTAGATTAACTGATAAAACAATATTTGATGTATGGTGTATTTGTCTGCATGACCCTTATAACTACTACTACTACTACTACTACTACTTCTACTACTACTACTACTACTACTACTACTACTACTACTACTACTACTACTACTACTACTACTACTACTACTACTACTACTACTACTACTACTACTACTACTACTACTACTACTACTACTACTACTACTACTACTACTACTACTACTACTACTACTACTACTACATACCTCATGCTTCTTAATGGGCATCATATGTAAATTATTCTGTATCTGCTGGTGTTGCTGAAGTATTTGATGTTGTTGGATATTCTCTTGTTGTTGATTCAGTTGTTGCTGGAGGTTCTCTTGTTGTAGATTCATTTGTTGCTGTGGTGGTAATGGTAAGGTATTACATGGTTACACTAACAAATACAGTTGCCTGATATCGGCCCATTACGTATAGCCCAGTAGCTTGATTAGATTAATTTTAAGCAACCCGACTATACAAAATCAGGCCGATATGGTGCTATTTTTTCGTGTGAAAGCATCTTTATATGTAATGCATGTAGCAATGATGTAATAATGATGTGATGCAAAATAAATGAAGCCGTATTATTATAATTAAGTAGCAAGGCGAAATATAACATATTACATAACTTAAGGTGTCTGTATAACCCAACAATATGTAGATCATGTATATTAATGAACTGTAGTGAGAGTAGTAGTGCAGTAGGTAGTATTAGTAGTAGGTCTGATACAAATATACACTGTCCTCATGATTTATTTAAAGAGCGGTGTTGATATATAATTTGTAAAATATAGAACAAAAATTGATCTGCAGATGATGACTTCAATGAAATCATTAATTTTGACTTTACATCTTTTACAACTTTATCATTTGTATCAATATATATATATAGGCACTTTATAAAATAGGAAGATAAGTATAATATTATAACAAATAATCTTATAAATTATATTTCTGAGAGGATAATAAAATTAATTTTATATTATATATATATACAGTTTATTTGTTTAAGGGGGTACAATTTATATTATATGTAAATAGATAGGCATGTTTATTGCTACCACTATAAATTCTATTTTAGATTTTTTAAATAATTGGAATATTGCCAACATTTTCTTATCTTTATTAACTAGACATATAGTACAAATAGAGAGAATTATTAATAACATTTAAATTTATTATATGTAATTATTATTTGAATTTGGACATTTATTTGTATAATAATTCATAATTATCAGATATAAATAGATTTTAACAATAAATTAATAGAATATAATTAAAATAAATAATTTAAACCACATATAATGAAATATATAAAATTAAATCTTTTATAAGATAATATTAAATTCATATAAAGTATATAAGAAACAAATATATTAACACAAATTATGTTAAAATGATATGGTAACGGTTAAGGGAGGTGAAACATATGAATATTGTTACATGGTGAATATAAGGTATACATTTTATATTAAAAGTATGATAAAATAAATAAAAGAATGACTACATTTTTATATTTCTTATTTTACATTTATATCTATATATATATATTTTAAGTTATAATATAAAAGTAGTATATAATAAGAAGTATATAATAATTATAAGACGACGAGAATGAGACTAAAAACACTAATTTTAAAATAAAAAAATTTCCAGTATTAAGTCTGTTTTAAGTCTTACTTAATATGAAGAGAATTATTATGATTAAGTTCTGAAAGATTCATATAAATTTACCAAGAAGATCAATAGTCATGGATCTTTAAGATTCTAAATTTATTTTGTATTATAAATGCTTATTTATGACATTTCTTGTTACTTTTTATGCATTATTTTAAGGAAAATATTTACTGATTTGTATATATTACACCTATGTATTATTTTATAGTTTCATCTTAGGAATAATTATTTACAAAAATGTTATCTATCATTAGATCTATATAAGTATAATATTAATCTTCATATAAGTATATAAAAAGAGTATTTTATTAGAAGTATAAATTAAATAAATACGGTATAAATGATTAATGTATTAATTTAGAAAATTTAAATACATTTATAAACACCAGTCTTTATTTGTTTACAATTTAGTTATACCCTATGGGGGTATACCAAAGATTTTCCGAAGGAAATATATAACACTTACTCGAAATCGTGTAATTCGAATTTGTACACAAAATACCCTGGTGCCACCTATATCGGGTTACTTTTAGGAACTATGCGTTGTTTATAATGTAAATTCGTATTTAACTATACACTTTTAAAATGTTAAATAATATGCTTTAAATTAATATTTATATGATGAAAACTAAGTGTTCATTACTAATATATAACAAACAAATATGATATTTATGTTTTAAATGCTATAAGTATATATTTAGTAAGTAAAAGTTAATTTATATTGCATGTAATTTAATAGAGCAATGAAAACATTGTTGTATGCAAACAGAGCCGAACCTAAATCTATTTCAGTGATTTCGATACTACTGCTAGCAGCGGTTGGGGCTATTACTAAATTACGTTGCATGCATATGGAGTGTTATATCTTTGCTTCGCAAAATCTGTGGGTATACTATAGAGGTAAATATGTTACAATTGAATGAGCTATTTTATATCAAAGGTGAATATAATAATTTCATAATATAATATTTATATATTTTATATAACAATTATGCTATAATTTGTATACTTTTATTTATTTTTGTGTATCAATTTTAATTTATAATGCATATATATTTTTATTTTATATTCCTTCATAATATAAAATCTATGTTTGCATATAATAATTATACTGTAATTACATACTTCTAATTTATTTTGTATACTACTATTATACATTATATATTCTATATAATACAATATACATATATATATATATAATATATTTAAATTAAATATAGAATAGAATATAATATAATTTTTTAAATGGTAATTCAAAATTGTATTGTAATGAAATTTAAATACTGTTTATGCAAAATAATATTAATATTTCAATATCTCATTGAATAAAGAAATAATTAATTGAAATTTTCAATATACTTATAATAATACAATATAACAATAAAATATAATAATATACAGGCTTAATTTAATATAATTGCTGTAATATAATGTTGTTATATTTAAAATATTAATGATAAATAAAAAAAATATTTAAAAATATATATTATAAATATTTTAATGAATACAAAAAAAAACAATAGAATGATATATTATAATATATCATTCTATTGTTATATACTTTTTTTTAATAATTATTAAACTATAGAAAAAAATGTATGTGATTATAAACCTATTATTAAATTTATGTAATTGAATTTACCTTAGGGATAAATGTCTATCTATTTACATTGAGCAAAGGACATGCCCCATTCTAAGAAGTACTTGGTAATTCATATCCATAGTAGTACATGGTTATTCATACATATGCTAGTTTATACTTGTTAGCTTTTCGTTTTATTAATTTATAATATTATTACAATCCATACAGAAAGCATAAATAATTGTATTTTTTTATTTAAAATATATTTTATTGATTATCTCTATTTATATATCTTTGTAAACAAAAAATTATAGTAAAAATTCATATATAACTACATAAAGTATTGCTTTTTTAATAGTACTACAGTATAAATAAGTATTATTAGAATAAAATAATAATTGAAAATATTATGATTTAAAAAAATTCAAAACTGTATATTTTTTTTATGCATTTTAACAATGTTAGATACCCAAAGAAATATTAGTAAAATAAAATATTCATTAAAACCTACTGTTAGATATAATATATACATATATTTACATAAAACGAAATAAAATATCATAACTAGTAATATAAAAATAGTAATAAAATATACTTAAGGGCCGGGGAAACTTTCGCATTTTTTTTTGTTAAAAATTTTATATTAATATTTTAAAATATACAGATTTATCTTTAAAATGGTATATAAAGTTTAAAATAGAAGTATTTCAAAGTATTTAAAATCGAGTTTTTAATCATAGTCCTGTAAAAAATATTTGATAAAATTTGAGTAATTTTGTGTTCAAATATTCAGTTATGATACATTTTATTTAATTTATTTATAATATTAATATTTATCTATTGAGCCACATCCAGTTATCATGCAGGGAGTGGCGAATTACAATAAAATTATATATAATAATAAAATATATAAATATCATAAATTTATTGTTATTTATTAAAAATAATATTGATATAAACTTTAGAAGGCAATATCTCAGAACTTTTTTTTTTCAAACTACTACTACTGTCCAATTGCTTCAATTATTATAAAAAGTTCTGAGTATATATATATATATATATATATATATATATATATGATATTACTGATAATAAGCAATCTTATTAGAATGTCATAATTTTATTTTAAAATATACTAAATATAAATATAATAAAAAAAGTTGATAAAAAAAACAAACAAAAAATACAAAAATAAAATATTGGTGGTTACCAATAACTTGTAGATGGTTATATGTTTAGATATAGAATAGGTTTTATATATATATATATATATATATATATATATGATATTTAGCTAACTATAGGTAAACAAATTAGGTGATTATATATATGCATTTGTGTAAAAGTAGTAGTCATTTTAGTGACCCTCATTTTCCTATCTTTTACATGTAAACTCGGCAAGGTCGTTAAGGTGCGCCTATTTTTTTGATATTAAATTTTTTTTTAAATGTAATATTTATATACATTTTTAAGGTTTATGTTATAATATATATGTCAAAAAATTAGAATATAAAACGATCTATTATTACAAAATACAAGCGATTAAAAAATGCACATAATGTAAAAAAATTAACATTATTACAAAAATAATAATTACTAAATATTTCATAATTTAAATATCTAATACAATTTGATATACTTTATATTATTGAATGATTGAAAAAGTATTATAAAATAACAAATGAACTCTTCGATAATTCAGGTATGGTGATACCTTATTATATAAATAAGTATTACTTTATTATGATTTATATAACTCTATCTCAATATAGAATTTACAATATATTTTATTTTAATTAATAATATATTATCTTTAATTATACTAAAACCAGTGTTCCATAAGTTATTACCGCCTATGGTAATAACCGCGGTAATAACCTGTCCGGTAAAAACAGGTTTTTACCATGGTAAAAACCTAGTGTTGTCTATATAATTAAATATAATATTATTTATATTATATTAAACCTAGTGTCTATATAATTTACAATTATATATTATTTATAGATTTTATATTTAATAGATAATATACAATTATAAAGTTAAATAATACTACATTAAAATCAATATTATAAGATTTTTTATATTAAAAAAAAAACTTTATTAATTTTGACTCTAGTAAAGAAAACATTTTTAAAATAAATAATATGAAATTGAAATAAATGAGTAAATAAGTCAATATATATATATATATATATATATATAAAATATTGAATATAATAATATATTTATTTTTGCATTAGTAAAAGGAAAGCCCATTCACACCAAATAAAGCGAGCGATTTTTCACCGATATGCGCAGTAATGAAATCGTCGAGAAATAGTTAAATATTTAGAGATATCTCGAAATGATGAATAGTGATATTGTCACGATATCGATGATATATTGGTGATATATCGATAGGGGTGTAGCACAGAGAGAGAGAGAAAAATCCGTACGATATTGGTGAAAAATCGGCCAACTTTTTCGGTGTGACAGGGACTTAATATTGTAAAAAATAATATATATATTAAACAATAGAACTAATAATATTGTCATGATATTTAATTAAATATATTAAATATATCTATATATATTGTTAATTATATATATATATATAAATATTGAATAGAATATTTATTTTTATATATATGAAATTAAATATAGTTTTTACAAATATTTTTTACAATACTGTATAACTATTTAGTAATATTTTCATTGTGTAATTTTATGAATATATAACACAGTATGATTTTATTTCATTTATAAAATATATCCAATTACATCAACTTGTTAATTTTACAATATAAGGGTGGCAGACCTCATCCAGTTGGATTTAAAATAATAAATGTACTATAAATGGCATAATAAAGCAGACAAATGTTGACAAATTTTCAAATAAATCTGCTAGATTAATTGGCCATAACATTTAAATATAAATGAATCAATATTACTTTAAATTTCAATATACATTTTTTTTAAAGGTATTATATTTTATGAGTACTAGGTTTTTACCGGTAATTACCGGTTTTTACCGTAAATTAACATGGTAGAGATAAGTTTTTATCGGTTATTACCGGTTTTGCCCGGTAAAAACAGGTTTTTACCGAAAATAATGGAACCCTGACTAAAACTATTTAAAAAATCAATTTCTTCAAGAAAGAAGTATTCATTATGCATAGAAGAATATAAAAATGTGGTTTTAATTAGTATTATTTATAATTAGTATAATATACTAATTTATTATACTAATCATTATAATTATTATTTTTTTTAATTTTATTTTCCAAATATTAATACTATTTAGTACTCTATTATTATAATTTAGATATATATATAATAATATATCATTATATTTTATATATGTATAAATTCATAATATATAAATTTAGTATCAAAAAAACTATGAAATGTCCCATTTCAGTTTTTTTGATGAATATCATCAGGGAGCATAGTAATAGCAAAGATTTTTCGAAGGAAATATATAACACTTACTCGAAATCGTGTAATTCGAATTTGTACACAAAATACCCTGGTGCCACCTATAGCGGGTTACTTTTAGGAACTATGCGTTGTTTATAATGTAAATTCGTATTTAACTATACACTTTTAAAATGTTAAATAATATGCTTTAAATTAATATTTATATGATGAAAACTAAGTGTTCATTACTAATATATAACAAACAAATATGATATTTATGTTTTAAATGCTATAAGTATATATTTAGTAAGTAAAAGTTAATTTATATTGCATGTAATTTAATAGAGCAATGAAAACATTGTTGTATGCAAACAGAGCCGAACCTAAATCTATTTCAGTGATTTCGATACTACTGCTAGCAGCGGCAGGGGATATTACTAAATTACGTTGCATGCATAGGGAGTGTTATATCTTTGCTTCGCAAAATCTTTGGTAATAGTGTAATAAGTGTATTTAAATTCAATTAAACTTGTAATTTTATTTAATATAAATTTTATATAAAATGATAATATAAATTAATATATGTAGACTCGGGAAACAAGATATCTATTGTTAATTTTAAATTATTAATAAAAAAATAAAATAAATATTTGATTATATATTAATATAATTAATATTATATAAAACTACTAAAACATGAATATATCTTTTAAAATGTGTTTATAATTAAATATTCTATTTTAATTTCATCTATGATACATGATCTACGATGTTATAGAAAAATAATATTCAGCTTATATATAATATGATATATTTTATCTTTATTTATCCTTTAATCCATTATTCCTCAGTTTCATGTTTTTTTCAAATTCTAAATATTAGAAGTACTACTATTGTTTTATTTTTAAATATTTAAACTACATTTTGTTCTCACTATATTCTAAATGTATTACTAAAGAGTAATATTAACTTCAATTTTTTAATTTAATTATTTATTTATTTTTATAGCAAAATCAAACATATAAAAAAAAAATTTTAAATTATAATATCTTCTTTTTTTTTGATTATATAAAAATTCGTAGTTAGGTTTATAAAGCAAATATATTTTAATACTATTTTTTAATTTAAAAAAAATATTAAATATTAAAGTAGGAATAAGCTTTTTAGTAGACCCATTTTTGCCTATCTAATACATTACAATTAAAAATAGGCACACCTGCCCTTAAATAGAGTTTAAATAACAAAATTAAATTAAATTATGATAAAAAAATGTATACATTTATTTTTTACATACATTTTTAAAATTAAATGTAAATTAGCACAATAATCGTAAAAAGTATAAACCCATATCAGAATATAATTATTGACATTATTTAAATATATCGCACAAATTTGTTAACGTGTTTATGCCTACTTGAGATACTTAAAGTTACTTTATACGTATCTGTAGCTACATCATGTTAAAGACAATACACATTTTAATAACACATTTTATTTGATAACAATTACAAACGAAAGTTTTGCAGGCTCTTAAATATCACCATTATCCGTAGATTTACATTTTGAAAAACTTTCACGAATGATATTAAACAATGCTGATAAATCTTATCAACCTTATAAACCTTATCAATGCCCAGTGATATACATGTATGCGGCTCTTTACTGTTGAGAATAGAAATACTACACTACCCTAATGTGGCACCGCTTGGCACTATACTACATAATATATACTGTATGCCAAAGCCATGTCTACTTTGTAACCTCATGTATCCACATCCCAACGCTGCATACATAAATGTAACAATTTGCATTTCACGTAATACATAATTTTAAAGACTGCATAATGCTAACGATAACATGTCAAGGTTTCACCAGCCCGTAGCTATATATAGACATGCGCATAGGTGTGTACACGCTTGACCTCAACTGACCTCTACTGACCTGTAATAGCGGAGAGATCACTGGAATAGATGGAGTACGATTCCTAAGGTAAATGGTTTTACCTTCCCTGCCCTTGGGTTTCTTAATCTTCTTACATTGATCAAGGTGGAATGTCTAAGTAATATGCATGTTTTCATTATTCAACAGAATAATTCTTATGAATAGAGGATTATTTTTAATCTAATATAAAATATGATCAAAAAATGGACATTCTAAAAAACAATGTTTTTATATGTTCAAGTAAAAAATATAATTTAAAAAGTATTAAATAATGAAAACAAAATGTCTATATTCTATTAACAACGAGAATATTAAAGACAAAATATATAATAATTAATAATCACAATAATGATAATACTACTATATTATATATATATATATAACATATCACACATTTATTTAATTTCAATAAATTCAAATGAATGTTACTTACTACTTGTTACTACTTACTATTGCCTAGAAGAGAGATGGACATACCTGCACTATTGACTACCTTAGGGAGGACATACCTGTATTACTTGACTACCTTAGGGAGGACATACCTGCACTACTTGACTACCTTAGGGAGGACATACCTGCACTACTTGACTACCTTAGGGAGGACATACCTGCACTATTTGACTACCTTAGGGAGGACATACCTGTACTACTTGACTACCTTAGGGAGGACATACCTGCACTATTTGACTACCTTAGAGAGGACATACCTGCACTATTTGACTACCTTAGGGAGGACATACCTGCACTACTTGACTACCTTAGGGAGGACATACCTGCACTATTTGACTACCTTAGGGAGGACATACCTGTATTACTTGACTACCTTAGGGAGGACATACCTGTATTACTTGACTACCTTAGGGAGGACATACCTGCACTACTTGACTACCTTAGGGAGGACATACCTGCACTATTTGACTACCTTAGGGAGGACATACCTGCACTACTTGACTACCTTAGGGAGGACATACCTGTATTACTTGACTACCTTAGGGAGGACATACCTGTATTACTTGACTACCTTAGGGAGGACATACCTGCACTATTTTACTACCTTAGGGAGGACATATCTGCACTATTTGACTACCTTAGGGAGGACATACCTGCACTATTTGACTACCTTAGGGAGGACATACCTGTATTACTTGACTACCTTAGGGAGGACATACCTGTATTACTTGACTACCTTAGGGAGGACATACCTGTATTACTTGACTACCTTAGGGAGGACATACCTGCACTATTGACTACCTTAGGGAGGACATACCTGCACTATTTGACTACCTTAGGGAGGACATACCTGCACTATTTGACTACCTTAGGGAGGACATACCTGCACTACTTGACTACCTTAGGGAGGACATACCTGTATTACTTGACTACCTTAGGGAGGACATACCTGTATTACTTGACTACCTTAGGGAGGACATACCTGCACTATTTGACTACCTTAGGGAGGACATACCTGCACTATTTGACTACCTTAGGGAGGACATACCTGCACTACTTGACTACCTTAGGGAGGACATACCTGCACTATTTTACTACCTTAGGGAGGACATACCTGTACTACTTGACTACCTTAGGGAGGACATACCTGCACTACTTGACTACCTTAGGGAGGACATACCTGCACTACTTGACTACCTTAGGGAGGACATACCTGCACTATTTTACTACCTTAGGGAGGACATACCTGTATTACTTGACTACCTTAGGGAGGACATACCTGTATTACTTGACTACCTTAGGGAGGACATACCTGCACTATTTGACTACCTTAGGGAGGACATACCTGTATTACTTGACTACCTTAGGGAGGACATACCTGTATTACTTGACTACCTTAGGGAGGACATACCTGTATTACTTGACTACCTTAGGGAGGACATACCTGCACTATTTGACTACCTTAGGGAGGACATACATGCACTACTTGACTACCTTAGGGAGGACATACCTGTATTACTTGACTACCTTAGGGAGGACATACCTGTACTACTTGACTACCTTAGGGAGGAAATACCTGCACTACTTGACTACCTTAGGGAGGACATACCTGCACTACTTGACTACCTTAGGGAGGACATACCTGCACTACTTGACTACCTTAGGGAGGACATACCTGTACTACTTGACTACCTTAGGGAGGACATACCTGTATTACTTGACTACCTTAGGGAGGACATACCTGTATTACTTGACTACCTTAGGGAGGACATACCTGCACTATTTGACTACCTTAGGGAGGACATACCTGCACTATTTGACTACCTTAGGGAGGACATACATGCACTACTTGACTACCTTAGGGAGGACATACCTGCACTATTTTACTACCTTAGGGAGGACATACCTGTACTACTTGACTACCTTAGGGAGGACATACCTGTACTACTTGACTACCTTAGGGAGGACATACCTGCACTATTTGACTACCTTAGGGAGGACATGCCTGCACTACTTGACTACCTTAGGGAGGACATACCTGTATTACTTGACTACCTTAGGGAGGACATACCTGCACTATTTGACTACCTTAGGGAGGACATACCTGCACTACTTGACTACCTTAGGGAGGACATACCTGTATTACTTGACTACCTTAGGGAGGACATACCTGCACTATTTTACTACCTTAGGGAGGACATACCTGTATTACTTGACTACCTTAGGGAGGACATACCTGTATTACTTGACTACCTTAGGGAGGACATACCTGCACTATTTGACTACCTTAGGGAGGACATACCTGCACTATTTGACTACCTTAGGGAGGACATACCTGCACTACTTGACTACCTTAGGGAGGACATACCTGCACTATTTTACTACCTTAGGGAGGACATACCTGTACTACTTGACTACCTTAGGGAGGACATACCTGCACTACTTGACTACCTTAGGGAGGACATACCTGCACTACTTGACTACCTTAGGGAGGACATACCTGCACTATTTTACTACCTTAGGAAGGACATACCTGTACTACTTGACTACCTTAGGGAGGAGATACCTGCACTATTTGACTACCTTAGGGAGGACATACCTGCACTACTTGACTACCTTAGGGAGGACATACCTGTATTACTTGACTACCTTAGGGAGGACATACCTGCACTATTTGACTACCTTAGGGAAGACATACCTGTACTACTTGAATACCTTAGGGAGGACATACCTGCACTACTTGACTACCTTAGGGAGGACATACCTGCACTACTTGACTACCTTAGGGAGGACATACCTGCACTATTTTACTACCTTAGGGAGGACATACCTGTATTACTTGACTACCTTAGGGAGGACATACCTGTAATACTTGACTACCTTATGGAGGACATACCTGCACTATTTGACTACCTTAGGGAGGACATACCTGCACTATTTGACTACCTTAGGGAGGACATACCTGTACTACTTGACTACCTTAGAGAGGACATACCTGCACTATTTGACTAACCTGTAAATGATCGTATAGAAGCGGACTCTCGCCGAAGATTTTACTGCAGAGAGGGCAGTTGTAGTTAGTAGTAATGACGGGCTGAATGACTTTGGTACTTTGATAGTCTATAGATAAGAATGAGAGAAAGCAATGCAATTGTGTTATTAGCGTGAATGTGTGAAACAGAGTGACTAGTGAATTTGCATGCCAAATGTATTATGAATTATATATATATATATATATATATATATACATATATTGTTGTTTTGTTATTGATAATGTTATTATTATATTTGTGGAGTCCTTCAATCCCATCCAGTAATTTAGTTTTTTAATTATAACCATATATGTCTCTAATTTCCCTTTGAAACGATCTCAAGTTAAGGCATCCATGGTTTTAACGAGAGCTGATTTTTATTATACACAATTATATAAGATCACTTCTAAATAGTATTTTAAGACCTATGTTATTGGACAGTTTAAAGGACAGGTATTGAACCTGTGACCTAGAGCCTGACCTTAGCCTTAGCCTTCTGGGCCAAAAAAAAACAATTTAATATATATATATATATATATATATATATATATATATATGGGTAACCAGTGATCTAGTGGTGATTGGTGATTTCGTTCGTAGTGTAAATTCTACTATTTATAAATAATAATGAACATGTGTGTTATCATCACTCCTCCATCACAGGTACGAGATCACTGGTGTGCTATGTTAGTACAACGACACTAACCTATAATATGAGTAGCTCTACCAGGATCTTTGCCCTGTCTCGCTAGGTTGGTAGGTCTACCTTTCGGTTGTTGTCGAGGAAAAGAGAGAATCTTAGACTGTTCAGGAAGGAGGTAGTGTAAACAATGATGTGTAGTTATGGTTAATAGCTATGGTTATTCATACTTACTTGGCGTAGTGTTGCGGGGGCATGTCATAAATGCATGCGTGGTAAAACTACACTATTTATGATAATAATAAATATGAACTTTATATATTATATTATATTCAATTTAAACTAGATATAGATATAGATATTGTAGTGTGATCATAATGTTGATGATGAACCTGCGTGAATACTAACTGAATCACCAGCCCCTTTCAGTATTCCATCTGTAATAGTAATCATCCGGTATAACATATATGCGAAACATGTGTATAACAACATAGTCAATGTAGTGTATATATTGAATATGTATAGGCATATTGTACTAGGAACGTATACAAATATAACCTATGTAGATATACAATAGAGTTGTGTACCAACCTGAACCAGACTTGTGTATCTTATCGAGGAGAGTGGAGGCGTCGCCTATGATAATGGTGACGGGTTCAGTCTGCGTACAATGATCGGCTGTGGTCACGGGCCGGTGGATAAAGTCGTCTATAATGCCGGGAACTTGCATCTGGCCGGACTGTAAGTAATCATGGAGAGTGAGTCATACAATCACGATGAAAGGGGATCAGATATGGGGTTCTAATGGGGGGGGGGGGCGGAGGAAAAGATAGCGATAGACTGAGTGCTAAGTAGTCATGTTGTTAACTTTGCTTATGAATGATGGTATAGAGATATGGAGAATACGTACCCCGTCAAGTCTAGGTCTTGCTTCATCCTTATTAACTGTGAAATGAGCGATGCTTAACGTAACATTTCAAACAACAAACAATCGACACTTGAATACACAACACTTATTTGTATATTACATTACCTGAACAATGTAAAGTATAAAATTGATAGATTCTTTAATTATAAGTACTATACCGAGTAATCTCATACCAACAAAATGTCAAAATGTACATAAATTGTATATATATATATGAATCAAGTTGATTTTTTTATGGTACGAAATTACTGGTATTTTATTATATCCTTTATTTTGTGTTGCGATTTCTTCTTCTTCTTGTACTTTTCAATATCGATTATTAATGATCGCTAATTTATAACACGTAATACAAGATATACACAAAATCAATATATGTATATAATATACTATATAATACAATTATTGATCAGTATTTGAAATATATAGTATTACAATTGTATTACATATATATATATATATACTAAATAACATTTAGTAAATTCTTATTATTTTAAGAATAAAAAATAATTAACAAATAAATAATAATAATAATTATAGACTATTAATTTGTACTAACTTCGATATATTGATATCATTGTTTATGAGTATATAATGTGTTACAAGTGTAGTATTAATAAATTATAAATGAATATTTAAATAATATCGAAATTAAACTTATGAAAAGCAATATTAATTTTAATGTCACTATATATACCTTAAAACCAACTACATTATGATAATTATTATAATATCAAATGTATAATTCATGCATATAAATATATATATACACATTTTAAAATAAAATTAAACATGAAAAGCAATATTAATTTTAATGTCACTATATATACAAAACTAAAACCAACTACATTATTATATTATATAATATACAATTATTACAATATCAAATGTATAAATCATGCATATAAATATATACACATATTAAAATAAAACATGAAAAGCAATATTAATTTTAATGTCACTATATATACCAAACTAAAACCAACTACATTATTATATTATATAATATACAATTATTACAATATCAAATGTATAAATCATGCATATAAATATATACACATATTAAAATAAAACATGAAAAGCAATATTAATTTTAATGTCACTATATATACCAAACTAAAACCAACTACATTATTATATTATATAATATACAATTATTACAATATCAAATGTATAAATCATGCATATAAATATATACACATATTAAAATAAAACATGAAAAGCAATATTAATTTTAATGTCACTATATACACCAAACTAAAACCAACTACATTATTATATTATATAATATACAATTATTACAATATCAAATGTATAAATCATGCATATAAATATATATATACACATATTAAAATAAAACATGAAAAGCAATATTAATTTTAATGTCACTATATATACCTTAAAAGCAACTACATAATAATAATATCATATAATATACAATTATTATAATATCAAATATATAAATCATAAATATAAATATACACATATTATTTACTTATATAACAATTAATCATTTAAATTATTATTCTTTTTCTATTTGTATATATGTGTGTATATATATATAGATTTAATTTTAAGGGGAAGCACTACATTCAAAATTGTATTTAAAAAAAAAAATAAAAAAAAATATTATATTGAAAACAAGACATATAATATATAATCTATCATTTCATGAAAAGATTATACTTAAATTCGCCATATTTATGAGTATAAATGATTTTTATAATTTGTATGATGTTTAAAGTGTATGATTATTATAATTGCATGACAATATTTCACTAAACTTTGATAGCTGTTTTCTCAGAATATTGATTTTTTGAATGTTGCTACTAAAAAGTCCGGAACTTTTTTTCTATTCTATAAAAATTGCTATAATTTTAAGAATATTTAGAAAACAATCAAATGCATAATACTATTGTATCAAAAAAAATATAATCTAATAATAATGTTATTTCTGTTTTTCTTCATTTTTTTTTTTTAATTACTCCTATTATTAAAAGAAATGTATAAAAAAAGACAATCATATTATAGAATGAAGTATTATTATTACAAATGCGAAAAAATTATGTAAAAATATTTAAAATATTTTAAGTTGGAGAGTTTTTAAAACTAGTCATTTTCATATATATTTATGTAAGCCCGCGAATGTAGTGCTTCCCTTTAATACAATTTGTATTTATTAAAATTTGAATATATGTTCAAAGAAAGTGATGTTAATATTTATAAGGTGCTTATATAGATAATATCTGAGGTGTGTTTTAAATTATGAGTGCAGATTTGTAAATATAGGTGAGTATTAGATTGATGTGATCAAATGCAAATAGAAGTGAATATAAAGTAGGCATGGATGACAGGATTCAAACCTTTTCAAAATGTGATTGCTAAATAATGTTAGATATTTTTCTAATAAAATTATAATATATAATTATTATATCTATTTATATTGATCTACTAAAATTATAAATAAATTGATATCTATAAAATATTCAATTACTATATGTCATATAGTATATGATGAACTAAACCAAAACCCGAAAAATCGCATTTAAATTATGTTTGTTGTAATTATTCCCACCTTAGATATAGCCAGCCTTAACATAGTTTAGATCGGGCTAAAGTAGTATATACAAATAGTATATTATATGCTGACATCATTTCATCAACTAACCGATTAATTCCCATAATTAAATGTAATAATATTTGAAATTTCGTAATGAATAATCAATAGTTGAAATATTAAACCATATTTCATGTATAGACTAACCTGAAAATGAAGTGTAGAATATATATATATATGTGTATGTGCGTGTGTGTGTGTGTGAGTTTATGTGTATCGGTGTGTGTGTGTAAATGTCTGTATATATGTGTATATATATGTGTGAGTGTAGCTGTGTGGGTGTGTGTGTCTGTGTGGGTATGTGTGTACAATTAATATTTACTATAGTATTTATTATCTATATATTACAATAGTTACAAATTATAATTATAAAATAATAAATAAATAGGCGTAATTGTTGATGAGTAACTATTAACGCTGATTACAACATGATATTTGCAATTAATGAATATGAATGCAACTATATGGCTATATATAAAAAATCTATAAGGATGTTTTCGGTAAAAATGTAAATATTGCATTATAATCAGCTGTAATGTTGTAATTTATCGATACAAAGTTTTATACAGTGAGATGATTTGTTACCGTTCTAACAAACATTTGAATACATAAAAGCTTAAACATCTATACGCCTATATATTGAAATCTATACGATTACAGTCAACTAAATGATAGAATTCGGATAGTTAAACTATAGAGTGTGTTAGTCAACATCAAATTATTATAATATTGTATTACTAAAAGTCTAACATTAACTTGATTATAATTTGTATATAAATTCATCCATTATATAATATAAACACACAAGTTTTATACACGATATTGGTGAAGATACATATAAAATATTCTTTAAAGCAAAAATATAACACTCCCTATCTACGCAACAGAATTAAGGTTTCTCGCTTTTAGCAGTATACTAGCAATATACTATAGTATCAAAATCACTGAAATAAATTTAAGTTTGGTGCAGTTTCTATACATCAATATTTTCAATGCTTTATTAAATTACATGCTATATAAATTAGCTTTTACGCACCACATAGATATGTATAGCAAAGATTTTGCGAAGCAAACATATAACACTCCCTATCTACGCAACGTAATTATTCATACGTCCCGCTATTAGCAGCAGTATCGAAATCGATTTAGGTTTTCCGAGATTTGCATACTACAATGTTTTCATTGCTCTATTAGATTACATGCAATATAAATAAGCTTTTACTCGCAACAGATATTTATAGTAGTTAAAACCAAGATATCCTATTGCTTTGTTATATATTAGTAATGAACACTTAGTTTTCATAATAAAAATAATAATTTAAAGCATATTATTTTTCATTTTAAAAGTACATAGTTTGATACGAATTTACATTATAAACACATAATTACAAAAATTGACCCTATATAGGTAGCACTGTTGGTTTTTGTATAAAAAATAGAATTACACGATTTCGCGTGAGTGTTATATCTTTCCTTATATACTATATAAAAATATAATTGTTTACTATATATTTCATATTATTTTGATATCATTAGATATAATTCCCCTATATTTCATAGTATTTTTGATTTTAATCGAGCATCTTTACGCATTTTTCGGTAACCAATTTTATGGCTTTTTTCAGTAATTATAAAAATACGTATAAACTCCCACTAAATTACTTTACCCACTTTTCATTGTAAATTGATTTGTAATAATAATATATTAAATAATATTTTTAACACCAAAGTGGATATTTCATTATTGGGATATACTAGTTTCCAGATATTTTCAGATATTTAAATATTATTAGATTTTTAATAAATTAAATTAGATTTTCCCTTGCCCCGTGCACGAATACTCCATCTGAATTAATGCACCTAATAAGGAAAATAATGCAAGTAATAATGTAGTACTGAGGTATGTAAGCGAATTTAAGTTTAATGTTTAAAAAATATTATAATCTTTATAAGAAAATACTATATATATATATTGATATATAGTATTTCCTTATTAATTAATATATACAATTTTATTTCAATCCATGTAAAGGTATATAAAATATAACATTCTACAATTTAATAACGTACTTTGTATGTAAATACTTATAATATTTATTACACGAGATACAACATTTTTTACAGTTATATTAATGATATTTATTATCGAGAGTAGGTGACAAATGGAGTAACACCAATAATAGTTTTCTTAACGTATTTTAATTATTAATTATATTTTATATTGATCAATGTATGAAATAATTAAAATATGTTGCTATAAATAGACAATGTTAGTATAATATGTATTTAAATGTATATAAATCAAATATTTAAAATATCTGGAATCTTTGAAAAATATCTGTGAATATCTAGAAACTAGTATATATCCCTTCATGACTTACATCAGCCCCAGAATGTCACGTGTCTAACCGAGAATTCAAGTAAACAATACGTGTAGGGCATATATAATATTATATTAATTTAATATATAAACATACGGTATTATTTATAAAATAATTATGATGTGCATGAATATTATATTTAATATTATATTCAATATAAAACAAGACTTCACTAATCGGTGAATAATTTACTGCGAAATATAATGCCCGATAAATTTTACTTGAACTCTCAGTTAGTCACGTGACTTATTTAGGGCTTTGTCAGTATTGTCCATTCACTATTAGAATTAAAAAAATTATTTACTAAATTAACGAATCTATTTTAATTAATATTACTTTTTTTTTTAAATATTCATTTACAATACCTAACTTTAATATTAAATATATTGTCTCAATACAAACAAGTTAATTATAATGAATATATTTTAATAATTTAATTTGAAATATTAAATTAAAAAACCTTTTAAAAAGTTTTTAAAAAATAATATTATTCAATTTTACTTAAGTAAGTTAGAGATAATAAATTGTAAATTATAATAATATTAATATTAAGAGTAACTTATATTCAACCAATTTACTAACCAGTTATATACAACTTGACAACATCATTTTCTTTTGTAACAATAACATTGCTTAAAATTCCTATTGAATCTTCAGCTACTGGTATTTCAGTATTAAAATTCTCTCCAAGTTTATTAATACTAGCGACAATGGAGAGTGGAAGTTCAAATTCGTAACGATATGAAATACGTTGATTATTGTCAATATTTATATTATTCATAGTATTCATATTTCAAATCGCAATACAAACAAACAATGAGTTCGAGCATATAATATATGGATGCAAAAAAAAAGTTAAATATTGTTTACAGAATATCTTCCGGGAAAACTATAATAGGTGGGGTAAGAATATATATTAAATACTAGGATTTATTATATAACTAAATTACAAATAGACTTTATGGGCAATATATAAAATATCGTACATTTAAATAATAATATTAATTACAAATCATATGAAAAATATATTCGATATATTTGAATTGAAATCATATAGTTTCAAAATATATTAATCATATTTTATTATAATCTATATAAATATTTAAAAGTTTCATTCTACGGGTTTTATTAACATAATTATGGATACATATTAAATTTAACGTTAGGATAAGTATATGACTAATATAATATTAATTTTAATATGTATATGTTATATTTAAATATTTTTTTAAATATACTGCCATTAAATGAATCATTAAATATTATGTTTTACCAATTTCAATTATTTGAAAGATATTTGAAGTCGTCGACCGCTTCCGGAATGAGAAAATGGCTAAAAGCTATGATTATCTGTTTAAACTTCTTTTAATTGGTGATTCTGGCGTTGGTAAAACTTGTGTTTTATTTAGATTTTCTGAAGATGCATTTAATTCGACATTCATATCAACAATAGGTAAATATTCATTAAGATTTGTTCATGAATTTAAATTATTTATTTACAAGGAAATATACAAATTCCATTTAAGTGCATATTTGTTCAATTGATTATATATTCCACTTATATTTATTAATTATAAATATTATCAACATATATATATAATTATATTATAATATATTATATATATGTATAAAATTACAATATTATATTAAATTATAAGTATTAAGTATTAATATATATATATATATATTTGAAAGTTAATTAGAATCTAAAATATTTATATATATTAATTTAATAATTAAATAGTTATGATAAATATGGTGAATTTTATCATTATTAAATCTATGATTAAATTATTATTAAATCATATTGTGGTTAAAAGTATATATTAATATATGTTAAACATACAATATTTGTAGTTACCTATTTTAATAATAGTATCATACATTTTAAAACAGTTTTAATAATTTCGATATTTTTAAAATAATTTTACTTAAATTTAATTTAAAATTAGTAAACTTTTTACTAATTTAATTATTTTAAATATCATATTTTTATAATAATATTATATATATATAATATTCATACATTAGAACATTATATATGTGTATTGTTATTATATTCTTAAATAACTAATATAATATTAAATATGTCACTTATTTTATTATAATATCATATTAAATATATAAGTATAAGTTTTCTGTATCTCAACTAAAGACAAAAAGTCGTAAAAATACTATAAATAGTCAACTGGGTGCTAATGATATCTGAATAATATCAAAATATATTGTATAAAATGTAGTTAAATACTGAATATTAATCTATACAATGTATAATACATGCAAATCGTGTATAAAACTTGTATTTTTATATTGTATAATGTTATTATATTCATTATTAATGAATGAATTTATATAAAAATTATAATCGGTTAGCAAATAATAGAATTGTATGAATACCAGTAATATCGGGCCATATAAACTTTGTCCAGGTAACTTCGGGCCACTTTCAAAAAACAAGAAGTGATTTCGGGCACTTTTTAAAATATCAATTAAAAAATTATTTTAGTATATACATATATATATATTATAAAATTATATTAATAAGCATTATCAAATACATTCAACTGCATTTGTTAATGGGTTAATTAATTAACAATGCTTGTAGCTATTCAGAAGAATCAGTGAAAGCGATTATATTTTATAATTCGATATCTCCTAACAGTAGTGTAATGTCATATTTCATCATCTTCATTCAGATAAAATACAATTTCATAAAAATGTATATTAAAATAAACAATACATACAACTATAAAGGAAAGAAGAAAAAACTAAAAATATTTGATTCCCATGTTAGCATCCAAAGTAAAGTATAAAATATAATTAATAAATGTTGTTGTATATTATTTTTCAGTAATACATTTATGCATAGTATTATTTTACACATTCAAAATATAATTATTTATAATGGATGCTAGCATTTAACATACATATTTATTTTAATAATTATTATCAAATATGTCACATATTAATAATAATGAATTGAATTATATATATATATTTATATATATATATATATATATATATATATATATATATATATATAAAATATATAATGATGTGAATTTGAACAATTCGTGAATCGACATGTAGACCAATACCTTTGATATTATTTGATATTATGACTAAAATCTACTTTAAAGAATTGTTAATTACAATTTAACCCGTATAACTGAATCAGGTGATGCACTACACTCCCGACTTGTACTCTATATATACTGAGTAGTTTCATGCAATGTATTTATATATTATAGTTCTGATTATGGCACTATAATACAATAGATCTATTATTACATATAATGGATATACATGATATTAATATATAAATTAATTAATTTTCTATCCTCATTGTTTACCTATTACATACGAACACTGAGGATCTGGATAGAGATTGGGTAAGGAACTGAACATTGTTTTACCTTTAAAGTGTCCCGATGACATGACTTCAAAAGTAGGCCGAAATTATCTGGACCGAGTTTTAGTGATATAATTATATATAAATTTGAAATTGACTAGCGCCACCTATAGTTGAACTATATGAATTATTGATTTTAGTTGGTTGTAATCATAATTTTTAATTTAAAAAAAAATTCTTTATATTAAATAAATATAAAACAATTTATTATTAAAAATATATCACTCATATTTACTTATCATAATTGATAAAAAGACCCATGTCATATGTAATTAGATATTTAGCCATAGTTATCCATATATGTTTATTCACTAGGCTTTATCACATATACTATTTGTGTGTATTATTAGACGTATTCATACTAGTTCCGTAAAGTTTAAAATCTGATGGTTTCAGTTCGGACCCTAATACTAAAATGTTTTTAAAATGGATTATTTTAAAGATTTTAAGTTTTCAAACTTACAATTTAGTTTCGTTTAGAAATATCACGATGTGTACACTAGTAGATATCCACTAATCTCCTACGTTAAATATACTTGTAAGTTAAAGTAGGATAATATTCACAAATATTGTACTATTGTTCGTAGGAATATGATATGTTAAAGTAAACTTACTTGCTTAATTAATGTATATAATGTACATACTGTATATACTGTACATTATTTAGCATTACTGTGCATTAATAATTTGGAAAATATCTGATTATTCTAATGAAAGTTGGTAATTATTATATTGGTTCTAACTTAGCAATGTTAACCCTATATTATATATATATATAATTTATATAATACATAAATTATATAATATAAACAATGTTATATTTTAAATAATTATTTAAATATAATAACTGACGTATAATATTAACCGGATTATTAAAAATATTAAAATAAGCTGCAAATATAACTTTTTACGTATGCATTTAAATATGATTTAAATAACACATTTTATTTTCTAACATTAAAATAATTAATTAGTTAAAACTAATAAATAAATATGTATTTATTATTTATATAAAACTTTTATTAGTAAAAGATTTATTATAATAACTATAACTATAACTTAATAAAATGATGTCATATAAAATGTATACAAATAATTTATTAAATCATTCATTAAGAATTATGAAGTAAATATAAAATCATAATACTAAAGTTGACAAATTAATGAAATAATAAAACATATAATTCGTATATGTAAAATGCATAGTAGAATCACCAACTGTACAATTACTACAGACGCCATATTGACGAGTGTAATTATTAAATATTATTATAATTGTGCGCATGCAAACTCTATTTGGAATACTACACATACATATATTCGAATACAAAATTTAAAATAAACTAATTTCGTACATTTAGAACAAAAACCACAATTAATGCGTATAGAATAGAAGAAACTCAGGTCATAGGATGCTATGGTGCAAACCCCATAAGGACTGATAGGTCTTAAAGTCATATTTAGAAGTAATCTTATATAATTGTGTATACAAAATTATTGGCTTTCGTTAAAACCATGGATGCCTTAACATGAGAGCGGCTTCGAAGTGACATTAGAGTTATTTTGTTATAAGTGAAA
>OZ025239.1:123471088-123531088 GCA_964019155.1 Osedax fenrisi | reverse complement strand
ATTCAAGTATTTGTATAGCTTAATGTTAAATCATTTATTATATCTTGATGACACTTAATATATTGATGAAACTTAATGATATATTGATGACACTTAATGATATCTTGATGACACTTAATGATATCTTGATGACACAATAGATAATTTATAAAAAGAAATTCACATATCAATAATTCAATTAAACTCAAAATATGATTATATAATATGTGTAACAACCATTGTTTGACTTGTAGATAATTATTATTTAATATTTTAATACATGCATACTTAAATGAATTAATAACCCAACCCATTATGAAATACATCTAAGACAAATCTAAACAAAATGTTATTGACTTTATTTGAATTCTTTAATTTCATTATTGTTGACAATACTGACTTACACTACTGTTAGGTATGAATAGTTTTCTATGTTTTCAATAATAAATGACAGCCTAATTGAATCATGAAATATACACATATTGCGCAACAGATATGCTTGATGCGAAATGAGCGATTACTTAGTAATGTAAATATTGTTGTTATAGCCACCCCCCAACTAATATAATGGTGATAAGAGATTGTGTAAATATTAGTCATGTGAAAGATACATACACACACACACACTCACACACTATAATATTGGAAGTGAGTGAATTAATGGTTAATTATCAGGAATGTCATTTTGTAGATTAATTATTTATAAATGTAAATTCTTTAAAATATGCAAACCCATTTCACCAAATAAAAGTTATAAATAAATAATTATTAGATAAAAAATGAGATTTATGATTTTCTTTTTTATTTATAACTTCATATTCACACATGAATATAAAATGGCTATATTTAAACATTATTTCTATACAATCAATTTAAAATAATGAATTTTATATGAAGATAAAATTATCCATAGATGTAATGTGTTATTTCAATGTGTACCTTAATAGTTTTATTATTAAAATTACTCATAGAATCAATTATAATACAAATTATATCAATACAAATTATATTTCAATATAACTAAGTAAATACAATATGCTATATAACTAAGTAAAAACAATATGCTAAATAACACCTAGTATTCAAATTAATTGTAATATATTATAAAAAATATATAATTTATGTTTGTATATACTTATATGTATATAAATACCAAATGCAAGGTTAGGTCCCCAGATGGAGATACAGACTATTTTGATATAACGGCCGGAGTTCTACAAGGAGACACATTAGCCCCTTTCCTTTTTATTGTATGTCTGGACTATGTCCTAAGAAAATCCATGAATATAAATTTAGGTTTTACATTAGAAGTCAAAAAGAGTAGACGCCACCCAGCTATAAAGATTACTGATATTGACTATGCGGATGATCTGGCAGTTGTAACTGACAACATAAAAGATGCAAATACACTTCTAAATAAATTAGAAGAAGTATCAAAAGAAATAGGTTTAAACATTAACACTGCAAAGACAGAATATATGACTCTAAATATAGACAATACAGACAATACGAATAAAATAAAAAGCTTAAATGGAAATGAAATAAATAAAGTAAATGATTTCAAGTATCTAGGGAGCTATATATCATCAACCGAGAAAGATCTAGATATAAGATTGGCAAAGAGTTGGTCAGCACTAAACGCGATGAATAAAATTTGGAAATCAAATTTGAAAGATAAATTAAAAAGAAATTTTTTCAGAGCCACTGTGGAATCAGTATTGGTGTACGGATCTACTACCTGGACTATGACTAAAGCCATGGAGAAACGTCTAGATGGAAACTATACGAGGATGCTGAGAGCTGCTCTAAATAAATCATGGGAATCACACCCGACAAATAAAGAACTCTACGGTGACACCCCTAAATTGTCGAAATCCATAAAGAGTCAACGTCTACGCTTCAGTGGACACTGTTGGAGAGCCCGTACGGAGCTAGCATCAGAATTGTTACTATGGACCCCGAAACATGGAAAAACGAAACCGGGTAGACCTAGGAAAACGTTTATCGATCAACTAGTAAAAGATACAGAATGCGTATTAAATGAACTGCCCGCAGCGATGGAGGACAGAAGTGGATGGAAGAAAAGATGTTGTTAACTGCCGAGCAAGCTCGACCCGACCTGACAACAATATATATATATATATATATATTTAGAGGGACTAATTTGCCTGCCAATAGAGGCCAAATGTATATTTCTGTATAAAAGTATCTTTATATGTCCCATTTATTAATATTTTATATTTTATATTTTAATAATATTTATTAAAAAATCTAAAAAAAATTATGTATAAATATAATACACATTAATAATGTATATTTTAATGCGGCAATTTAATTATTTTAATGCAGCATTTTTATGTTTTTCATATACCTTCTATTAATATATATATATGTATATATTCTATAGACATGGAACATCTATGTTAATAAAAAATATTAAAATCTAGGATTAAAATAATGATTTGGTTGTATTAGATTAACTTATATTTCGAAATAATGATAATATAATGTATTTACATTTATATTATTTATATAGATTTAATTAAAAATTGTATATTTTATTAATTTTGTTACATAATATTAGGATATTTAAAAAATAAAGAATATATGTATATTTATTGAATTAATCGACTTTATATGAGGGGCATATAAGGGTGATAATATACATGTGATATGTTGTTATATAACTCATATTTTACTGTCGTTAATTTATAATATAATAATATTATAATTTAGTATTAATATCTATATGAGTAGTAACTATAATACCAGTTATGTACTATTACGTTATCATATAGTAAGGTGAATGTAGAGCTCTCGAAATACACCAGGTGTCCACAAGTATGTCCAGCTAAATTGGCCGTCAATTGATGAAATCGTATATGTATATATAGATATATTATCTTTGTTTTTATATTATTTTGATAATTAATCTCTTAAAATAATTCACTAAACTTTAAAACAGATTTTCTCAGTATTTTGGTTTTACTTTAAAGTACTCCACTAAAAACAGCATCAATTTCTAGTTGAAAAATTCAATATATGTAGATAAAATTCATATTTACATATTGACATTTTTTATATATTTGTATTCTAATTCAAATGAAATATATATGTATATATAATAAGGGGTTATTGTTAAGTTTGACACACATTTCACCGATAGTGCCAACAGTTTTTACATTTGGAACATAGATAGTCGATCTCTACTAGAAACTAATACATCATCCTTATCATTTATTAATTGGCAATTTCCAACAAAAATTACATTATATATAGATTATATATATATATATATATCTATAATTGGGTTCAATATGTATTTCTATATACTCAATGAGGATTAATCATGTGTGTATATGTAATAGTTATTTGAAAAGTATTAATAATTTTGGTGAATACAAAAATACATAAAACAACCTGTAAAATGAATTTAAATATCATCTATATACTCTAATAATGTCTATGGGGTATCATATCTATTCATTACTATATTAGTGTAGCTGCTTATTTTGAATACTATATAGAATATATATAGAAAAATAAGTATTCTTAATAAAAACTGATTCAAAAATTACTATTGAATTTTTATTATTTGTACTTAAATGAATATTTAATAATTATGTATATATTTATTAATATAAAAATGAAAAATATCGATTTATAAATTATGACCTATATGTTCTTTTATTAAGTACCTCTATATAAAACAAATGTAATTTCTAATTAATATAATCATTTGAATATTTAGGAGCTATTTAAAAATGTATAACATATATTAAATAATAAATAAAAATACTATTGAGTCATTTGTTCATATTTTTTTTTAATTTTAGATAATAACATAATACTATAATAGAGTATCAAGCTAAGAAATTAAATAATTATCATAATATAATATAAATAATTATCATATATATACACAAATATAAATAATGTAATTTTAATTTTTAATTACGAAACAGGAATCCGGAGGACACAATAACCAGGGAGGACATAATCTAAAATCGGAATCGCGGAAGAAGAAATCGATGGGTTGTACACTGATTTAAGAAGTTCACCAACGACACATACATGTATTTACACACATCATAATACTAAATTAAACTTACGTCCGTCTTACTCTGTAGCACATGCATACGTCTTATGCATCATACGCTGCTGCTGCTGCTGCTGCTGCTGCTGCTTTCACTATGCACACACTATTTATATATAGATGTTTATTTTTATACGTATGTATGTATGTGTGTGTATATTTATTTATATACATACATATATATATATATATATATATATGTATGTATGTATATATATGTATGTATATATATATATAAATAATAATTATATTTCAGTCAAAGTTCATTTGGCCCCTTCGCCTCGGGGTTATAATATGAGTATTATAGATTACATAATGCCCATTATAGATATTGAATAATAAAAGTATTAAATCATTATTGTTTATTGTTTACTATCATTGCTGGTGTGTGTGGAATGCTGCACTATGGGTAATCACAATAAGATACTGTACTTGGTCTGTTTGGGAACGCGATTAATAACGATACGGCCGTCGTAGCTCAACGAAGCGAACACCCACGGGTCCGTGTGACTCCAGGCCACCTGATAGACGCTGTCTTCGTGTTCCTCGTACACTCGCACTATTCCGTCCTCGAGAACCTCTCTACAATCATTGCATACGACACATTAAACAACGGCTACGTGGATGTGAATTATATGTGTACGATTTATAATCGTTGATAGTTTATAATTATTATACCGAGCTTTATACATGTATTTATAAATATTTAAATCAATATCATTAAATTTGAGAATACGCTTATGTATATAAATATGGTCAATATTTGTTCTATTATTTAGATAATAAATTGCCCTTAGACATCTATTCTGTAATATTATTATATTTAATACATTGAATATTACTCAAATACGTATATAACAACTCTCTGAATATGATATAAATACTAGTGAATGTGAGAAAATAATATTTTGAAATAAATGTGTTAAAATTTATTTCAATGAAATAAATAGAATGGTTCTTACAATTTGAAAATTTATAATATAGTAAATCCAGTGTAAAATCGGTTTAAATCGGTATTTAACACCATGTCTAAAAATAAATTTATAATAAATAATCTATATTCAATGAATAAATTCTTATTAATATCTTAAAATAAATTTCAAATTTGATAAAAAAGTTAGATAAATATTACCATTAATAATTATAATTAATAATTAAATAATTATGTATGTTGTAACTTTTTAATGAAAAATAATTTATGGCTAATTTTTGTAATTATATAAATAAAACCTGCGTAGTAATATTAAAATTGGCGGAAGTATACGTTACAATATTATTTACACCGATGGTACAGAATTATAGTGTTACTTTTTATTATAAATTTAAAAATCTAATAATAGATTTAGCTATATAATTTAATATAACTAATGTATATCCACATATAAATATATGTTTTTTATAAATGTATAATTATATATTATTTATTTTATATATGACTAAATATACACAATAGAAAATATCTCTTTGAATTATAGATATATTTATATATCTTGGTATTATATCAATACAAATATTAGAATATATATTATAAATTGAAATATCTGTGACATTATGAATGCAAGTAATTATGAGAAAATAACATGAGATAAAAAGCACAATATTAGTAATATTTCTTATAAATTACTATGTATATTTTTATGTATATATATATTTATTATTATTATAATTATTTCATATTATATACTTCTGTAAATAATAATTTTAGAGTACTAATAAACTATATTTCAATTTTAAGATAATATATAATTTAATCTTAATTTATAATAAAATCAAAATTAAAAAAACGATTTTTGATAACTGCGATATTCCCTTAAGGTGCGGCGAAACTTGATCTCTTTATATGAAAAAGATAAGGAAAAAATGGGAAATCCAGAATTCAAATTTATTATACATATATTTACTTTTAAATAGCATCTTATCATTATTTTGCTAATAAACTAAATTTGATATTTTAAAATAAAACTAAAATAAAAACACGAAGGCCGTTAGGGTGGACATATTAAGGGGCGGCGACTTTAATATGTCAATAAGAAGAACTGATTTGGTATATTATAATTAAGATATAGTCAATAGAAAGTGACAATTTGTTACAGTTGTATGCAATATTTGTCCACTTTAATGTATAATTAGTAATGTGCATTAACGTTAGTGCGTAGAGTAAGTAGAATATCGTGCATTATTACTAGAATGAAGTGGTTTCAACTTATTGTCATTTACTTATATATATACATGAATTTCGTGAAATGGGTTGAGATAATAGATCCTTAATTTATCATAAGAATATGTATATCCATTTATACCTATTGACTATGTATATCTATTTATAGGCTATTGACAATGTAAATCTATGTATATCTATTTATAGGCTATTGACAATATATATATATATATCTATTTATAGGCAATTTATTAGTATTAGTATTAGTAGTATTATTACTATTATTAGCTATTATTATTAGTTTAACATAAGATTTGCAATCTATGTTCACATCTATCGCGTGTATGACTCGTACGTATCTATCGCTATGGTAACCGGCGTAACTTCTGCTAAAACTAACTTATCCTTGAGGTCGTCGTCGATCTGCCTGTCGAACGTGGTCGACGATATGGTGTCGGTGTTGTTCAGTATCACTCGGTTGTCGCTACTAGAAGTCAGCACTAGTTGGTCGTGGAAGTGGTTGTACGCTACGTTCCATACCCTGCGAGAGCGAGAGTAGAGGTCGAGTAGAGGTCATTAATGTCGCGTGAGATATGTGTACGCGGTTACATCTACGCTGTCTATATACGGTATACATAAACACACACATGCATATATATATATATGATATATGTCGGATATTATTTAATTAACTACTAATCTTAAAATCAACTCGTTTATTTTTATTTGTTTTTCGTTAAATAATGTTATATACACGTTATGTTATAATATGCTATACACCAGCGAGGGCTTTCGCTATATTCGGTGTTTTAAATAAACCAATTTATTACTTCATTCATATATATATATATACAGATATATATGTATATATTAACATATATATATATAGTATGGTAACTACGTAGTATGAATGTGATGTGGAATATGTTTGTAATCGTAAAGAGTTGGAATGGTTTGTAACTGAATTAACTAACATATACATATATTCATTTCAATATATACGATGCCACTATGTATTGCATACTCGTCTGTACTCATATACTTGAATATATAGTATATTGTTGTTATTTTCTATTTGGTGGAGTCCTTTCATCCCATCCAGGATTTTAGATGAAGTTTTCACTTATAACCATATATGGCTCTAATGTCCCTTCGAAGCCGCTCTCATGTTAAGGCATGGCTTTAATGGATTCCATGGTTTTAACGATATATATATATACATATATTATTATATTTCCAAAACTCTTGTTTATTCCATAAACTTGTTATTGTAAACTATCTCCATAGAAATTTACATACACATTAATGTCCGGATGTAAAGGAGTAATGTATTTATATGCCATTAATTTAACCATTAAGCATAACTCGATCTCATTCCAAGACAGTAACTCTGTATATGGAAATATTCTTGTTTTGACATGTGTTTATTTATCTCTATAAAAGCCATTGGTCCAGTACTCCGTAACTTAATACTTACGAATAATATCTTCTGTTAAAATAATAAATTATATAAACCTTATATAGGTATACTAAACATATCTGTGTTCTTCCTATACATAAATACAACCTGATGAGAATTATTATTTTCCGTGGATAACTTATTTTCACGTGAGATAATATATATATATATATATATATATATATATACTTTATATATATATGTATATATATAAACTTTATATTATAAAGAATATAGATGTATACAGCTTTATAAAACTATACATACTATGTATTACATATATATACCCTATGTAATACATAGTATATTTATTTTTATAAAGAATAATTTACTTAAATGAATTTATATAAAAATTACTTTATAATTATTAACAAAGGATGAATTGATTTAATAGTTTAATTTAGTTTTTCTTGCCAAAATTTATAATACAAAATAAACGGTTATATAGTAAATTAGTAAACATATCATCATGATGATGATCACTGCAGTGTTGTATATATCACCTCGACTATATACTCCTGTACATACGCCCATTTACAAATTACAACGTAAATACAACTTATTCAAATTATAATACTGCTTCGGTTTGTATAAAACACCGAATTATATATCAAAATATTGTATATATATATATATATATATATATAATATATAGGTTGGAGTGAAATTTGAAATAATTATGGCGATCTGATTATGACTCGGGATAGTGATGTAACGTTATATGTGGAGTTAAATAATGTCACTAATTAACTAATTTACTAATAATATATATATATATATATATATATATATACAAAATTGTGATATATAATTCGGTGTTTTATACAAACCGAAGCAGTATTATAATTTTAATAAGTTGAATTTACGTTGTAATTTGTAAATGGGCGTATGTACAGGAGTATATACCAACCTATATATTATATATATACCCGCACGTATGTAATAATTACTATTAGTGTACTACATAGGTGGCTGAACCGACCAATGAGAGTGATCGGTGAGCGTGAGCACGGGTTGGCTGACGTTCCTCGTGTCCCAGAAAGCAGCTTTGCAGTCGTCCCCGCAGGTGGCCAGGTAGTACTGTCGGTTTGGGTTGAAGTCTAGCGATCGTACCATCTGACCGTGCGCGTTCTCTATCGTGAAGGTTATACTCCTGTTAGAGGTCGGCGGCGTGGATTAGAGGTCGCGTGGGGGTCGGATGTGTTAACGTATGCATTCCGTAGTACATTCACACCGCTACATATGCATTCGTTATAAGCATTTATTCATGTGTTTATTAAGAGACTCGGCTAAACATACGTTACATTATATAAATATAAATAAATCTTATTTCTACGATTTATTTCGATTCGGTTGCCGAGATAGAAACAGTTAAATGGATGTAGTATATTCTCCGTATACTTGACATCCGCAATGATCCTCTACTAGATAAAGAGAACAACCTTCCCTGATGTATACATATTGATATTAGTGAGAGGCGAAGTAGTGGAGATCTATGAAGGGAACGTCTATGTGGATTATGTGTGCTGCGTAATAAGGAGCGACTATGACTCACCCCGCAGTACTAGAGGTCACTATGACTCACCCCGCAGTACTAGAGGTAACTATGACTCACCCCGCAGTACTAGAGGTCACTATGACTCACCTCGCAGTACTAGAGGCGACTATGACTCACCCCGCAGTACTAGAGGTCACTATGACTCACCCCGCAGTACTAGAGGTCACTATGACTCACCCCGCAGTACTAGAGGTCACTATGACTCACCCCGCAGTACTAGAGGTCACTATGACTCACCTCGCAGTACTAGAGGTCACTATGAATCACCCCGCAGTACTAGAGGTAACTATGACTCACCCCGCAGTACTAGAGGCGACTATGACTCACCCCGCAGTACTAGAGTTCACTATGACTCACCCCGCAGTACTAGAGGTAACTATGACTCACCCCGCAGTACTAGAGGTCACTATGACTCACCCCGCAGTACTAGAGGTCCCTATGACTCACCCCGCAGTACTAGAGGTCACTATGACTAACACTGAGACTAACTCGACTTCTAACCCCGCTATACTAGAGGTCGCGCTGCGTAACCCCGCTATACTAGAGGTCGTACTAACCCCGCTGTGCGAAGGTCGCGGGCATGAACATTACCGTCGGTAGTGGTGGCCAGCTGAGAGGCGTTGTGGTGGGGGTTCCAACGGGCACAATGGAACCTAGACTTGCTGGATACGTTCAACTCCTGGGTTATCTGTACAGCGGGGGTGGGGGGTATAGTAGTAAAGGGGGTGTAGAGTAGTAAAGGGGGTGTAGGGTAGTGTGTGTTGTGTATTTGTGGAGAAGTGGGATATACATGTGTGTGTATAACGTGTATATGTGAATAATGGTAAAGATTTATATCTCAAAGTGAAGATCTTTAAAAATAACGAGACAATTAATATTATTATTTGTATACTATATTATTACGATAAACTGCTCATAAATGATAACTATTATTATTATTATTATTATATACAATATTATTGTATAATTCAGATACGTGTATAGAAAGGGGGGTATGTTTAGCAGTTTATCAGAAATCATTGGTATCATAAGAGATATGATAACCTTCAGATAATGACTTTTACAGAACAACACATCAATGTGTGTTCATATATCAAGTAATCAAAGTCTATCGTTTTCATTTGAATACTAAAACTAAATTATGCATTTGGTTTCGTAACGAAATTAATTTTTTTTATACTTGCATCAAATTTTATTGAAATAGAAAAATAGCACACAATTATATAAACCTAGATGTATGATATTACATCACTGCGGGGTATGATAAAGAACTGGGGGGGGGGTGCGGGGCTACTGCAGAACTGGGGGGGGGGGTGTGGCTACTGAAGAACTGTGGGGGGCGGGGCTACTGCAGAACTGGGGGGGGGGGGCGGGGCAACTGAAGAACTGGGGGGGGGCGGGGCTACTGAAGAACTGGGGGGGGTGGGGCTACTGAAGAACCGGGGGGGGGGTGGGGTAACTGGAGAACTGGGGGGGGTGGGGGTGGGGTAACTGAAGAACTGGGGGGCGGGGTGTGGCTACTAACGACCGCATCGCTTTGGTTCACGTCCAGCAGTAGAATACTCTTCTCCGTTACTGTGATGATACTGTTGCATTGCTCATTGGGGTGCCACAGAACTCTGTGGGGATATTGTTACTGTTATTGTAGTCTTTTCATCCTATCCACGAAGTTTTCACTTATAGCCATATGGCTATAATGTCCCTTCGAATCCGATCTCGCGCTAAGGAATCCGTGGTTTTAACGAAAGACGATAATTTTTGTATACAAAATTATATACGATAATTTCTAAATATTATTTTAAGACCTATTTTATTGGTGCCGACGGGGCTCGAACCCGCGTCCTACAGCCAGTTATTAATACGTGTGTGCGACTATTAGCTAAGCGAGAGAGAACAGTACGTAATCCATATCACGTGTGTGTATTCGAGAAAGTGCAAATATTGCACTAGTTCGTCGAATGAGAATTAATTGTGCTCACAAATACATTTACTATACAATAACAACTCAGGATTCTGTACAATGTACATTGTACAATGTACATTGTACACTTTACATTGTACACTTTACATTGTACACTTTACATTGTACACTGTAGGGATTTATAATTAATGTAATTCATTTATAATTAGATATAAAATATATCGATAACTCGCTCATTTATTTAATCAACACCGCAGCCTAAATGAATTGTGTTTGTTCTAATCCACGCAGGAGAGATAGAGACTAGTAGTTAGTATCTACAGTAGAACAGTAGTCAGTGTCTACGTGGCGAAGATTTTGTATACAATAATTAATGAAAAGGGCTGCGGTTTTAACAGGTTATACGCAGGTGACGATTCATCCAATCAAATTATTATATAACTTAAATGTGACAATCCGATTGGATGTTCAGTTGTCCTTATATACATTATTTGGCTTAATCGTCGTCTTCGTCTTCGTACGACCGGCGAGCGAAGCGAGCCAACCCTACCTTCTACGAGCGAAGCGAATCTCGCTCGGCACAAATTTTTTCGCGATATACTAATTTAATAATCTATAGATAATAAATCACCGAAAATATGAGTAAATATCGACTAAATTCTTAGTACACGAGTAGTATATATTATACGCTTATAATTATATACTACTTTTACGTAGTTATATATTTAAATATTCTCTATTCATCGATGAAATGGATCTATTGTTCTCTCGATTCTCTATGGCGGAGATGGGTAAAAAGTTTGTATCGCGTATACGGACGACATAAAATACGTTATATACGCATTTTTTTCGCCCGATATTAATATTATTCTAACCCCGAGTATACTAGATTTCGTTAAATTTAAATTTCGAGTTTATAAAAAAAAATGTCCTATCTCCGCCGTTAAAACAAAAATTACGAAATATTTTCGTTAACGTACAAATTCTACGGGCGATCTTATATCGCGTATACGGACGACATAAAATACGTTATATACGCATTTTTTTCGCCCGATACTAATATTTCTCGAACCCCTACGATACTAGATTTCGTTAAATTTAAATTTCGAGTTTATAAAAAAAAATGTCCTATCTCCGCCGTTAAAAAAAAATTACGAAATATTTTCGTTAACGTAAAAATTCTACGGGCGATCTTATAGCGCGTATTCGGGCGTTATATACGCATTTTTTTCGCAATATATTAAATGTATACTATATAGATAATAAATTAGTAATAATATTACGATATAATTACGATATATTTGTAAACGAGTAATATATACTATACGTAATATATTTATATATTTATATATTTATTCTATTTATAAATATTCTATTCATCGATCGAGGCATTATATTGTTCTCTCTATTCTCTATGGCGGAGATAGGTAGAAAGTCTATATCGCGTATACGGACGACATAAAATACGTTATATACGAATTTTTTTCACCCGATACTAATATTACCCGAACTCTAATAATACTAGATTTCGTTAAATTTAAATTTCGAGTTTATAAAAAAAAATTTCCTATCTCCGCCGTTAAAAAAAAAATTACGAAATATTTTCGTTAACGTACAAATTCTACGGGCGATCTTATATCGCGTATACGGACGACATAAAATACGTTATATACGCATTTTTTTCGCCCGATACTAATAATACTTCAACTCCAATAATACTAGATTTCGTTTAATTAAAATTTCGAGTTTATAAAAAAAAATGTCCTATCTCTACCGTGTAAAAATTTAAATTTATAATATTCGTATCGCGTAAAAAAATCTATAATATATAGATATAATTATAAAAATAACATTTATGACGAGTATTAATATATATCGTACGTACTAGATTTCAGTTATTTGGTTTAACGATAATATAATAATTATTTCCTATCTCCTCCATGTAAAAATAAATTTCTCAAAATTATTAGGTGATGTAAAAAATCAAAATCCACAATAATGATTCGATTTCAAAAATTTTAACTTTACTAAATAGAGAATTAAAATACAATATTGTGGTATAAATTGTGATATATAATATTTAATATTCTTCGAGCTAGGGCCGAAATAGTGAAAAATACGTGATTTTAGAGGGGTAAATTTGACCGACTTCCGGTAATGCGTTCGCTTCGATTATAATTTCAACGGATGCGGAGTACGAAAGTTCCTATAATAAATTGAGAAAAACCATTAATATATGAATAATTTGAGGTACGGATCGGTTTTAATTTTTCGACAAAATTCATCAAGAAAAAAAATTGCAATTTATAAAAAAAAAAAAATTCTAATTTCTATTCTATAATGTTAACGGTAATGAGTGGATATAAATGTAGCCATCCGATATGCATTTACTATGATTATTTGCCACATAAATGGCTTTACAAAAGTACATTTCCTATCTCCACCATGTAAAAATTTGAATTTATTATAATTTTAACATGTAAAAATTCAAAATCTATAATAATTATTCGATTTAAATAAATTTAACTTTATAATTTAATCATTTTATACTTATTTTATTATTATTATACTATCTATGTAATAAAATAATATACATATTATCGAATAATTCTATAACTAACTATTATTAACTAATATATATACTTATATTTATAATTTTATCACAAAATTTATATATTACAAAATTTATCATTATATTATATTGATATTTAATAATATTATATACATATATTTTACTTATTTTACTATTACTATAATATCTATATAATAAACTAATATTAATATTATCGAAAAGTATGATAGTGTAATTAATATAAACTAATACATTTAATTATATTATAATTTTATAAATTTATAACGCAAATCATAAATTTATAAATATTTGTATTCATTCGATGTGATAATAAATATATTATATAAGTATTATTTACTTATTTTATTATTGTCATACTATCTATATAATAAAATAATATAAATATATTCGAATAATTAATTAGGGTAACTATTATTAACAAATAAATATAATTATATTTATAATTTTATAATTTTATAACACAAATTATATATTCATAAAATATGAAATTCTATTTACTTGATATTTATAGATATATATATAGATATGTTTTAATAATTTTAGTATTACTATACTATCACTATAATAAAATAATGTAAATATTATCAAATAAGTCAATAGATTAATCGGTATTAATTATTATATTTATATTAATTTATTATATTTTAAAATTTTACAAACAAAATATATCTTTATAAAATAGATATACTTACAAAAATAAGATTACTAACTATTATAAATATATATCATACGTACTAGATTTCAGTTATTCGGTTTAACGAGTTTATAATAATTATTTCCTATCTCCGCCACGTAAAAATAAATTCTTAAAATTATTAGGTGATGTAAAAAATCAAAATCCACGATAATGATTAGATTTCAATAATTTTAACTTTATTAAATAGATAATTAAAATATAATATCGTGGTATAAATTGTGATATATAATATTTAATATTCTTCGAGCTACAGCCGAAATAGTGAAAAATATGTGATTTTAGAGGGGTAAATTTGACCGACTTCCGGTAATGCGTTCGCTTCGATTATAATTTCAACGGATGCGGAGTACGAAAGTACCTATAATATTTTGAGAAAAACCGTTAATATATGAATAATTTAAGGTACAGATCGGTTTCAATTTTTCACCAAATTTCATCATACAAATGGTCAAGAAAAAAAATTGCAATTTATAAAAAAAAAAAAAAATTCTAATTTCTATTCTATAATGTTAATGGTAATGAGTAGATATAAATGTAGCCATCCGATATGCATTTACTATGATTATTTGCCACATAAATGGTTTTACAAAAGTACATTTCCTATCTCCACCATGTAAAAATTTGAATTTATAATATTTGTATCATGTAAAACATAGATAATCTATAATAATAATTTGATTTTAATAATTTTAACTGTATCGAATAAATTATAAAAGGTAACTTGGGCACTTGGGTTTGGGTTTGGGTTTGGTTTTGGTTTGGTTTGGGTTTGGGTTTGGGTTGGGTTTTGGTTTGGGTTTGGGTTGGGTTGGCTTTGGGTTTGGGTTGGGTTTGGGTTTGGGTTTGGGTTTGGGTTGGGTTGGGTTGGGTTTGGGTTGGGTTAAGTTTTAATTTTTGTAGGTTTTTTTTAGCTGCATTACTTCCCGAGTTTGCCTATAAAAGTAGATTTTCACGGTTGTGGTTAGGTTGGGTTAAGTTTTAATTTTTGGAGGTTTTTTTTAGCTGCATTACTTCCCGAGTTTGCCTATAAAAGTAGATTTTCACGGTTGTGGTTAGATTGGGTTAAGTTTTAATTTTTGGTGGTTTTTTTTAGCATTATTGGTTTGGATTTGGGTTGGGTTTGGGTTTGGGTTGAGTTTGGGTTTTGGTTTAGGTTTGGGTTTAGGTGGGTTGGGTTGGGTTTTGGTTGGGTTAAGTTTTAATTTTGGTAGGTTTTTTTAGCTGCATTACTTCCCGAGTGAACCTATAAAAGTATATTTTCACGGTTGTGGTTAGGTTGGGTTAAGTTTTAATTTTTGGAGGTTTTTTTTAGCTGCATTACTTCCCGAGTTTGCCTATAAAAGTAGATTTTCACGGTTGTGGTTAGATTGGGTTAAGTTTTAATTTTTGGTGGTTTTTTTTAGCTGCATTACTTCCCGAGTTTGCCTATAAAAGTTGATTTTAACGGTTGTGGTTAGGTTGGGTTAATTTTTAATTTTTGGTGGTTTTTTTTAGCTGCATTAATTCCCGAGTGAGCCTATAAAAGTATATTTTCAGGTTTTTTTGTAGGTTATAATAAATTAATTAACATTTATTAAGCTTACTTTCATTAATAAATTAATATTTAGTAATAAAGTAGTTACTTTTTAGTAATAAAGAGGTTACTTTTGGTAATAATAAAGTAGTTACATTTTAGTAATTAAGTAATTACATTTTAGTAATAAAGTATTTACTTTTGCTAATAATAAAGTAGTTACATTTTAGTAATTAAGTAATTACATTTTAGTAATAAAGTATTTACTTTTAGTAATAAAGTAGTTACTTTTTAGTAATAAAGTAGTTACTTTTTAGTAATATAGTAGTTACATTTTAGTAATAAAGTAGTTACTTTTTAGTAATAAAGTAGTTACATTTTAGTAATAAAGTAGTTACATTTTAGTAATAAAGTAGTTACTTTTTAGTAATAATAAAGTAGTTACATTTTAGTAATAAAGTAGTTACATTTTAGTAATAAAGTAGTTACTTTTTAGTAATAATAAAGTAGTTACATTTTAGTAATAAAGTAGTTACATTTTAGTAATAAAGTAGTTACATTTTAGTAATAAAGTAGTTACTTTTTAGTAATAAAGAGGTTACTTTTAGTACTAATAAAGTAGTTACATTTTAGTAATAAAGTAGTTACTTTTTAGTTATAATAAAGTAGTTACAATTTAGTAATAAAGTAGTTACATTTTAGTAATAAAGTAGTTACTTTTTAGTAATAATAAAGTAGTTACATTTTAGTAATAAAGTAGTTACATTTTAGTAATAAAGTAGTTACATTTTAGTAATAAAGTAGTTACTTTTTAGTAATAATAAAGTAGTTACATTTTTGTAATAAAGTAGTTACATTTTAGTAATAAAGTAGTTACTTTTTAGTAATAAAGTAGTTACTCTTTAGTAATAAAGTAGTTACTCTTAAGTATTAAGTAGTTACTTTTTTTGTAATAAAGTAGTTACTTTTTAGTAATAAATTGATACTTTGTAGTAATAAAGTAGTTACATTATAGTAATAAAGTAGTTACTTTTTAGTAATAAAGTAGTTACTTTTTAGTAATAAATTAGTTACTTTTAGTAATAAAGTAGTTACTTTTAGTAATAAAGTTTAGTTCTTTTAGTAATAAAGTTTAGTTTTTTTAGTAATAAAGTAACATTCTTTTAGTAATAAAGTAACATTCTTTTAGTTATAAAGTAACATTCTTTTAGTAATAAAGTAACGGTTAGTTGCTTTAGTAAAAAAGTAACCATTCTACAAGGAGCGTTAGCCCTTGATTCGGGAAAAAAGTCACCTAGTCCCAGTTATTATATAACTTAAATACTACAATCCGATTGGATGTTCAGTTGTCCCAGCTATTATATAACTTAAATATGACAATCCGATTGGATGTTCAGTTGTCCCAGCTATTATATAACTTAAATGTGACAATCCGATTGGATGTTCAGTTGTCCCAGTTATTATATAACTTAAATACTACAATCCGATTGGATGTTCAGTTGTCCCAGCTATTATATAACTTAAATATGACAATCCGATTGGATGTTCAGTTGTCCCAGCTATTATATAACTTAAATGTAACAATCCTTTTGGATGTGCAGTGCTCCAAGCATCATTAACATCGCATACTCCGTGTTGTTTATCCACTAAAACTATATAACGGACTACGGCATTCAAACACGTATTTACTATTATACATCTCTAACGAAGTCACACTAATAATAAGAGAGTAAAGTCACGTTCACGTGTACAAATTGGGGCTAATTTGAACGCGATTCTTGTAGCCAAATATCGGCTGCTTCGGATTATTTCTTTCACATTATTATACTTCGCTTCAAGTAAGTTTAATTCTCCCCCGTATATCGTAATCAAACAAACGGGCTCCCGTATCCGATACAGATCGTAACTCTAACGCGGGGGGCTAACTTTTTGACGTCTCCGCCCTGTTCGACGGGCAGTTGACACAACCTCTGCAGACGTACGGCTGCGGAGGACGCAGTCAGACTAGATACCTCATCCCCCTCCCCCTCTTCCCCTTCCGCCTCGCCTCCTTCATAGGAGCTAGTCGTCGTAGGCATGCGGTATATCGCAGCGCACTTGTACATCTTAGTCGGGGTACCTGGCGATGATAGGTAGGTTAGGTGTCCTATAGTGTATACACTGTAGGGTGGAGTGAAATTTGAAATAATCATGGCCGTCTGGTTATGAGTCGCGATAGTGATGTAATGTTATACGTGGAGTTCAATAATGTCACTAATTCACGTATAACGTTACATCACTATCGCGGCGCATAACCAGATCGCCATAATTATTTCAAATTTCACTCCAACCTAGTACTATAGTACAACTATAGTATACAGTGTACTATACACATAATGTTATACATAGTTGTATACATACTATACATATAAACAGTGGTGCGGTGCTTGTAACGCTGCTCTATAATGTGTTGCACGGGGCTTCTAGTCTATAGTGTTGTAGCACGATTAACTTGTGGTTTATGCTTTGTCTATAACCTCTAACGCTTACAGCTACGACCACCTTACTAACTCCTCAAGTGATTAGGGTGGTTGTATAGCACTACGAGTAAATACCCTCTGTGTACCTTCACGTCGGTGTACCACGTACAAAGGGTATGTCGATAGCCAAGCTAAATAATGAGAGATCTGGGAGAGGGAATCTCCGAGTACAAAAGCAGCGCGTGTATGGAGTGGGGACGGAACGTAGATTTTAGACACCGATAGCCAACAAAAATATCTAAATATTCGTAAATATCTGCGCGCATGAATATAATTAGATTGCAATATACAGACAATTGTTTACTGTACAGTATCATATATATATATATCGTATATGGGATTGATAAATAATGATACGCAACAATGATCCCGCCATCAGCCCCACCCCGTAATTAGGGACATTATCGATATGGTAACGTTAGTAACGCATCAGTAATGAAATGTACGAGGCGAAATCGACGAGAAATTCACTGTTTTAGTTTATAAACGCGACTATAATAAGATTTAAATTACGAATGGATGAACAAAATTCACTGTAGTAATATAGTTAAATAAAAGATAACCATAGATATTCGTATAAGTTATAGCGTTGTACGTATTCATCTCCAAATTGCTACTAGAAGTATTTTATAAAGGTCATCGATTTACCTTATAATTCATCAATTACGACTGGCAACTTGTATCGTAGATATATCTAAAAGACATCGTTAAGCGTTAGGGGCGCTGCAACAGGGGGGAAGGGGGGGTATGTCCCGCCCACTTGAAATATAGGGGGACCTCCTATGTATTCCCCCCCCCACTTTTACCACAACATTATTTTGATCGGTTGGTCCCCCCTACATACACACCATCGTTCCAGCGCCCCTATTAAGCATACACATCAGAGTAGGGTTGCCCCCCGCGCGGGTGTGGAGGGCGGGGTGCTACCCCTACTCGCGCTACCCATACTCGCGCGACACCTACTCGCTCTACCCCTACTCGCGCGACACCTACTTGTGTTGTAGACGGTGGAGATGATATTCTCGTCGGCGGGGCAAGACTCTATACCCCATATCTCTCCGTCACCGTGAGAGAATACCCGTTTGTTGATGAAGTTGTTGTCGTCGTCAAACTCTATCAGGTGTACCTGGTGGGGCATTCTGGGTAATATGGGGCATTCTGGGTATTGTGGGGCATTCTGGGTATTGTGGGGCATTCTGGGTATTGTGGGGCATTCTAGGTATGGTAGTGTATTCTGGGTATTGTAGGGTATTTGCGGTATTGTGGGGTATTCGGGGTATTGTAGTGTATTCAGGGTGTTTTAGTGAATTATGGATAATATAGTGTATTTGGGTATTATAGTACATTCTGGGTATTATGGTAATGCTTAGTAATATAGTGGTATTAGTGCGATACATAGTATTATAGTAATGCTGGGTATTACTATAATACTACGTGCACTTTACCCATACGGTATCAGTATGGACGTGTACAACACAAATAGATACACGTTTTGTAGCGTGGATCGCCTATCGTTTACATTACAAATTGTCACTGAATAGCATTAGATCATTGTAATGATAAGACAACCACTACTGATACCATATTCCGACATTACTTCATAGATTGTTCATATTGAGAACGGCAATTTAAGATCTTTGTCTATGAATAAATATACTATATAGACTTAATGCAGTATAAGATTAGGAACTAGTGCATTCTGGGTAACTGATTATATTCCCTGCAATAAACTTGCAAACATTATAAGAGAAACTAAGTATGATAGTAAAAGAATACAGTTTATTAAAAATCCAATAACATTTTATTAAATTTACATCCATTACAAGATATAATTTGAATTTAATTTCTATTCAATTTATATTCAATATATTGATAATTAATTTTAATAAATGAATATATTTATAGGTTTATTATATAATATTGGTATGTCTTAATCGCACAAGTGCGATAAGTTTATTAAATAGCGTATGCACCCGACTAAACATCACAATTACCTAGTAAGTAAGTACTACTGGACCACTACATAGAGACACGTGGTCAGATTACCTGATTCTGAGTCCTAATTGACTGGGTTCCGACTACGAAGTTGACCGCATCGGTGTCCGTGATCTGGGCCGCTAACGATCTCGACTACAACACGTGTGTGTGTGTGTGTGTGTGTGGAGTGTGAAGTATGGGTACAGGTGTGTGTGTGTGTGTGTGTGGAGTGTGAAGCATGGGTACAGGTGTGTGTGTGTGTGTGTGGAGTGTGAAGCATGTGTACAGGTGTGTGTGTGTGTGGGGAGTGAAGTATGTGTATGTGTGAGTGAAGGTGTGAAGTGTGAAGCATGGGTAGAGGTGTGTGTGTGTGTGTGGAGTGTGAGGCATGGGTGTGTGTGTGGGGGTGTGGAGTGTGAAGCATTGGTACAGGTGTGTGAGTGTGGAGTGATACCTTACACTACTAATGAGCTGTGTACGATGTGAACGAGGGTACACGTTAAGATGTGCGTACATTGTGTACGGTACCGTTCCATATGGAAGAGGGTGATAGGTCTATAACACGGAGAGGTATTAGTGAATTAGGGGGTGTCATTGGAATGTAGTAGGGGGTGAAGTGTAGCAGAATAATGAGGTGGAGTGTAGGAGCTGGGAGATGCTTTCGGTTGTGTGTCCGAGATCTGTGCGCTTAGAACTTCTCGTGGTATCGTGTCAGACTCCATCAGAGACACACGGAGATAATGTATACATACGCAGTGGAATTCATGTATACAATGTATACATACGCGTGGTAATGCACGTATACAATGTATACTTACAACGTATACAATGCACTCACGTGTTGCGTGAAGACATTTGCGTGCATCTGATGCTCACTAGATATTTCTGCGTAGGCATTTACTTCAATGAGTCACCCGAACTAGACGGTATATGCATTATATAGAGCTTCTAAAGCATGATCCAATATTAATATGTATTTACATATACATATTAAACATTATATATATATATATAATATAAAATTATCAATAGATAAGAGCTTATCTAATGTGATAAATGATATGTAATCTATGCATAGCAAATAACTTAGTTAAAGTAAACAATGCATTACATGTTATGTACACTCCATTAAACATGTATACATGTATTCTCTAAGCCTATTAGACCCTATTAGATGTACGCATAAGAATAATTCACTAACTTGTGTTATTAAAAAACATCATTTATGTCATAAATATACATATATATATATATATATATATATACATTTATACATAATTTGTATATTGTATGAATTAATAAATAAATATATCTATATATTTACATTGTAAATACATTACAATACATCATTATTAATTAATTTATTATTATAACATTGAATACAAGAAAAATATTTATAAATTAATGAATGCTATTCTAGAATAATTATTGTAAATAATTACATATAAAAGTAATACAATTACATGTAAATGATATAGCATACATAATATATATATATTGTGATATTATTTTAGTATTTTACATTATAATATATAGCATATTATTTAATATCTATATAATATAGGGGAATACGGACGGTAGGCAAAAATTAAATAACTATAAATAGCAAATTTCATGCTTGTGGCGAAGGAGTGCATCGCGCGGAAATAAAACCTGAATGAGAAACATGTATATATGAAATAATTTATTTAGACAAATATACGTATAAACCATTCGTATTAATATATGTATATGATATATACACATAAGAATACCGTATTCAATGCGAATACCATCTTATTTGCGGATTGATATTTGTGGGTTGTTTGATTTATTTGGTTTAATTTATTCACTTGTTTATTTTAGCTTCATTATATCCCGAATAGAGGGCAACGCACGCCTTGCTCACCACGCGTGAACTTTGCTATTTATAGTTATTTAATGTTTGCCTACCGTCCGTACCATCCTATAATATATATACAAATATATCAACCATGAGTCATGGTCCATGACATCTATGCATAATAAATGATGACTCATAATCTGAGTGTCGCATTTATACTAAAACATGAGTATAACATTATATTATACTATTATAGTTATTATACTTAGTATACTTAGTATACTACTAATATTAAATATATGTATATAACATAATTTGAAATGCTATATTTAATAGGTTACCTAATATAATAATTATATTATGGAAATCGATATCCGTCTATCATTAACTTCACTTGGTTGTATTGTATTATATGTATAGATGTCCGTTGATCGTAAAGTTAATCTTATATGCTAGACTTCAATACAATCAAATTAACTTAACGATCGACGGACATCAATGTTTAACATTATCATAATGATTATGATTATCATAATGATAATGTTACATTGAATGTACGCCGAATTTATCCGTTAGTCGTAAAGTTCATTTTATCCAATGGTTTAATTATATTAATATAATGCAATAGTATCTTCATAATGATCACTTTTATTTATATATAATATTAGTTGTTAATTATGGTAATAAAGATATAAATACTTGGTAACAATTTTTAATAAATGAATTTCAAATTTAAATTTAATATAAATTAAAAAACATTATGGTAATAGATAGTATTTACAAAGTTAAAAATAATAAATAATTATAATGAAATTACAATAATAAAACCAAATATGTAAATAACCTGGTGCTCTAGACCATATATTACTGACCCATCGTCATTCATAATAAATAAGATAATTAAATAAAATATTTTATAATTTGTATATTTTCTAATATTTGTATACAAAGATTACGGGATGTACTAAAAATCAGTAGTAATAACCCAGTAGTTTTCATATAATAGACCAGTAGCAAGACCTCCTATAATCTCTAGAGGTTATAGGAGGTGTTGCCTGTAGTAAATCAGTAGTAAACTATTAGAGATACAACGATTTTCCGAAGGAATATATGACACTCTAATTAATTTGTGAAAGTAATGCAAAATTGCGCCACCTGTACTGATAACTAGATATTCTAATTCTTTTTTTTAGTTTATATTTGTTTAAATGTAAATTTTAAAAATATATTAATATTATAAATGAAAATGTATGTACATTTTGTAATACAATACATATTTAATATGTAGTGTTTGGTTTAAGAATAATATATTGCTTTATAATTAGAACCAATTTTCTTTAAAGATATATTCGGCTATTATGATATATCCATTTTCAATTTAAAATTATACATTATACCTATAATAAAGTAATATATTATATTAAATTATATAATTACATATAATTTATATGTATTTGTAATATAAAAGTATAATATCAATACCTCCTATAACCACAGTGGTTATAGGAGGTGTTGGTATATGATATTACTAATATCTACTGTAGACATATAATTAGAGAGAAATTTCTCTTTAGCATGTAGATTTAGAATGTAATATTTAGAATGTAGTACTTAAATATCCTTACTACTGATTTTTAGTACATTCCACAAAGATTAATACAAATATTATTAAAAATCTTTGCGTATCTAAGGAATAGTTTATTCTTATTTTTTTAGATTTAAAAAAATAATTATTATTTTATATAGATTTTTTGTTGTGTTTAAGTTATATACTTATTTGGATTATCATTATTTTAATAATTATAGATTATGTAATTTTATTATTAATAGTTATACGGAATATTTTATATAAACGAAGCCATACTAATACAATATGTAGTTGTTTACAAGTTTATTACAAACAAGCACTTGTGTATTTTGTTATTTTAAATTATGATAACATACTTTATATTTATAATATTATAAGTAAATATTAATATAATATTATTATCTTATTTTATTTATAATATTATTATAAAATACCTTTATTATTGAGTATATTTATATATTATAATTACCCTCCACTGTAAAGTTTACAATAGTTACATGTGTTACTTGTATACTTAGTATAATACTATTATATTGATACATGTTTAATATGTAATATTCGAAATTACTATTACAATAATTATTAATATAAAATATTTGTAATTAATATTTATCTGTGTAAAAATGTCAGAGATTTATCATTCACGTAATGAAACGTTTTCTTCGAAGGAATTGGGTGCGATTGATGAAATATTTCAATCATCGGATGAAACCACTTCCATCAGTTTATATAATCAAAGTTAGAACTATTATTTGTATATGACTTATGCTACTATTTATTATTATTATAATAATCATGTTAGTAAATTAAAGTGATATAAATCATTTATGTTGATAAACTATATATATAGAAATAAACCATGTATGTTTACGTATACTTTCCTACAGATTAGCTATTACACTTATTTATCAATTACAGTTATTTATTATCATAAATAATATAATTTTAGTACCTATTGTTACATACATATAATTAAATAGTAATTATAGTATTATGTTTCAATATTTAATTATATAGAATTTTGAAAAGAGAATATTTATTTTTTTTTTACATATTTATGTTTATATATTCAATTTTATATTTCATTAGCATAATGTACTTATAAAGAGATTACTTATGAATTAAGCTATACATTTATGATTGAACGGAATTAATGATTATATAGAATTAAATATAACATTATTTATTTTAGGAAGGATTTAAAGACTATATAACAGTACTTATAATGTTTTAATAAATATTTATATTAAATGTATATTATTCCATTAATGATTGTACTCTAACCTATATTATATTATTAATTACTTTATTTATGTATTTACACTGTACATTTATTTCATTCTAATCTGATTATATTAATTATTATTGGAAATATGTTATGTGATTATGTAGGCGGTCATCAATGGATGAATTACAGATTTATGTATTATAAATAATGACTAATGGATATTCTTTAGAAGTTAATATTTATCCACCAATGAAAACAGCTGTAACAATTGATGATACTACAAGTGACTCATCGAATGCAATATTCTTGGATTCTGGTTTTGATGACGACATCGATTCAACGGATAGCGGTGCGTTTATAATAAACTAATTTATATAATTATTTATTAAATTTAAAATAAGTTATATAATAATACAATTCAATAATAGTTTACTTTATAATTTGTATTATTAAATATTATTATCGATACATTTATAAATTAATGAAATATTAGTACGTAAATATGTGATAATATATATATATATATATAATTATCAAAGAGTATTAAGGACATGATTATATATCGCTATAATAACTCCACTATTAAGCTGCTATATATTCATCAATTTAAAATTTGTAATATCTAATAATCCTTAATTATATAATATAATCTTATGATCGTATGGAGGTGATCAATGTATGTATCAATCGTATTTAAATGTCTACGTACATCAACGTAGAAGTATACTAAACCCTAATCTAGATTATACCTAATGTATTCATTGATTAATGAATCGTAAGCATTATATGCTAGATGTAAAGAATATCAGTCGATTCATATAAACTCAATTAATACCGGGTCATTTCGTACCACAAAAAGAATCAATTTACATATATATATATATATATAGTACGATTTGACTTTTTTTTTGTTACGAAATGCCCGGTATCAAATGACTCGGTACTAATTGATTGGTACCCGACGTAAACTCCACGCGCCCCATTCACACACGTTCGCGCCCCGTAGACACGTCCGCTTCGCTGTCCACTAACTGGGCCGACAAGCTGTTGATCAATCAGAGCAGCCAGGAGGCGTGGTCTTCTTTGACTTGCCTGTCGCCTACCGTGAAACACGCCGTCGCTCATCTCGAACTACTACACGTTATTACCCGTTACCCGTTACCTGTTACTTGTTACCCGTTACCCGTTACTTGTTACCTGTTACCTTTTACATATTACTTGTTACCTGTTACCTTTTACATATTACCCGTTACATATTACCCGTTACCCGTTACCCGTTACCCGTTACCCGTTACCCGTTACATGTTACCCGTTACATGTTACCCGTTACCCGTTACATGTTACCCGTTACATGTTACCTGTTACATGTTACCTGTTACCCATTACCTGTTACCCATTACCTGTTACATGTTACCCGTTACTCGTTACCTGTTACCTGTTACCTGTTACCTGTTACCCGTTACATATTACTTGTTAACTGTTACCTGTTACCCGTTACTCGTTACCCGTTACATATTACTTGTTACCTGTTACCCGTTACCCGTTACCTGTACCTGTTAACCGTTACCCGTTACATGTTACCTGTTACCCGTTACCCGTTACCTGTTACCCGTTACTTGTTACCCGTTACCCGTTACCCGTTACCTGTTACCTGTTACTTGTTACCCGTTACTCGTTACCCGTTACTCTTTACCTGTTACCCGTTACCTGTTACCTGTTACCTGTTACTTGTTACCTGTTACATATTACTTGTTACCTAATTGGTTTAGGCACTTCCATCAACTTTTTAATGGAAGTTTTCCGACGCGCTTTCAATGTATTTATTGAAAAAAAAGGTATGTTTTGAGCTTTGACTTGAATATTACAGTTGAGTCGATTGATCGGATATGGTGAGGGAGATAATTCTTACCTAACCTCATAGATATACTAACATCTCGTAGCACGATAATGATGATGATTTTATTTAATCACGGTAATCTGTATTTAAAATGCGCTCAACCGCGATAATAGGATATAAATTAATAATTATAGTTATAATAATATTATAATAAATAATTATAATAATAAAAGAAAAATAAATAAATAAAATTGTAGACTATTAATTTATAACAATGCTAAATGTTTACTTAGTATTTAATAATCAATATTTTCGCAACGTGATTAAACATTTTTTTATATCGCCACAATTTACACAATATACACTACAATTTAATTAATATGAATAGAATCCTAAAAGGTCATATATTTTATAGTAAATAGATATAATGTAATTTGTAAAAGGTTTAATATGTGTAGTTAATTTAGTCGTAGATAACTAGCGAAACCACGACTAACATAGTCTAGTAGTAACCGTTATGTTGTTGGAATGAGAGTGAAAGCTTTAGTATATTATATATTAGACTACGTAGTAAGAAGAGCGGTACATGGTCTTCTATATATAGACATTCGTCTACGCACAGGGTAGTCATGCGAGACGGCTATATACAGGTCAGTCATGCGAGACGGCTATACAGGAAGCGTCCCTAGGACATAACCTTATCGCTATTCTCCATCACTAGGACATAACCTTATCGCTATTCTGCGTCCCTAGGACATCACCGAAGAATGGACGAAGAGTTTCACCCCCGCGGTATCGATTACCCCGCCGGCGTCCGCTAGTTACATCGGCACCCCTTCGCTACTTCAGACCAGCAGTAAGGAGATGTCCGTTTCCGGAGTGGCGTTCTCCAACGGAGGTCAGAGGGTCACTTCCTGTTTACCAATAACCATTAGTATAGTGATAATAATAGTATTAGCAAAGATTTTGCGAAGCAAAGATATAACACTCCCTATGCATGCAACGTAATTTAGTAATAGCCCCAACCGCTGCTAGCAGTAGTATCGAAATCACTGAAATAGATTTACGATTTAAATAGGTTCGGCTCTGTTTGCATACAACAATGTTTTCATTGCTCTATTAAATTACATGCAATATAAATTAGCTTTTACTCACTAAATATATACTTATAGCATTTAAAACATACATATCATATTTGTTTGTTATATATAAGTAATGAACACTTAGTTTTCATTATATAAATATTAATTTAAAGCATATTATTTAACATTTTAAAAGTGTATAGTTAAATACGAATTTACATTATAAACAACGCATAGTTCCTAAAAGTAACCCGCTATAGGTGGCACCAGGGTATTTTGTATACAAATTCTAATTACACGATTTCGCGTAAGTGTTATATCTTTCCTTCGGAAAATCTTTGGTAATAGTATGAATAGTATACAAAGTAATGATAGTAATTAATGATAGTGATATTAATAGTAACAGCGATAACGATAGAAACACAAATATTTATTATTTACCAATGATACACATTTTTATCATGGAGTAATTTCACGCAATTAACATATTTATGAATACTTTATATGATTTATATTACCATTAAACAATATGTATATTATACCTAAATAAACACATAGTTAATATATATATATATATATATATATATATATATATATATATATATATATATATATATATATATATATATATATATCTATATATGTATGAATATTACCACTAACTCTAGGTATAGAAGATCTAAACAAAGATCTTCCATTCATCGGGGCGGATGAAGTCATTAATGAAGTACTAATTCTGATTGCGAGACTAGAGAAAGATCGAATAGCATCTCGATTGGCATTTAATGTTCGGCTATAATTTCTATTTATAGATTTCTATAATTAAATTTCTATAGATAGAGTTCTATAAATAATATGTTACCTTAGATTTCTATAAATGTACTTTAATCTAGTAGAGATAATGACATTAAAGCCATTTCGTTATAAGTAAAAAACCTCTACGTTCCTGGATATGATGAAAGGACACCACCAAAATAAAACAATCAAACAATCAATCATAGATGTAATCATGATGCTTTCACAAGTGTACATTTCATGGACGTATATAGTAGAGGGAGTAAAGTACGTCTACAGCAATATACTAGTTCATGCAGAGGACAGGAGATCTAGTAGCTTATTGATGAAGAGTTTCTAATCTAATATATACTTCTCATTCATATGTATTCCTGACTTGAAATTAAAATATATATAACTATATATATATATAGTGTATATTATATACAAACACAGCGACATGCTTTAATAACATATACACCTACCTACGCGTGTGTTCGCTAGAGCGAGATGAAGATAGGCGTAGAGCTGGAAAACCAGGTGGACACGCTCTGTCGCAAGCGTATGATCAAACTACCGATCGCCGTACAGAAAGGTAACACTACAGTGGTAGTAGTACATCGTGTGTGTGTGTGTGTGTGTGTGTGCTACGCAACCCGTCTCGCTCGTTCACTATAGACTAGTGGTTCCCGACCTTGGTTGGGTGGGCGTTTTCGTTGAGCCATGGAGCTATGATGAAAACGTATTGGATTTGCTTAGTTAAAAATAGAAATAATATTATGTAATAGTTCAACGATATGTGAAGTTAAGTTTATCGACGGACAACTAATGGTACCTGTTATGAATGATGGATAGATAATGTTCGCTGTTTTATCATGTAAATATCACCCCATCATGATACGTAAACATCAATTTATCTATTTATTGACTTCGATATAAGTTACACTTTCTTTGAATAATCCTCTCATCATCTACCTAATCAAACTGTCATCTTCTCAACTCATCGAGTCTCTAGCTATATCCAGCTACTTGCCTACTTTGCATACATTTCCTCTCCACCGATCGCAGCCAAGTTAACATTAATGTAATTTAATATCATTATATCTCACTTCCGAATAATTAATTTAAAATAAATTTTCGGGAATAAATAATTATTCTACTACTACCACTGATAGCGCATTTCACATAACTTCACAATACTCTCCCCATTACTGAGCTCTTTCAATCCGCGACCCACTAGAGCACGAAGCCTGTTCCCTGAACATCAGCGAGCTGAAATGGCACGTCAGCTACAAGAAGAGGTACCTGTCCAAGTTCGACGAACGCGTGAAGACCGCTCAGAAGATCTCCAAGAAACTCGAGAACGACATCTCTTTCGTGAAGAAACACGTGTTGGTATCTGATGTTGTATGCCCGATACCAACATACGCACAATACCATGTGTTATACCATGTCATGTTATCTATCGAGGGGTCCGGTATCTGAAAGGTTTATTAGTAAGACACTATATCATGAAATACGGTTATATATATACAATCAAGAGGCGCGGATTATAGTGAATCGCTCAGCGTCATGCTGCAGAAACTATCCCGTTATGAACTGTGGCACGGTCTATTGGCTGTATAAATACAATATACTCATTATCAATACACTATACTCATCATAAATACAATATACTCATTATCAATACAATACACTCATCATAAATACAATATACTCATTATCAATACAATATACTCATTATCAATACAATATAATCAACGATGAATTGTGTAGAACTGTAAGCCGTTTACATCATTAATTTTTTGTTAATTTCGTATTATTCTTTGTTTATTTCAATAACCAAAGTTATCGGTAGCAAATATTTATACTTTATACTTTATATTTGCTTAAATATAAAATCAAACTATATATTTGTACCGTAAACTCTAGTACTATTTTATTAGTATTAAACACCTAGCTAACCGAGCAACTGAAACAGTAATCATTATTACGCGTTCTGGTGATTCATATTTAATACGCGACCACCCTACTCCAGTCCACTGGTATCCGAGAAACTCGACTTGGAGAAGAGAGCCATGGAAAGGATCAGAAGAGCTCAAGAAGACGTTAGTACCAATAGTACTGCCTGCCCTTATTACCTTACCTTCGCCGCTTAACCTATCTACTCGACCTTTCCTTTTAATTCCTCCGCCTAACCACTTTCACTCGACCTATCCGTTTGACCCCTCCACTCGACCTCTCCACTTGACCCGCTCCGTTTGACCCCTACGACCCCTTCAGACCGCCGACGAACTCGGCTGCACGGTTGAGCGATGCCGTTCCGTAGTAACTAAACACGACGACGCGCACGTCAAGGCCGAAGGGGAGAGGAACCTCATCAAACAGTCGCTGGACGTCGTCAACGAGGAACTTACTACCGTTATGTTGGTTACGGCGAAGTGGGTGTAGCGGGGTTCTCTCGGGGGTCTACGGGGGTATCCGGTAGTCACCGTTAATCTATGGGGTTCTATATTGGTCTATGTGGTTCTTTATTGATATCGGGGTTCTATATTAATCTCTGGGGTTCTATGTTGGTCTATGTGGTTCTCTATTGATCCCTGGGTTCTATGTTGGTATCTAGGATTCTCTGTTAGTTTCTGTGGTCTACATCACTATGGATAATCCCTCCCTCCCTCCCTCCCTCTCTCCCTCACTCTTATCCACTCCACTTCATCACCTCTCCCCCTCATGTATACCTCACTACTGTCGTATTAGTCTGTGTTCCATCTCTATCTGGAATCTCTTCCTCATCTGGAATCTTTCTCATCTCTATCTGGAATCTCCTCCTTCTTCCTCGTTCTCTCAGCCTCTTTACTTCCACACTTCATACATGAAGTAACCTATCTATTATCCTCATAACTTTCACCGTGCTGAATGGTGATTGTTCCGGTACAAGCAGTGCCTAAAACCAATGAAAGTAGAAATATGAGTAAGTAGTGGAAAAGTAGTATGAAAAATAATTTTAACATATATAATATTTAAAGTTTAGATTTTAATCAGTTATAATTTATAACCTATATTTAAAACTTATTTTAAAAAAAAATGGATATTCTGAGGGTGAATCGCTTGGAATACTAATATTATATAAATAAATATTAAAGGTTAAATCAAGAATATCTTATCCTCAAACTACATAATATTAAATATAAACATTTTAATTATAAATAATTTTTATTTACAATATCTATTATACAAATTCCTATTTTAAATTAATAAATTATTTAGATATTTTTATTATATCAGCGATATTTTTTAATGAATTTTTATTATACAAACTATATTGTTAAATACTCGTAAAATTAACTATATAAATAAATAATATTATATCATATAATGATATAATAATACATATTTATGTTACACTACATAATAATATAGAGCTAAGCATGTATTATAGTAATAGATTACACTTATATGAATAGATTACATAAAGAATTACATTTATAGGACCGAATTAAACTCTGAAAAGGAAACCCATCAATGTTTTGAGGATAAAAAAGTAATCTATCAACAAAAGTTTGAACAATGCAACAACAACCTAACAGAGCTACAAGTTCACGAAGACAATTGTAGAGCTACGGAAAATATACAGAGTGCACTTGTTGGTAGAGATCATTAAAAGTGATAATATATGTATGTATATATATATATATATATATATATATATATATATATATATTTCTACACATTTATAATAATAATAATATTTATTATAAGAATTTTGTTTGTTTTCTATTATTTTTTAGTTTTTTAGTTTTCACTATACACTATATAATAGTAATATGATTTTACCACCTAAATGGCTTCAAAATAATATATCACAGTTTCAGTGTTGTCGTCCGTTATTTCAGTGTAAATATTTACGATACTTGTTACAACTATAACTAACGACAACTAACGACCACCCTGCCAATAGGTGGAAGAACTGTTCAAACAAATCTCTAAAAAGGAGAACATTCGCCGTAAGCTCGTCACCATTAATAATAAGTTATTCCACGAGAGAGACTCCAAAGTTAGTATGCCATGGTATTGTGTGTACTATAGTATAGTGAATATAGTGTATACAAACTGCCTGTGTGGCTCAGTGGCTAAGGTGTCAGACACACAAGCAGTAGGACACGAGTTCGAGCCTCGTCCGGACCATTAATTAATTTTATAAAATGGGTCTTAAAATATTATTTAGAAGTGATCTTATATAATTTTGTATAAATAAATGATCGGCTCTCGTTAAAACCATGGATTCCTTAACATGAGAGCGGCTTCGAAGGGACATTAGAGCCATATATGGTTATAAGTGAAAACTTCATCTAAGTTCCTGGATGGGATGAAAGGACTCCACCAAATAAAAATAACAATAACAATAGTATAATGTATACTATAGTATAGTGTATATCATACACACTCTATGCTCTGATGATGCATAGGATGTATATGTGTGACACACACACACACAACAAATGTATGTGTATAACGTGATCATGCATGAATATGTCCGATGATATATTTGATCATAAAATAATAATGATAGAGTTTAGAGTTTAACGCTTGCTAACCAGATTATTAACTGTTTGATTGACGGCTAGACAAGGTAGGCAATCACAGTTACACAATAGCCGATAAGGAATCTTGAGCCCACATCTTGAGAAAGATGAGAGCTAACAGTCTGTATAGTATACAGTGTATACTATTCACTACTATAGTATCCACTATATACATTACTATAGTATCCACTATATATACATTACTATAGTATCCACTATACTACGGTAAACTCACGTGTATAATACGCGCACACACACTCGCGCGCAGAACAAAGAGTTCACCGACTACATCAGAGGCCTGAAAGCTTCGATGGACAAGAAGGAAGACCGCCTCAAGAGAACGGTGATCTCGAACCGTGAGATTGAGATGGACACCGCGGACTGCTTCGATATGATCGAGAAACGGTTAGTTCAGCGCGCTACGATAGAGCGGTGGTTTCTAATCAAGCGACGCACGCGACGTATGTAGATCTAAGAGGGGTTTCACACCGACTCGAACGCCTAATCATTAATTCTAATAATTAAGCGTAAAACCCCTTTTACGGAGATTTAAATAATGTAGTTACACTTTAACCTCTAATAATTAGAGTTAATAATTGCGTTCGAGTTGGTGTGAAACCCCTATAAGGCGCTACTTTGCTCGGAAAACTATATTTGTGAATATTCTGATACGCCTAACGTGTTTGGTCTCAGTTTATACATACATATATAACACGCGTGTATATTACAGATACCTATGTTTTTAAGTATAATTCATATTATATATATATATATATATATATATATATATAGTTATAACTGCCTGCGTGGCTCAGCGGGCTAAGACGTCAGACTAACAGGTAGTAGGTCGCGAGTTCGAGCCTCGTCCGGACCATTAAAATTGGTCTTAAAATAATATTAAGAAGTGATCTTACATGATTGTGTATACATAAATGCTTGGCTCTCGTTTTATATAAATAATTTAAATTTATATAAAAATGATCGGCTCTCGTTAAAACCACGGAAGCATTAACATAAGAGCGGCTTCGAAGGGACATTAGATCTGTATGTGGTTATAAGTGAAAACTTCATCTATGGTTGAAAGAACTCCCCAAAAATAACACTTCCACAGATAACTTTGCTATTAGAGTAATAATAATAATAATAATAATATAATTTATTGAATATAGAAAATATATATTCAAAATGACATAAAACAGGAGACAAAACTAAAATAAATAAATGTATTAACATTATTGATTTACATATATGCCATAAAAAGAATAATAATATATTAAATCAATATAGTTTATAATATAAACCCAACACACATAATAACAAAAAGCACGGCCACCTTACCACTGAGTACTCGCGTTAAAGCCTGCCATCGTTCTCAGTAAAACACAGATGTTAGCGGACGAACGGAACATGGAACGCATCGGCAAGGAGCAGCGCAGGACTAGAACTCAGGTGGAGAACACCAGAAACGATCTGAACAACAAGCGAAGGACATTCGAATCTGCCTCCGAAGCGCTAAGAGACGAGGAACAGAGGTGTCTCAGCATGGAACAAAAACTCAAGGTTATTTCACTCGGTTTACTTTGTTAATTAATACGATCAATTTTTCCGAAAAAGCTGTTTTATGTATTATTTAAATAAATAGTATGTTTCTTCTATATTTATGAATATATATATTTATATATTTCAATGATATTGGGACTTATATGTACCTAAATTTGTTCTATTAAAATTTAAAGATTACAAAAAATAAATTATTACATTAATATATAATTAGATATATATATGAATAAATAAATATCTACATAATAAGGTATCGCTCAGCTAACACCCACACACACCCACACACACCCACACACACACACACACACACACACACACACCCACACATACACTAATACACTACTACATCGATAGGGCTTACTAGAGACCCTGACTGCGCAAGTGAAGGAAGAAATAGAGAACCGCACACAGATAGCGATGAGCATGAAGGCTCAGAGCAACGACTACATGGATAAGGAGAACGAGTTGAGGTCACAGTCCGCTAAAGTTTGTACACCGTGGTGGGGTGGGTTAATAGGTTTAGTTCGTATAGTGAAGTTTGTACACAGTGGTGGGGTGGGGTAGGGTAATAGGTGTAGTTCTATAGTGAAGGTTGTACACTCGCAGATGGAGCGGGGGTAATAGTGATAGTTGTATACTAAAGTTTGTATGAGTTATAGACAGTGATGGGCACGACCGTCGATACTTTGTAGTAAGCTCTCGATCATCGCTACTGTGATAGTGATTGTAAAAGTATCGGCTTCAAATAAAGGAATGTTATCGTCAGAATTTGGATTGCAGGCAAAAAGATATCGAGAGTGATCACAAATCAAAGATCACGGAACAATGGATCTATGCCCATTATTGGTTGTGGGTAATAGTGATAGTTGTACACTGAAGTTTATACATAGTGTAGCTAAACCTGTATATAGAATGATGTTAGCGCATGTAGTAGGAGATAGTAATAGTTATTGGTGGTGAATCTTAATTACGGGAACCCATAATTATAATGAATAAACCTTTACGTACATGTTCAATATATTACAAGTAAACGTATATGTTTTTACATACAACACTAACTTACGATTAATTATTTATCATAATACATTCCATGTGGTGTGTTACTATAGCGGCTCTGAAATATTGCTATACGATTGGTTATTAACGTTTCACTGGGACAGAGTTTGTTTACAGCGCTAGTTGTATTACGTCTAGGGGCGCTGCAACAGGGGAGGGGCGGGGAGGGTATGTCCCCCCCCCACTTTAAAATCTAGGGGGACCTCATATGAATTGGTCCCCCCCCCCACTTTTACCTCAACGTTTATTTTAATTGGTTGGTCCCCCACATACGATATCGTTCCAGTGCCCCTAATTACGATGAGATCATTATAAACCCGTATCTAATCAGACAAATCGCAAGTCACGAGAAGTTGAGAAGGCTGTTCGACAAGTTACGGCGAAAGTGGAGAAGTTACGATTGCTGTACGCGGAGATATCTCAAGTTTGTTCACTTAGTCACACATTCCTTATTGCATGACATATATACCTAGTTACTTTCCTTATTGCATAATATATATATATATATATATATATATATATATATATATATATATATATATATATATCTAGTTCAATTCCTTATTGCATAATATATATACCTAGTTACTTTCATTATTGTTGTGAAATAAATTCAGTAACTCGTCATGCTATGTATAATAACCATGATTGTTAATAATTCCTAATGATTCTATATATATATAAATGTATCATATAGAATTTGTATTAGATTGTTTGTAGATTATTAATGATAATCCTATATCCTAGATATTAAACCCCCCACTCTGCCCCCCCCCCCACCCCAATAGAAAATACAAAGCATAAAGGATGAACTATTAGAGATTGACCGAGACGAGAAGGAGTTAATACGCTTGACCGATAAGGAGATAGCCGAACTCAAACCTCTTATTCAACTTAAAAAGGTAACGGCTCCACAAATACACTTCACTTTACACACACTCACTTACACATAAACTCTTACACATAAACTCTCACACACACACACACGCGCGCACATATACAGATATTTACATGAACTAGGCTAACATATAATAAGCTAACTTATATTTATTTTTATAATTACGGATGTCACCTGGATGTAAGTTTATATAAAGTATATCTCTCTTCCGAACAATTAATTTGAAATTGGATTTTTGCGAAACAATTAATAACACTACTCTACAACTACACATGCACACATTCACACATGCACACATGCATACACGCATCATTACAGCACATCCATACTAGATACACCTATTACTAATAGGCTATTAGTGATCGAAATATTTAAATATCAAATCGTGGTTTAGAGGTTTAAAGTATTAATCTTACATTAGATATTCAATGACAAAAGTATAATGATTATTTGCTTGTCTTAAGTGGGTATTTCACTACAAGTATTTCCGGCAACTTACCGGAAATATTTTAACTTTAAAACCATTTTCTATCAAGTTAACTACAATTTTAGTTGGAAACCTCCTTACTTTCCTGCAACTTGCCTGAAATATAATAACTTTATAGGGGGTATCCTATTACAACTTGGTAGAAAATGGTTTTAAAGTTACAATATTAGCGGCAGGTTGCCAGAAAATCTTGTGGTGGGATACCCTCTTTAGATGTCTATTCAATATTATTTAATATTTCAAATATTTTCAACAACGATATTTGTATATAAATATGTATATTTCATCTATTGTTTCCTCGACATAACCTATGAACATACATATTATAAATGTTAGTATTATAAATTAATTTCCCGAGTACTAAATTCACCTACTCGAGAACTATATTTAAATAGTTAAACTTCTCTGGAACCGAATTTTCAACATTTAATTTCTCAAATATTGTGAGCTATTTAAACATTTCTATCACCTATGCCTCCCCCAACAACCATAGCTACAGCTACGGCTACCCATAACATTGCCACCGCTTTCTTATAACTAAACTATTCGCGCGGCAATCATTTCATAACGGTAAGATAGGTAAACAATCGCAAGTAACCCCAAGGTAAGTACACTAAGTACTAGCATGATGTACTTGCACGCGATATGTGTGATGTACTCGCGTTGAGTATGTGTAGGGAGTACTCGCGTGGAGAACTAGACTGAAATGCTTGTACGCAGTAGTACCCTATCGTTAACGTATCATCGACAGCGAGAACATACAGCAGTCGCTCGTACATTACGCGCTAGGTGAACGCTAGTTCAAGGTCAATCGACCACCTCGCCTAGTTCAAGGTCACGCGACCATCTCGCCTAGTTTAAGGTCACGCGACCATCTCGCATAGTTCAAGGTCACCCAGCCAACTCGCCTAGTTAAAGGTCAAGCGACCATCTCGCATAGTTCAAGGTCACCCAGCCAACTCGCCTAGTTAAAGGTCACGCGACCACCTAGCTTCGGCCAGCCCGAGGTCACCACCTCCTTCTCGCCCCCCCTCAGGAAGAACTCGCGGAACTGAATCGTCAGCTGGTGAGCATGTCTACCAAGGTGGACGCGATGTGTACCCAGATGAACGAAATGGCTACTTCGTCTACGATGATCAACCGCGGCATTCACGCCTCGGAGAACAGTATCAAGGACATGCAGTTTGTCCTAGCACCCTCACACCCCTCTCACTACCTCCTCACTACCCCCTCACTACCTCCTCACTACCTCCTCACTACCTTCTCACTACCTCCTCACTAACTCACCTCTACCCCCTCACCCTGTATCCTGTAGCATCGCTTGCCTTGTCGTCTAGTTGTACGACTCTGTGTGATACTTTAGTTATGCGCTTCTATAAATGTGCGATTCTCTAATAATAATAATATATAGTTTATCAGGTAAACAAATAAAATGAAGACAAAATAGATATGAATTGATACCCAAAACCACATGGTACAAAAATTAACATCGGGTTTACAATTAATAAAAAAAACGCCTCGGTTTATGCACGCCGAACTCTAGTTATGCGTTTCTGTTTATATCACCTACTTTACGTTTATTTTCTAGTCGCGCGCTTTAATTTAGTCGTTAAATCGGGTGATATTTATAAAACACTGATTAATAATCATGTTCATCTCTACCTCGAAATGCCTAACTATGACCTCTTAAAGATAGTAGATATAAATCTCCATCGATACTATTCGTTTACTCCTTATACCAGTGGTTCCCAACCTATGGGTCATGACCCAAATTTTTGTTATTGGGTTTTTTGTTTGGATCATGAGCTAATTTCTAAAAATATTTATTTATATATATTATAGTTTATATTATTCGTTTATGAATAATGTTTAATAATACAAAAATAAAATTGTTAATTGGGTCATGGAATATTTTTAAATTAAGAATTATTAAATAAAGGGTCATGACAAAAAAAGGTTGGGAACCACTGCATTATACTATGCATATCTGCACATTACCATGTATATCTGCACATTACCATGTATATCTGCACATTACCATGTATATCTGCACATTACCATGTATATCTGCACATTACCATGTGTATCTGCACATTACCATGTATATCTCCACAGTACTATGCATATCTGTACATTACCATGTATATCTGCACATTACCATGTATATCCACAAAGCCGCAATGCCACTCTCTTCACCACAGGAATGAACTCAACGAGCTAGCTATCCAGCACGAAGATAAGTCTAAGATTAGCGATTGTATCAAGCTGACCTTGAAACAAGTTAAAGGTCAGCGCATAGGGGATATTAGGTTCACGTGGTTTATCGTGGTAGTATTAGAGGGTAGTTATAATGTATTGTGTATATTTATATATATTCAAATTTATAATTTTATTTCCGGAACATAATTACATTAATACACCAGATCTATATTTGTAATATAAAACAATGTATATTTATACTTAAAAATGTTATATATATATTGAATTAAATTTATATTATCGTAATAAAAATAATCATAGAACGAAATATATATAAATAAATAAATTATCAAACATATAATACATGATATTAACTAATATCGTATATTTACACATAAGCACACACACACATGTGTACTCGTTGTATGTGAATAGTGCTATACCGGAAGACCGAGTAAGTACAGCATAGCTAATCATGGGCTATTGCATGCTGGGTAGTGACACCTATACATGTTTATACGCAACTGATATAATAAGTATAATAGGCACACGTTTTAAATTGTTGATCGATCGATGAAATATTCACAATTACTTCGGGCGTAACATTAATGTTCATAATTTTAAATATATCACATGATATTTTAAATGATAGGCTGTATATGAAGATTGAAGTTTATATGATGAGTTATATCATACTTTTTATATGTACACATATTAATTAAAGAGATCTTACTTAATTATTACCTAGTTTTTGTTTTTAATTCAAAATCTCATGAAATAATTAAGAATTTTACGTAATTTAAATTGCGTTATATTAATATTCGCAATGTTAATATATATATAATGAATATTTAAATAATTAGATTACTAAAATTTATAAACACTGATAAATATATTTTAAATTTATAATTATCTCTAAATCTAATTGCATAGATTTCCATTATATATATATATATAATAAAGATATAATAACAACCATACTGAGAACATTAGATCACTAAGATCCGTGGATTATTGACCAATAATTATATATAATTATTATAATTATAATTGATAATTATCAATTTCTATGCGCAAAATTAATATTCTGAGGTAATCAATGTTTAAGATTTGCCATATTGTTATCTGTTTTTGTATTCTATTATGGTAATTAAAATTATTTTAAATAGTTCTTATGATTTTATTGAAAATAATTAGTTCTATTGAAAAACAATGTTACTATATCAATAATTATTTCACCATTTTCTTTTATTCGTAATTTTATTAAAATACGTAACATTCTAAAATCATATTTGTGATACTTTTTAGATCGTTTTAACCTAAAATATTGTGACATGTTGAAGAGTATATATTCAATAACAATAACAATAACAATAAACTATATTAAAATAAAACATTTAAAAAAAAATTATTTTGAATACCCGTATATCCCCTGAAATCAAATTAATTCTACAATGTCCACTTGGAACACATGTTAGTTGATTTCAATCACATTCATACACATTGTTTTCAATGAATACACAAATGAAATCAGTTTAAATGATCGATAAAAGCGTTCTCAAATCTCAATCTCCTAGCCGTCGGGTAATGCTTAATCAGCTTCGTTCGAATATAATACAATTGGAATAATGATAACAAATAATAAAAATAAAAACACACCAGTCGACACATCAGAAAATATACTATATTGCTATTTTGAAAGCCTTTTTAGAGGAAAATGCATATTAATATTATAAGCTAGAAAACGAAACAGAACACAAACAACATTTTTTTAATTCTTTAAATTAATTCTTATTATTATTATTATAGAAATAAACACAATTAGACATATTCTATTGCAGCATACAGTATTGCCTATCGGATGTAAATGTGTATTATGTTGCAGATCGTATTTATGAAACCGACAAGGCACAAAAAGAACACATGGAAGCTAGAAGTACGGTCAAGGACGAACACAAGGTTACCGCTTCTTATTATCTTTGATACTAGCCGAATAGTATCGGCCACCGTTAACATATTTATTACGAGAGCCAATAAGCGCTAATATAAGCTAATAACTTATAAGTTAACATAATAATCTGTACACAACAATAAGTCAACATACGACGATGTATTGTTTAAGCTTGTGGTTTATGTAGTTAGACACTATTAGATCTACACAACGTATACACTGAGACTGTCCATCTTGTCAACTGCTACCGTACACCACACCCTAATACCGTCAGACGAGACTGGGCCTCATGTTGGAAGAGAACAAGGAGCTCGCCAGCAAGTACCGCATCCTACAGAACCGGTTCCTGGCCAAGAAAAACGAGTACTTCACTAACTACGACTCGAGGATTAGTCTCGAGTCGGCGCTCGCAGATCTCAAGAAGGTTGGTTAAGTGTCGCGGCTAAGGGGTCGAGTGGACACTTATACAGATTGTTAAACTATCATCGCTGTTAAGTGTGTGAGGTGGACACTTGGATAGTCGGTTAATCCACCACTAAATAACAGTATTAGAATACCACATTTCATTCTATATAGGAATGAGATGGTGTTTAACACGATGCGGGTTTTACTTGTCGTACGAATTTTTCGACATTTTTCCGACATTTTTCGGTCCAGCATTTAAAAAATACGAGTTTTCACATGACGAAGGTTTAAATTGTCGTAGTTACGAATAACTGACAGCGGAAATAAAAAATAAAGTAAATAAACAAAAATTTCAAATTCAAATAATATTTTAATTTATCTATTATAATTACATTTATTATAAGTGTGGATACTTATTTAAATAATTTATTATGTTTAATAACTGGCGAAATTGCACTGGATATTTCGTTAGAAAATAGCAGAACGAGAACTATATGGACGCATAATTATTTACAACAATTCTCGATATTTAAAGCATTTAATTAAACTACTTTTTATTATATCTTTACTTGAATGATTTTATTGTGTATATTCTATATAATTCATGTTTATATTGTATTTTATATTGTAGTAATACTATAATTATATAAAAATTATTCAGTATAACAATTTTATAAAATATTGTAAACATTAACAAAGATAGTAAGATATTTCGGTCCAGCATTTATTATATACTGAAAAATAGGAATCCGAGTAAATGCTGGACCGAATCTATGATTTTAAAGAATTCGGTCCAGAATTTGTTCGTACGACAAGAAAAACCTGCATCGTGTGAACACCCTATAAGAATTATCAAACAACATATATATCTATTGTTTAATTATGATATTAGTATGATATTCATTATGAGAATTTGATTAGTTTAAAAACGTTAACTCAACATGTTTTTTTTATCAGATTTCAGAGTATTTTAGTTTATCTTTAGGGTTCAGAAAGTATTAAAATGAGCGCACTATATAAATATATGAATTATATGGTGTTTAGCAGTTTCATGGCGTTATTAAACAACAGCCATATAATAATTAAACTCCATAACCGCATAATTTTAATTAATATTCAAAGAGATAGTGTTTAGATGAGTGTTTATTTAGGTCATGGAGTCGGAAGCTTAACTAGCTATTGTGTAATGTAACCTCGTCATAAGAGAATACATTGAGGTACTACATCTTAACTGGGTGATAGCCCGTCCATCTGTACAACACATACTATAAAACCATACTCTAAGCAAACAGCATTTCTCCTAGGTAAGATATATATATATATATACTATAGTACCTAATGTATGCTGTAATGGCATGTAATAGATACAAGCTGATACTTAATAACGCCAACGCTAATTCTAAGGAAGATATAACACTTACGCGTTGTAATTCGATTTTTATAGAAAACACCCACAGCGCCACCTATATCGGGCTGATTTCAGGAACTATGTGTTGTTTATAATGTAAATTCGTATCAAACTATACACTTTTAAAATGTTAAATAATATGTTTTATATTTTCATTTATATGATGAAAACAAAGAAAATTCCGATCTGAAATCTGAAAGCTAACTTGTAGAGCTAACGTCTAACAACGCTACTAATAACATTATCATAACCAATATCACAATATTATTTAATAATCATTCTAATATTTATATCGTAAGTTTAATTAAATTGCAATTATATCGCAACACGTAACGGTTCCAGGTATTCCGAAATAATGCAGCTCACCTAGCCGTAAATACTGAACTCTCTTATACAAATATTTCCCTTTCCTCGCTAGTTCTCCCCAACATAGGACCTTCGCTCCGATACCCTCCCTACGAGTGACCCCGTGAATAACTCACGCCCTGCCACCCCACCCCACCCCCCACTAGTTGAACGGGCTGCAGGCTAAGATGCACGTGGCAATCTGTTTGTACTACAAGTATCGCGGCCTGTACAACGTCGACAAGCTACAACACATGAGAATACAGGCTCAATACAACAATACTCAGGTACGCGGGGTTGAAGGGGTGCCAAGGGTTGCGACAGATAGCATTCGTTATACTTATAGAGCGCATGAGAATACAGGCTCAATACAACAATACTCAGGTACGCGGGGTTGTACATACATACATTTTACATTTTTCGGTTTTCGGACTGCGAACCGTGCTTATGAAGCAATCGGCCGTCCATATATATTTGAAGTTAATGTTTCATATTAAATAAATGGGTTTTCAGTAGTTTCTTGAAGTTTGGAGTTAATGGTGTAGTACGGATGGATGTAGGGAGAGTGTTCCAGGAGTATGGGACGGATATTGGCCATGCGCGAGTGTTAGTTGTGTAGACGGGGGTGCCACGGGTTGCCACAGATTAACATTCGTTATACATATACATTTATCGTTGTAACAAAAAATACTAAATTATTAGCACTACTACCATTATTTACAATAGTACAATTATTAATATGTTATAATTATACTTTTATTGAGTGATGTCATCATACCTACAATCATGTTATTATGCTACACCTATTATTGTTATCGTGCATTTAGTTTACTGTTCACGATGCGAGATAGGATATCACACGCTAAGCCTTTACATGGGCTACAAGATACGACAAAGATAATATTCAAAGATAATATTCAAAGAAATATTCAATTTCAATGTAAAACCCTTCTGGCGAAACAACTCGCATATAAACATACAAGAAAAACACCAATTTCTTCTAATACAATTAATTATTGATTATTAATTAGAATAAAGCCATATAAGGCACACATCGCAACAATAATATCACATCATATCGGGTGATTGAAGTGTAATGTATTAGCACATTAATGTAGCATATTAAACTAGCATATTTTATCATTATATAAAAATATATATGATACAAAAATAGTATATATATATATATATATTTCTTTTAACTTCCTATATATATATAAATGATAAGTTATTATTATATATATATATATATATATATATATATATATATTAGTGATGTAAATGATTCTCAAATCTAAAGCATGATGCAGTCTCAGTCTTACCTAAAGTCTCAACTCGGCTCGGGCTCGTTTTGTTAGAGTCTCGGCTCGGCTCAGGCTCGTTTGGCTAGTCTCGTTTCGGCTCGGGCTCATTTTTTTCCAAAAATGAAAGTCTCGGCTCAGCATCAAAAATTTGCCATCATTTACATCACTAATATATATATACTTTTTAATTTTTCTTTTATAATTATCACATTGATATACTGTGATGTATGTAAAGGTGACCAGTCTACACCCGATAGTAACTCTAATGATAACAACTACAACTCTCTCACTCGCTCACATCACAGGTAATCAGTCTGCAACATTCCATGGACTTCCAGTTGGCCGCGATCGCCGATTTCTTGACCACTCAGATGGACACCGACAAAATCAAGAAACTTGCGATGACGAAAGCCTGTTGAAGGGGCGCCACCTATAGCGCGACGCCTATATTCTATAATCTGTGATATTCTAACCTATTCCAGCTCGACCCGGAACGGTCTAGATGGTATTCGATACCTCTGCGAACTATGCCGGGTCAGCTAAACTAGTATTATCTCTTGCCTTGATGCACTGACTTGGTGCAGTGAACTAATAGGAAATTCTCTTAAAACAATAGATTTTTATCGAATATAATCTAGATAAGAATCGTAAATGAAAAATAATATTGAATTATAAAAATGTTAATAAATTATACAATTACTTTATTTACCAACTATGTTTTTAATGAATAGTATTATTATACGATATAATTGTAGTATTAATAAATATAAATCGTTTTAAATTTATTTTTAATATATTTAACTTCAATACAACTACACCGGTTTAATTCGTACATGCGTTATATATTTGACAATTGATGAAATATACAAATAGTTTATATAAGTAATGTATACACATAAGTGATATTTTATACCATACAATAATAATTGTATGACCAAAGCACTATAATAAAGGTATTGTTACATTTACTAATGTTGCAGGTACTAATATTTAAACTTGATAACCGCACAGTTTTAATTAATATTCAGAGAGATAGTATATATATGCGTGTGTTTATTTAGGTCACGGTGTCAGCAGCTTAATAAGCTATTAAGAACGTAATCAAACGATACATAATAGAAAGAATGAATGGGAGACAAAGATATATCAAGTTCTAAAGTGAGAACACTAATAATACTATGGTTTAACATTCATTACATGCACAATATGTATGAAGTTATATTATTTTATATCAATAATATGACTATGGTTAACTGCTATTGTCTGTATTGGTTTAAATCTCAATGTTATCTTTATATTATATAACTTATTAAAACATACATTGTTAAATTAATATATAAATATATACTAGTGATGTGTTGTGTGTTGTCTTGTAGTTTTGGATACTTTATTAGCCGATTTTATGATTTCTAAAATGACAGGTTTTGTTTCCGGATTAAATTGGTTTGTTCCAGCTTTTAATTATCAAGTATTTTCCCAAACTTATCTTTATTGTGATTTATAAAATATATTATGGTAGCAACTGTCAATCATTAATGGTTAATATATGCCTATGCATCAAAAAATTTATAATTTAACATCGAAATGAAATAATTTTTAAAATATTGAATTCTTAAATATACATACATTTTTACATTTTTCGGTTTTCGGACTGCAAACTGTGCTTATAAAGCAATCGGCCGTCCATATATATATTAAGTTAATGTTTCATATTAAATAGGTAGGTTTTCAGTAGTTTCTTGAAGTTGGGAGTTGATGGTGTAGTACGGATGGATGTGGGGAGAGTGTTCCACGAGTATGGGACGGATATTGCCCATGCTCGAGTGTTGGTTGAATGTAATTTGTGTTTAGGAGGAAGTTGAAGTAGAAACGTATTGGTGGAGCGTGTAGTGGTACTAGTTGGTAATTTAAGTTTGAGTAGGGATGCTAGGTAGTCAGGAGAGTCATGGTGGATTGCTTTATGAGCCAGTAGTAGAGTTTTATATAGGATTCTATGGCGTACAGGTAGCCAGTGGAGTTTAACTAAGAATGGAGATATATGAGTGTGGGAGTATTTTGGTATGTTGAATATACACCTAGCTATAGAATTTTGAAGAATTTGTAGTTTAGTAATATACGATGAGGGGGTATTATAAAGGATAAAATTGCAGTAGTCGAATAGAGGTAGGATGTAGCAGAAGCTATAATAGTAGCGGTGGATATTGATATTGAATGACGAATAAGGCGTAGTGAATGTAGTTGATAGTTTAATAGTTTTGTTATGTGGGACAGTTGTCTGTAAAAATTAAAAGTATTGTCAAATATAACACCAAGATTTTTGACATGGGTTGAGTACATGATGAGCTGTCCATTAATGTTAATTGGAGGGGGAGTTGGTAACGTTTTACTTCGGAGTGGAAGGTGAAGGAATATAGCCTCGGTTTTAATTGGGTTAAAGACGAGGGAGTTTATTGTGAGCCAGTTATGAATGGTGGTAATAGTAGAGGAGAGGATGTCGGGTGCAAAATTAACGTTTTCTGTACATTTTACATAAAGTTGTATGTCGTCTGCATATGTATGGAAGCTAACTGGAGAATTCGAGATAAGGTGGAGAAGGGGAATTATGTAAATGTTAAAGAGTATTGGTCCAAGGACTGACCCTTGGGGAACACCGTGTGTTACAAGACGGGAAGATGAACGGGTTGAGTGAACTAAAACTGAGGAAGTTCGGTTGGTTATGAATGAGGATAGCCATTTGTGTGCAGTACCAGTGATACCTATATATGTAAGACGGTGTATGAGAATCGTGTGGTCAATAGTGTCAAACGCAGAGGAGAGATCAAGTAGTGAGAGTATTGTGCCATTTTTGTTATCAAGGTTAGTGAGAATATCACTGGATATCTTCGCTAGTGCGGTTTCTGTTGATTTGGAAGGAAGATATGCACTTTGGAAGATATGAGGGATTTTGTGTGATATTAAATAAGACGTTAGTTGTATAGAAAGAGATTATCTCTTTATCGGAATATCTATGATATGATCTTATATATATATATATATTTATTTTAGATGTATATTTAACACTTGAATGCATTTCAAATTTACTTTCTAACAATGATTTATCGAGTTTAAATACCTATTTATAATACTACTACATCTCTAAATTCTATTCATAAACATAGCAATCAGAAATCAATTCTAATAAAACAACTCTTTTATCAACTTAGACCGGGAAGCTTAAACTCATAATTATATACGAAATAATAAAAATAAATGCTATGTATGAACTTATTTTGAATTATCGAATATATCAACTCATTATAAATGTATTTCAGATTGTTCTAGATTATATATAAAATAATATACGATTAAATTCAATATATAAACTAATTTTTAAATATCGAGTACGTCGATTCGTTATAAATGTATTTTAGATTTTTCTAGATTAGCGTCACCAATAGAGCTGAACTAAAAGGAGGCAGTGAACGAGACGGGTAGGTGGGTATAAAGATATATTTATTGAAACGTTGTTGCGTAACGGTAGGTCGAGGTCACTTGATGACCTCTTCGGGAGTTTCTTTTCTCGTGTACTCGTTGTTGAACTTAGTGGCGCCGAGAATAGTTAGCGTTCTCTGAACCTAGGTCGGGGATCATAGGTTAATGATAGCTCAAGTTATATATATATATATATATATATATAATATATGAATACTGATATACAATATTACATGTGTAGTGTTACACCACTAGTGTACATTGTATACCTATAAATTATAGGCTATAATACATATATATATATACCTATATATATATATTTATCGGGCGACAGCATAGAAAAGATATTGATCTTAATCTGAAGCCCTTTAGAGGAAATAATAACATAAATAATTATATATTTCATACGAAAAAAAATGTACGATTTAAAACTTCTAATAAATATTTATTATTACTATTATTATTATATACCTATAGTAATGATAGCATCTAATAGAACTGTAAATACAATAGTTATAATGATATACCTACTAGTATGATAAGTAGGAGTCATAGTACGCACTTGTACTACATCTGCATATAGGGATTAGACATAAGCAAAGCATATACAATTGATAAACTGACTACAATATAGAAATGCCGTAGTATCGGCTAAATACACTATGGTTCACGATGTAGGTACAATCCTTGATGTACATGAATAATATCTATTAGATATATAATATTAATGTAGCTTTATGGAGAGAAATTTAGGTTTTTTTATAAAGGACACCTTTATATATAAGTTCCTATCGCTAATATGTCTACCTATGCATGTCTACCGCATTGATTGGCAAACATGCATACACACACACATATACGCACCTGATAGTATAGCTAATGTGCATACAGTGTATCCCATACATGCACACAAACATTCACACACTTGATGCGCGTACACACACATACTCATACACATACGTACATAAGCTAAGCACGGTCGCTTTCATACAGATTCATACGTTTTCATTGTATTTTATCCGATTGAAACATCAATTACATTATTATACGTTTATATATTTATCAAAAATGTAGTGGATATAAACATTTTTATGAGATCCCCGGAGCTCGTTGAAAATTTTCATTTGGTGAATAAGAAAATTGACATGAAAATATCACGTTAAACTCTTGTGAATAGATTTGATACCACAAATATCGGTTATGTTTAAAAAATATATAAAGAATTGTTAGTTTTATCCAAAGATATCGAACAACATTTATTTCGAAGCTGTTATCGACATAAATTGTGCACGTTATAAAAAATGTAGTTAGTATAGTAACAAGGCCTCCTTTAGCTTCTTGAAGCTAAAGGAGGCCATGATAGTAATGGTTGTGGACATATTTGTTTTTGTGATCACTAAAACTGTAAAACATATCCACAGCTCTAGAGGACTGTTCAACTCTATACATATTTCTAAGTACTATAATAACGTATTGTTCATTTAAATGTAGTAATTACTATCGTTTCATTATGTATATATATACTCATATTAAATTAGAATATATTATTCATTAATTATATGCATTTCAATATATATATATATATTTAATGCATTATAATTAGTGTATACTATAATTTAATGTTTAGACATACCGAGATTATGCTAATCATTATGTGCTTGTATGGGCATTATCAATAGCTTTCCGACTCTGTATAGATGTAGAAGTGGTTGATGAAGAATCAATAGTACTACATCTCGAGGTTCTTTGATCTTCTAAGAATGACCTCTCTGCTGTTGGTACTCGACAGTCTCCTCTACACTTGCACGTAGCTATGCACTTACACGGGCAGATGTCGAAAAGTATATCGTATTTTTGTTTATGGACTGCTACAATTTTCCCAAAATGTACGTTATTAATACTTTTTTTAATGTTATTAACTATATTTATATAACGTTTTAATTTTGAAGTAATGTAAGCTCGACTAAATGTAGGTATAGAAGCTCGATTCCAGATATCGATTATTTTAAGTACAGTTTGCTTTACAGCCAACTTATGAGAGCAAGGTTTTAATGAGTGATAGTGTTTAAAAATATCTACATAAGTAGGCAATTTACGATATGATAGAGTAGTAGGTTTAAGGTGTTTATTTAAATTCGATCGTGATCTCAAAGCCATTATAGATGATAATAACTGAATAATATTAAATAACTGAAAATAATAAAAATATAAGTTTCAATATTCAAATTTCCAAACAATAACAATCAACTATAATAGAACCGCCATGCGCAATAGAACACATTTTTAATTTATAAATAAATTTTGTTTAACACAATTTTTATTTAAAACAACTTCTCGCTGGCTCGATTTATCTTGAAAAATTCTGAAAATTAAGCATTATACCTATTATAGTATATACTTTAAGATTAAAGGTGTTATAATGGTTTTCGTTTTGACCGACCACCTTAAGTACGCGTTCATACACACAATAGTATTATTATTATAATAACTTAGTATAGCTATCGTAAATTCGGGTTACGATCAAAAAGGACGAGTTGAGGTGCAAAGGTTAAATTTTAGATGCGAAATAAATTTGTTTAGGCTCACTTTGGGATTCTAATTCAGCTAAAAAAACCAAACAGGACAAAACTAAACCAATTAAACCAAATAACCCACAAATATCTATACAAACAAAAAATATATATATATATATACTATTAACTCGTATTTAAAATGTAATCTTTAAGTTAAAGGCTTTAACCATCAACTCGTCATTTTTGATCGTCTCCCGTAAATTCAAATATTTCAAAGTTCCAGTTGTGCGTGTTTATTAATATTTTGGGTGTTAGTTAAATTAATTATTTTCACTGGTTTGAATTGGTTGGGTTTAGTTTTAATATGTGCAGGTTTTTTTAGCTGCATTACATCCCGAGTGATCCTATAAAAGCATATATATAAAGTTAGTCACGTCCCACTTGAACTCGGCGGCCAAGATGAGTTGTATCCATAGATGGCCTAAATCGTAAAAACAAATCTATGGCTATAGAGCAAAGCTTTGTATAGAGCATACAACTATTCCTTTGTAGGGGTATTTTGTGGATACCCAGCTAACAGTAATAGCAGTATAACAGCATATTTAATAACCTCAAATGTTTACATTGTGCTATTAATAGTATAATTATACTGCTATTATGTTGCCATTAAATGTCTATTATGATGCTATTAATTTGTCATGCTATTATGCTTCTGTTATGTTGCTATTTAATGTCTATTATGCTGCTATTAATTTTAAAAGTATATTATAATAGCACAATGTAAACATTTGAGGCTATTAAATATGCTATTATGAGGCTATTACTGTTTTCTGGGTAAATTCCATCCCCCACTTTTAAATTTTAACTCATACAAAAAATCAGATTTTGTCATACTCAATTATATCAATCCTATTTATTCAGTGTAAATCATGAGATGTAGTTTAGTAGCTTATTCGGCGTATACAATTAATACCTACAAATATTTTTGGAATTAGCCACCTCACTTTCAAATCCTTAATGGGAACACTACCATAGCTGGCTTACATGTAAATAGATACAACAACGAATAGTTTTTAAAACTCTCCAACTTGACATATTTTAAATATTTTTACATATTTTTTGCGCAGATGTAATACTAATACTTCATCCTATCATAATTACATTTTTTATCATAACATGAATTTAGTTTATAATAAGAGTAATTCAATAATAAAAATAAAAAAATGAAGAAAAACAGAAATAGAATCTTAACTATTAGATTATATTTTTAAAAAAAACGTCATTATCATGCATTTGAAATTCAAATTTTTAATGTTTTCTAAATATACGAAAATCATAGCAATTTTTATTGAATAGACAAAAATGTCCACCCTTTTTAGTAAAGTGATATTCACAAAATTAAAATTCTGTGAAAACAGCTATCAAAGTTTATTGAAATATTTTCATGCAATTATAAAAAAAATAGATTCAATCATTATAACATCATTTATACTCATAAATATAGCGAATGTAGGTATAATCTTTACATGAACTGATACATAAATAATTATAGAACTTATTTAGATTACTATATTTATTTTAATTTTGTTTAAATTAAAATGTTGAAGATAGTGCTTAAAAAGGCACTGACATATTAAGTGTATGAAACATCCATATTGTGTATTACACACGTACACATTCGTACTTACACCTGATAATACACCTGATAATACATCTGATAATGATGATAAATATAGCTAATTCGTTTATACATACACCATCGATGTAGTGATAAAGTGGATAAGCAATTGAATGTAGTGTATGGCACTTTGCGATAGAGGCGCTGCAGTAGAAACCTACTACTAAATACCTACTAAATTTTAAATTAATATTATTTATTTATACATATATATTGATAATTACTACCAATTTTAATAGACTATCTACACTAAAAATAAAATGATATATTTAATCATCATATCAACATTCCTTGTAATTTTGTGTATTTAAATTGAAGATATCTTATTATTTTATTGATAATTATAATCTAAATCCATTTATATAGATAGAAGTCACTTGAATCTATTTTGACGAAAAGCCTACTGTTTTAATATTTGACATATATATGACTAATATCTAATCAAAATCACTGATGCAATTTTGTTAATTAATCGATAAAAGTGCCATTCGCGTATCTATAGATATATGTTTTACATATAATGTATATGATATATAATATGATATATATATAATAAATATGTAGAGATATATCTTTTACATGCATTGCGTGCGTCAATTTCTTATACATTTTCTTTACATCGATGACATACACCCACAGTGGGTCCCACACACTCATACATACATATACCCAGTAAAAAAAAATTAGATTTTTTTTCGAAAATTTTTATAATTTATATTGCAATAATTGTCAATATTCGCAAATTTCTGTATTTTTTTAGAAAATAAAAAAGTTTGCTAAATATTTGAAAATAATTTAGGAAAATAATACGAAAATGATTTTCAAAATTTTACGAAAATAATTCGCAAATAAAAAGCAAATTTTATAAAATTTGTGAAAATAAAATACAAATTTTGCAAATCCTGTATTAATATAAATTAATTAATATATTACAATTATTGGATCATGTGAACTTATAGATTATATAATAGATTATTAATATTAATGGATTTAATTAAAATTTAAAATATAAATTTTATTGTAGATAAATGTTTAACTTTTTTAAAAAGTCTACTTTCTATTATTTATTTATAATTACAAAAATTAATATAAAATAGATAAAATGTATCTATCTTAAAATTTATTTTTATTTATATATATTGATATACATGTTTTATATTAATATCATAGTTAATGATTATTCAATGAAAAATAATGGAGGAAAGGTCTTCAAACACCAATTAATAAATCATTTATTTAGTTAAACTAATTTTTGAAGCATTAAATGAAGTACAAAATATTTATTTTATATATTAATATATTTATTTTAAGCTTATATATATATATATAACTATATCTTTTATTTTATTATATTCTCCAGAACATTTATTTGTGATATGCAACTGTGTTGATTGTTGACTAAATATTTATTAAATTCTGAATATGATGTGCCAAGTTTGCAAATGATTTTCGACAAATTTACATAAATAACTGACATTTATTTGTGCAGTTTGCAAATGATTTTTGAAAAATGTAAGCAAATAGTGAAAATTATTTTCAAATTTGGTTTACTGGGTACACAGTGTGTAATACACACACACGTACAATTTAGCCGTACATGCGCATGACCACACCTGATAGTATCTCTTCATGGTATCAGACTTCTTACGGAACACAAAGTAGTCGCTGTAGGCTCGCTCCTCCTCTAGTTCTTGTCGCTCTCGTCTATGATAGGCTATCATCGCCACCACTATTCCTACCTGGTAGTAGTGGTAGCGAGGAGTAGTAGTAGTAGTAGTAGTAGTAGTAGTAGTAGTAATGGGGAGTAGTAGTAGTAGGATTAGTAGTAGTAGTAGTAGTAGTAGCCAGGCCCGTAGCCAGACATTTATACCAAGGGGCAAGGCCCCACAACATTTTAAGACTAAAATGTAATTAATATAAACTAGTATACTAGTAATAATATCACTACTAGTAATTTACTAGTATACTCTATTACTTATATTGACGCACAATGTGAATTACTCAGGGTATAAATAAACAATACATAAAAATTCACTGTGTATATTATACACTATATAAATATAACTTTATATGCATATAATAAAATAACAAAATGTAGTATGATTAGGTTACGTATACAATAATAACATCAGTAGATAAGTCAACTTAATACAGGCTATAGCTATTCACTATAGTGAATTAAACATTTAGTCATGGCAAAGGTAAGTTTATAACGATATTTTCTAATATTATATAGAAAATAGTTAGCAGTGCGTATCATATTATTAATGTGTGGAGGTTAGTCTAGGTGAGAGGTTATAGTGAAACAAAATATAGTTATAGATTAAGAAGTTTGAAGATATAGTAGAAAAGCATGAGTGATTGATAAAGGAGAACTGGGTCTTGTGAATATGATAGTATTAGTTGTAGTCATATTGTTAGAAATGGAGTTATGAGAGAACCAATGAGTGAGATCAGTAATACATTTAAACATAGACATTTGAATCATACCATAATCACTAGAACTATTAAATGGCTATATATCTGAAGATCATCGGCATACAGATTATATTTATAACTCCTCCTTATTTAAACATACATGGTGTTCCATAAGGCTCTGTTCTTGGCAAAGAAAAATAGGTCCAAGAACAGAGCCTTGTGGAATACCATGTATGTTAAAATAAGGAGGAGACAACGATGAGTTAATCTTCACCGAAGATGTTCTAAATGAAACAAAATACATAAACCAACTGTGGACTTAATTGGTATACACGGTTGGTCCACAGATGGTTTATGTATTTTGTTTTATCGAGAGAGAGCATGATTCTTTATTTTCAAGATATATGAGAATATCATTAATGATCAAAGTAAGGGCAGTTTCGGTACTACGATGAGGAAGATACGCACTTTGATATTTATCAACAATAGCATTTTACGTAATGTAATTAATAAGTTGAGTGGACACAACTTGTTCAAGGTCTTAGATATTGATGATAACTGAGATATTGAAAGATAACTTGATAAATTAGATTGGTCAAGAGTATTTAAAAAAAAAAGAATAATCTATGAATATTTCATTGAGTGTGGAACAATAGATGATATAAGAGATCTATAAATGATTTCAGCGAATAATCCAATAAAATATAGTGATAATGAACGAAATAGATTGAGTGGAATAGGATCAAGGGGAATTAGTTTTCAAGGATGTCATCAAAGAGAGTACAATGTCATGTGTGGGAAGCGAAAAACATGAAGAGTGATTCTGAGTGTATGTTAAATTGAGATTGAGTCGTGCCGAGTTGATGTTTGGAAGTACATTGATAATGCTAGACATTTTTTGTTGGAAGAAATTGGCAAAAAATAAACAAAGAACTAAATGAGGTTGGTCAGGAAGATACTTGGTCTGGGTTTACCTACTAAGATGAAATATAATTTATAAGCTTGCTTAGAAGATATTCTATAACTAACGAGCATATCAGTGTAATATGAAAATTTGGTAGAGAGAAGTTTTTTCTTGTAAAGCGATAGAAAACTTTAAATGAAATAAGATCAGATTCAAGTTTAGAGGATGCATATTTACGTTGTAGTCTACTAAGTAGTTTCTTCAGATTAACAAGCTCAATATTAAACCAGGGAAACTTATAATAAGTTCGGCTGATAAGAGAAATGGAGGGTACCAAAATATCAAGCGAATAAGGTATGCCAAATTAAAATAATCAAAAAGTGTAGACAAATCAGAAGATATACTGTTGCTAAGTTGATTGAATAGAGAGTTAACATTGGTTTATTAATAGAGAAGATTTTCTGAAACGATCTAGAAAGTCGATTAATTTGTATCACCGGCAAGTTAAAATCAAATAATATGGCACAGTGATAAGATATTAGAGAACTTTGAGTGGTATATGAAATTAATTAAGAATAAGCAAAATATAAAAAAAATCATATTATTGCTATTAGTATTAGGAGTAAAGAAAAAATGTTGCGTCAGGGAATAATCAAATATGAATTTATTCAGAGATAAGGAAGCATGATTTTCATTATTAATTTGAATATTAAAATCACCAAGAATAACCATGTTAACTGATATGAAAGATTCTAAAAAATAGAAGAGAGTTCAGCTAAGAAACTACATAGGCTAGATGAAGGTGGACGGTAGATAAGTATAATTATAATGGTAAATAATGAAAGAAACTGAATATTAAATATCATAATTTCATATGAAGATAAACATAGGGTGGATGACGAAATGAGCTTAAGTTCCGATGAGAATAATAGATCTAGGCCGCCACGACGATGTGGTGTATACTTATTAGCAAGAAATACTTTAAAACAATCAGGGGTCAGTTTGGAAGCTAGAGCAGAATCATCAATAGTTAGCCAAGTCTCAGTAATAGCAGATATAGAACAATTAGAATCAATAATTAATTGTGTAATCAAATAAACTTTATTTCGTACTGATCTAACATTGAGGAGTTGAAAATAATACTTTTTAGGAGAGTGTATTGGTAATCAACAGTTGGATCTTTATTACGCGATTCATAAAAGGAATCACATGATTGGGACCATTTATCAAACCATTTTCTTTTTTCATTGCGGAATTCAATTGTAGTAACCACTTACTGTGAAAATACTATAATCTACAAATGGATATAAATTAAATTAATTTATTTTGTATATATATATACATATTATCGGTAAATCTTCTTATTTTATTTGCAAAAGATGCTCTACCACTTATACATTTAGGACAAACCTTTCCGAGATCAGATGGACGATAATTTAGATTTAGTTTTCATATTTTGTAGTTCTATTGTTTGGGTTAGGGGTTGGTTGGATATTTGATTCTGTTACTGCTATTCTATGATCTATTAATTTGTCTGCTCCTATTTTAGTTATAAAACCAAATAGTTTTTTGTTTTTTGCTCATGATAGGGTAACTATTAATTAATTACAATTAAATTATTAATTAATTTAAATATTTTATAAAACCATAAATACCGAATTAGATCCTCACTATAATTTATATGACTAAAATATATACATTCTAATAAATATATATATAATATAAATAAAATTATAAAATACAAATATAAATATAATTGAATATCTAGTAAATACTATATGAAAAAAACTTAATGTGAAACAAGTTTTAGGGGCCTACCTGATCTCAGGGGGGGCCTAGCCGATATTAGGGGGGGGGGAATTGCCCCCACAGGCCCCCCGTGGCTATGGGTCTGGTAGTGGTAGTAGTAGTAGTAGTAGTGGTAGTAATAACGGGAAGTAGTAGTAGTAGTAATAGCAAATATTTTCCGAAGGATATTAAACTTTATAACTAATTGCATCGATTTTAATGCAACATTTCTACACTTTGAAAAATATTCTAAAGCAGAATTCAGCTTAAGATCATTATAATTGTTGATGAATTATCACTGATTATTGATTTTATTATATTGTATTGGTTGGTCATCATGTTGCAATGGTTTGTGTATAATAGTAATTTTCTATTTTTGTATAATAATGTGAAACATATATAACAAATCTATATACATTAATTAGTTATTCAATCATCTACTACAACTAAGTGCCATTTATGATTGTAACAATATATAGTTTGTTTTTCGATTTAGTTTATTATTTATTCTGCATTGAATTCCATTTCATTCCTTGCCATCATATTCAAATGTAATAGAGAAAACGATAAGTAAATTATTCTGTTATATAGGGGAAAGTAACCGAATACGTACAGTGCCCGAATACGGACACTCTCGGTATCTCAGAAACCATACATCCTACACAAATTGTTTAATGAATACAATATTCATAATTATATAAATAGTCTAAAAAAAGTATTTTTTATTTTTTAAATATTCAATATATTGCTGATATATCCAATAAATTGATTTTTTATTACGTTTTTAAATTGATTTTTTATTACGTTTTTAAATTTATGAAAACAAATTTCAACTCAAAACCTTCTCAAGAATATACAAAGTATCGATATAAAATATAACACAATATTATTAAAAATTAAAGCATTCTAAAAATTATATATATAATTTCTATATTTGTTATCAAATATTCATTAAGTTATAAGCATATATCTAAAGGTCATATAAGTCCCTAATACGGACACTCTAGATGTCTTAATACGGACAGTGTCCGTCGGACACCCTATAATCAATCAGCGTATGAACTATTCTGATTTTCATAAAAATCGCGTGCGTTATAATATTTATACCAAAAATAAAGCTAAATCTAAATTTTTATTATTCAGATACTTAAATTGTATTATTAATTAAAAAATAATAAAAATAAATAAATTATTAACTAATTAAATTAGAATAAATTATTCATAAAATTAATTATAAATAATATAATTGTAATTTATCTGATTGATTCATCAATAATATATAGTTTATCAAGTGGTATTTAAGGTGTCCGTATTATAACACAGGGTTTCCGTATTCGGACATGGGTACCGAATACGGACACCCCCGTTATCTATGGAATTAAAAGATTAAATAAAATTTTAAAATCACAATAATATCTATAATCATATACTATTAATATATTGTAATTTTTGAATAATAATAATTAGTAATACAAATGTAAGACCATTTATTGTTAAAGTGTCCGTATTAGGTTACTTTCTCCTACATGCGTATATATAGCTGGTGATTCAAAGAATCTTAGCGATACTTATTGTATATCTTTTCTTTCCTATATCACGCAGTGTTCATCTAAATACCTGATTATACTTCATCTAAATACCTGATAGAGTTTAGTTCAGAATGTTATATATCTTTGGTGTCGTCACATTTTACGATAAAATAATTTTATGTATTGATATCTATAATAATACTATTGTTATTTAGTATGTGTTGTATTATATTTATAATTTCATTTTATATTATTGGTGGTATTTAACATTTACATATATCCTTTTGATTGTCTGTGAGAACTCGGTATATATTTCTTTGTTTATTATAAGATATTATTTTAAAATCCTTCATTTTGATCATCTTCTAAATTACAAGAATTATCTAAACCCTAAGGATCTAAACAAATTGATTAAAAAAATCCTATGGGGCCTGGAAATTATCACGGGGCCTCCCCCCACAGGCCCTCGCGGATACGGGCCTAATACACACACACGTACGCACGCACACACATATATGTATACGTAGTATCATCAGTATATAGACATCGAACATCCATGGAAGGTTCTAGAAGCTAACCGAATAGAAGCTGAGCACTACGATGATGTAGTAGATAGCATCCGCATCCCTATCGTACGGAGCAGACGTAGCCGATGCATTGTTCTCTGTCTATTGGGGGTACAATGGGGCGTAAAATGGGGGC
>OZ025239.1:123363588-123466088 GCA_964019155.1 Osedax fenrisi | reverse complement strand
ATATCATTTCATTGATATATTTACTTATCGTAAATGACTTTAAAATCAATGAAGGGAGTATAACATATACATTATATAATAACAGTTATTAAGGTCAATGTTAGGGTTAAGGACACCGATATGATAATAACTACATGAACATTTTATTTATCTCTCTGCCCTCAATTCAAGATCACTATTACCCCCCCCCCACCACATTATCGGTAATTTATAGATGTATTAATAAGTTTATACGATTTATATTTAAAATATAAATATGCATATATTCTATTATTTCATCATAGGGAAACGTATAGGAATGTTATAGGGAGTTATATGAAGGTTATAGGGGTCAAATAAAATGTAAATGTATTATTGATAATAAAATAAAATACCTTATATAGTAAACATTTAAATATTCTACACCAGCTAGTCGTTATATGTAAACAATGTATGGAGGTATGTACACTGAATGTATCTCCTATACCCCTGGGGTATCCATCCTGATGTATAGATAGATATAGATATATAGTTTATTGAGTGTTGACACACAAAAGGACATGAAACAATAATGTACTGATACATAATAAATGACAATAAGAAAGATGGTTTACACATGCCATAAGTAAAATAATATAACAATATACATAATATTAACATAAGAGTACGGTAGTGCTTTAGTTATGAATTAGTATGCATAATAGATGATGTAACTCAGCTGATTTTTATTCTGCGAAAAAACACTCAACTAAAAACTTACAAATCGCAAAAAACTAAATTACTTATCAAAGTATACCATAAAGACAGATTTAAACTAACAATTACAATAGGGGATTATCACCCTATTTATGAGAACACGTGAAATAAAAATAAAGATATATTAATAATATGAGTACAATGCCGTATTCAATTGGTAACCTAGGTAACCCACACCAATACATTTATATTGGAACGATGTATATCAATAATTTAATTTTAACATATGTCAAATACTTTAGTACCCTATATGCAACCCTCTCTGCAACTTCCTCTCCAAACATATATTCTTGGAGATACTATTGTAATACTTATAGTTACATAATACAATAGCTATAATTATATATAACAATACATATGTATATGTACATAAAACATGTATATCTATTTAATAATCGTTAAATGTATACACTGTAGTATATTTAAATAAATACACAATTTGTGAACCGAATAAAAATACTAGTTCAGTATTACAATTATTCCGGCGGTATTCCTGGCATTCTTAAAGATTATTCTATAATACATTAACATCACAAATCAATGATTAACTACTGATTTATCGACCGCCTATAAATCTATTATTAGAACCGATATCACGTGACAGTATACTCGAATTGATCAAGGATAGTAGACAATACATCGTAGTGTACCACCATGTTTACACGTCGTGCATGCGATGTTATCAATATATTGTATGTACTGTATTATTCGTGATATATAAAAATATACTTATGTCATATATTACGATTATTTATATCTATATATATATATATATATAGCCATAATACACTTCAATTTATCCGTACTATAGTACGATATATCATGGGAGTGTGTACATGCGCAGGTATGTGTGTGTGCGTGTGCGTGTGTGTGTGTGTGATTCTGTGACATCCCGGTCAATTTTGGAGTTTTTTATCCGTGTTTTAACTCGTGTAAAAGCTGGACATTTTACTCGGTTTTGGCATTTTTACACGGTAGAAATTTAAAACATATATGTTTTAATTATAATTATAAGTTAATATATGATATAGAAATTAATCTTCAATTAGATATAATAATGTATTTACATTTATTATATATACAACAAAAATAATTGTTTTATATAAATATCAATACATTTGTAAGGTGACTAATGCCCGTGTTTTACACTGACTAAATATCCGTGTTTTACACGGACAAATATCCATATATTACACGGACATGTTGTCACTATAATATTCATTTACAAATACATTATTTATTTTAATATAGAAAAAATATACTATTTTACAAAAATTTTAAAATATACTTTTCTTTATTTTGATATATTGATTTAATTTAGTACTATAGTATACACTAATTACCAATTATTATTTTAATTTATATTTAAGTTAATATTATGTATTTGTTAAATAAAGTTACTATGTTAAAATCATAAATTATTTAAGTGTCTATGGTTTTTTAAAATCATCATAATTTCATTTAATTGTCAACTTAAACAACTATTATAATCATAATTATATTGATAATCAAGATAATAAATTTGAAATAATATTATAATGATTACTCATTATTGAATATTGAAACATTTTATTTAATATTCCAAATATTATTATTACAAACTTAGGTTTTAAATATAACCGATATGTAATTCTATACTACATCTATATATATATATATATATATATATATATATATATATATATATATATATATATATATATATATATATATATATATATAGAATTATAAGCGTATCAATGATATAAAATGTTCTTCAGAATATTGAGTATAAACAACATGTATACAAAAACGTGTATTACACTGACAAAATGGCCGTGTATTATACTGACAAAATGTCCGTGAAATACACTGGTTGTATCGTAGCCATATGGATGTGTAATACACGAATTTTCTCACACAAAAATGTACTGGCATATATAACATATATATATAAATATGCACTTTAAACTTGAAAGCCCATCAATGATGTCACTGCGGTAATGATGTAATCATGTCACAAATATGTCACACTATAGTGACACGTGGCGAGTAATAATGCCGTTATTGCCGTTAAGTGGTCACGAGAAGAGAATAATGCATCTCGACTATGTAACGATGCTGATGCTAGTAGTGATGATTGTGGTAGTGGTGATGATGGTGATTATAATATATATATATATATATAATTTTAACTGCATGTATGGCTCAGTTGACAAGGCATCAGACATACAATCAGTAGGACGCGGGTTCGAGCCCCGTCCGGACCATTAAAATAGGTCTTAACATAATATTTAGAAGTCATTGTATATAATTGTGTATAAATAAATTATCGACTCTCGTTAAAACCAATGATGCCTTAACATGAGAGAGGCTTCGAAGGGTAAATAGAGCTATATGGTTATAAGTGAAAACTTCATCTAAGTTCCTAGGATGAAAGGACTCCACCAAAATAAAAATAACAATAACATATTTATATATATATAATTGTGTGTATGTATATGCATATATTTAGTGGTATATGTACACATATATATATCTATATGCATATACGTATGTGTATATGTATATACAAGTCTATATGCATACACTTGCATACATATATGTAGTTGTATATATATATATATATATATATATATATATATATATACATATACTTCAGATACATATATGTAGAAAATTACATAATCAAACGGATTATTTACTATTACGCAACTCGACCATAATGATGGTGACTATCTGTGATATGATAGGACAGAGCATGTCCTCTGTTATTATTACTCATTATTTGCTTATAGGCCATATATGGTATATGCATAGAGCTAGAGAGAAAAGAGTTCCTTTTTAGCCCAGATGGGTATATGGCTCAGCGGAATAGTCAAAAGATGAGATGTCCAAGCAGTTCTTCTTCATCTGTATTCATCAATAAGTCAACAAATTTTAATTTTCAATCTAATTTTATTCAAAACACAAAACAAAAGTTTCATATTTAGTTTGTATTGCCCGTCACGATTATTTAGCTATACGCAGAGCTGGGCACGATACTCAAAAAATATATAATAGATACAATTACAATTACACACTTTTTTCTTATAATAGATACTACTACAATTACTTTAAAAAAAATCATAGTAGATACAATTACAAATACATAATTTTCTTAGTAGATACATCTTAGTAGATACAAATATATTATAATTATATACAATATATATAAATATATAGATATAAATTATATAGATATATATCATATAATATATATTTATATATATATATATATATATATATATATATTCATAGGTGTCGAATTTGATAGTACATTTCAAGGTACATTACACGGAATAATATCCGAAAATGTTTACTAGAAAATGATTTTCTATCAATTTGTAGTGGGACCCCCTTTAAAGTTACTATATTTCCCGAAAATGTTCGGAAAGTAATGGGGTAACTCACTACATTCTCCTTAATTTATCAGCTGACTTCTTTACCATTGACCATAATATCCTTAAAAATGGACTATCCTCTATCAGAATCTCTGGTACTGCACTCGATTGCTTCATCTCATACCTAATTGGTCATTTTTAACAAATTAGCATAATTTCACTACTTTCTAAACCTAGTAAAGTTACTCATGGAGTACTTCAAGGATCTGTCATCGGTCCACTCCTGTTCAATGTATATCTACTTCCCTTATTTAAAATTATTGACACACCCCACTATAGATATTTAGTCGACTCTCACTCGTATGCAGATGACATACAATTACACTGTAGATTGATAGACCCTAACAATGACATACATGTACTTAACAACTACATTACTGATATACATAACTGGCTCAACAACAACTCCTTATCACTAAACTGTCTTAAAATGAATCACTGCATATTAAAACTTTACTACTATATTCCTTCCACCACAAATTACGATTAACAATTTGAGTATTTATTATTCTAATAAAGTAAAAACTCTTGGTATATTAATCGACCCAACACTACAATTTACCATTCCGACTAAATCACTATCACAGTCAATTAGCTACATACTATAGTATACAAAACTTACGAACAATAAGACCCTTCATTAATTGTAATACTGCAATCTTCTAGCTACATACCTAATACTACCCCACCTTGATTACTGTAATTCCTGTCTCTATGCCTCTTCACAATCTAATAAATATACTCCAACGCTTTCAAAACTCAGCTTACAGATTTTCCAACATAGCTAAACTTTCCAGACAACATATATCTCCTCTAAGAACCAAATTACACTGGCTGCCAATCAAATCCAGTATAATTTATAATATTTCACTCACCATACATTTAACTACTTACCATTCACTTACTAACTCCAAACATAACTATTTACGAACAACAAAAATAAATAAATGTAAGTTAAATACTCCAGTTCTATCATATTTAACATATACCCAACATAAATCTTTCTCCGTACATGCTCCAAAAATCTAGAATGATCTACCTCACCATATCCGGTCAATTGACTCAACTGTAATACTCAAGTAAAATCTCAAAACATACCGTTTTCTCAATAAATACATTAAAAATCATGTCAGAAAACTTCCATAAAGAAGTTGATTGGAAGTGCACTGGCATGCCTAAACCATGGTTTAATTGCAATTAGGCAACAGGTAACAAGTAACTAAAATTGTAGTTAACTTAAGTTTCTAGCAATTGCTAGAAAATAACTTTCTAGCAAACATTTCAGGACATTATTTCCGGAAAAACTGGTTGTGGGATACCCCTTTTCAAAGGACATATTAAATATTTACACCTTATAACGTGTTTTTCAATAGATGATATAGAATAAATTTGTTGAAATTTAATGACATTAATGATAATCACGATGAATCTTTTAGTGTATACACTGGTTGTACACACGCTGGTATACCAGCGTTTATTTCATCTGAAATTATAATATGAGCCATTACAGACTATAGAGAAATATATATTATTACAATATACTATTTTTCAACTCAAAATAATCAGCGACCATTACTTTCGAATCTTCAACACGAATATAGTAAATTATCAAATATACAAAAAATAAATTATTAATATATTATTAATTATTATTATTTAGAATTAATCATATTTATTAAAATAATTTTATTTTTCAATGTAATATATAATTTTGAATTATAAATCAATTATTATATAAAATATATTATCAAAATAATGTCTTTGTTTTCAATACATGTATATAATGGTTTTTGAGAATATCACTATAATTGATATATCATAATTGTTAACAATAAATTAATTACAATATTACAAAAGATATTTGATTAAAAATATATTGATGATTAATATATATTAAAATTAATTTATAATATGATAATATAAAATATTGATATAAAATACATGTAATATCCAAATGATATATTATTTAATAAAATGTATCTGTTTACATAATTTTCTTAGTAGATACGTATCGTAGATACTATTTATGACTAATAGATACGATTACAAATACTTTTGTAATTTTTATAATAGATACAAATACAAATACAAATGTATCTACGATACTAATTTATTGCCTTAATAGAATCTGTATCGGCGATACTGCCCAGCTCTGGCTATACGTTATAATGAGATATGTACTGTAACGTGTACGATTCTATGACTTCTTGAGGGGTCTAGTAACTAGACTATAGTTGTATAAATAAATAAATAAATAAATATTCTATTTATTATCCAGGCACGTGGTCTGTCTCCCCTACTAACCGTTTGATTGGACAGCATCATCATGATCATGGTGACCGCTGCTCTGGTAGTGGCGCTAGTGGTATCATTCAGTGAGGCAGCAGTAGCGCTATCGATACCGGTAGAGGTCGCTATCGTGTCCATTCGCATCACGGACACCGAGGAGACTGAGGAGGGGGTTATGACGTCATCGGGGTTACGTCATCGCTGAACGGAAGATCTCGCTACGGATACCGGAAATGCGTGTACGCCGTACTCCGTGCGCGTGGCTGGAACCCTGTCACGAACGTAATCGATAATTATTTTATAATATAGGCGTGGTTAGTAATGGGGAGGGGCGTGTCGCGTGGTGGTGGTGGTGGTGGCTAGTGACGGTACGGTGGCAGCACTGTCGATTACTATAAACCACGTGACTTTAACACTGCGACCATGTAATGTATACATGAATTTATCGATCCACGTGTGTATTGCCTAACTAAAATGTAATCACGTGATAATATGTCAAGGTCATCGCGTATGTTATTTTGTATTGTTATTTGGTGGAGTCCTTTCATCCCATCCAGGAACTTAGATGAAGTTTTCACTTATAACCATATATGGCTCTAATTTCCCTTCGAAGCCGCTCTCATGTTAAGGCATCCATGGTTTTAACGAGAGCCGGTCATTTATTTATACACAATTATATAGGATCACTTCTAAATAATATTTTAAGACCCATTTTATAAAATTAATTAATGGTCCGGACGAGGCTCGAACCCGTGTCCTACTGCTCGTGTGTCTGACGCCTTAGCCACTGAGCCACACAGGCAGTTGTCTAAATACTAAATGCCTACACACGTCAATGTGGGGGGTCACGATATAATACTATCTTGATAGTTTCGGGTACTTGCAAGGATACGTCACCTATATGTTAATCATTGAAAGGTATCGACGTGATATTGATGTGGTGCTTAATAGCACCTTAACCTTAACCTAAATCACCCCAAACCCTTTAGTATTGCCCTTAACATATCCCAAACTTAACATTCTATAGAATTTTAAGTTTGGGATATGTTAAGGGCGATAATATATATATATATATATATATATATATATATATTCCTCTCAATTAAACTGCTAATGAACGCCTCGAAGACAACTCTACTCTACATATCAACTTTTGATACTTATTTTCCAAATCAAACTCAACAAATATGATTATAGTTCCTTCCCATTCTTCCAAAAACCTAGGATTTTAAGACAAATTATCCTTTAATTATCCTTTGTCACTTTCCAGAAACCGTACAAATACATTCATAAATGCTCTTGTACTATTCCAAATTGATTATTATTCTTCCCTACTGAATTTACTTTCTGCTAAATATACTGATCCACTAAATATGATTATAGGTTCCTCAATACGTACCACTTACTGCATAACACGAATGGATAACTCTACTACAACATCACATCAATCTATCGTATGTGGCTATATATAGTCATGGTATTACCCTAAGGGTATTACCCTTCTCCCTCAGGTGTAAATTACGTATTCTCTCCATAATATATACATCTGCAACCTATTATATCAACCATAGATATATCACTAATCACAAACGTATCATATTACCTTCTCTTGGTTATCGAAATGCTTTTCTCCTTATAAGGAGATATATCTATCGAAACTCTATGGAATTATCTCCCTCCTACCATCCGCTCTGCTAGATCTCTCTAACGATTTATAAATGAATAAATGAATGTTTATTTAAACACAAAATAACGTTAAACGTTGTCTATTGTGTACACACATATAAAAACAACACATGTAAACAAATATAAATTGGGTGAAAATAATAAAATTAATTTTTACGAATTAATAACGATACATTAGAAATAAAAGACGAATAATTTACATTAGTTATTAATGGTACAGCTGTACCATAGGTAGGTAACGCATCTATGGTAACGCATTACATAGATCGGCTATAGCTACACTGAAATATTTTTTACCATATCTTGATAGCCTGTACTTCCTCTTTAGTAATAGCCGAGTAGAAGAGTTTCGTATATCTCTTTTGTAAACTCTGAATTGTAGGAGGTCATTCAAATAACTCGGAAGACGATTCTTCAGTACTTTAAAAATTAGTTTTAAATATCTGAAGGTAGATCTCTGATAAATCTTACTTTTATATTCTCTGTTCCTCTAATCACTAAATCAGCCAACTTATTATTTATGTATTCGTTATTTTTGTCTCGTTTTATTTTAATCGTAATATTAATATCTAATTGGTATCGGAAATGGTCGTTACATTAATATATTGTTATTTTACTAGTATGTTATTCCCGCACGAGCTAACGCGTGACCTCATGACCCCATTCCAGTGCTTAATAACCCTACCAATAAACCGTTTATCGCAATCATCATCATCACCATCATATAAGTGATACGTGGCCGGCCGTGAAGGAATGCCGCACGTGATATACCGCAAGCGTATGCGCCGTGCTCTGTCCGATATCACGGTATGTTGTATAGTGTATGTAGGTATGTATAGTGTATATAGGTATAGCTATATACCTCATACTATGTAGGTATGTGCGTGATACAGTTTGATACGATACACTTTATTACATATCTACACAAAATGGCATTATATTTAATATATATATTGTATAACCATATTAACTTTCCGAAAACTTAACTTAACGGATTTATATATATATATATATATATATATATATATTATCATACGTATATATGTTTGAGAATACGACGTTGCAACTAGCTGATGTATACATAGATGGATGTTGTGTACATCGGATGTTAATCAATACAATGTAGTCTGGTTACATGCATTAATACGACCCATGTGTAACACATTACATTAAGGATATGTTCTTTATAGCATCGTGTTGTTGTTGTTGTTGATGTTATTGTTATTGTTGTTGTTGCTGCTGTCAGGAAACAGGTAATTGTCGTAGCCGATACGAAACTCGTAAAGTAGGAAGTACTTAACATAGTCACGTGTTTAGTAACGACACTCCCTCGGTTATGTTTACATAGTCGTAAGGACATATCCTTGAGTAATGCGATGTAAGGTCACGTCGTACATCCATCGCTATTACACCCACTTCGAGTGTTCACATCGTAACATCACTACCGTGTTGCCATGGATACTGTATTATTAATCATCGTATACCTACACTTACCATTGACTTGTGTACATCTCTATACGAGTCAATCCTATAGCGTGTATCATCGCTATTATCAGCTTCGGTATCACTTATTATAAGGTACAGGTTGTGTTTGCGCTGCACAGATTTAGAGTAACTTTGTTGCTCTAAATCAATAGCTTATATCTATAAATCTATCATATATATATATATATATATATATATATAACTTGTACATTATAATTAGTGATATTATTCGCTGCCACGATAATATTAATAGCTAACGAAAATATCAGACGACATTCTGAAAATATCAGACGATATTTTACCATTAATAATAATAATTATTAATAATAATAATAATTATTATACGTATATATTGTATACAATATATACGTATACCTATACGTTATAACTATATTGACTTAATCGTTAATCAACCTAGATTAGTGTATACCCAACGCATCTGTTTGACATGCATGACTAAGCACATGTAAGCTCATCAGTTTGCTATCGTTGAATCAATAAGATTCGCTAAGCCGAGATTATTATGTCACTATTCTCGATATATATAGTTATATTAAATGCCTGCATTAAAATCGTCTGGCCAGTAATATCGCCTACATATGTATATGTCGAATTCATTAGGCGTCAATCATACGAGTGGACATATGTCACTGATACGTAGCGTACATCGTGTACGACATAGGCGACATTCAACACGTACATTGAGATGTCTCGTGGTATAATGACTCCGTATACTATAGTATACTATAGTATACATATATACTATATATATAATATACTATAGTATATATAGTATACATATATACTCTATATATAGTATACTATAGTATACTAGTATTATATTGTTGTAGTTGTATACTACTTGTACAACTTATACTATAGTAAGTATACGTGTATTGTTATACGGCCACATTGTTATGATATTGCAGGGAATCTTCTAGATTGTTCTCAGACAATTCCCCACACAATATGCCACTAATCTCTACGTTAAAAACGTTATTTCATATCCACGGTGCATAGTCGTATAGTTAATTGAATCTTGTTTTGTTTTGTAATTTCTATTTTAGATTATTTTTCGCTTATTTTCACGGTAGCCGTAATAAAGCTATAGCTGTAATGTGATGTTAATGATGCCGAACTTTGTAATACTGAGTCGTGACTTTTATTTTAGGAAAAAACGAGCCCGAACCGAGCCGATACTCTAAAAAGGATGAGCCCGATCCGAGTTGAAACTTTAGGTAACTGAAACTGAAACTGCATCGATGATTTAGATTTGACTGGCATTATTTACTGCATCACTAATAGTTATTATTCTTAGCTAGAATTAAATGCACACTAAAGTGTGCGACATGTGTGCATGCATACATGTGAGTGTGTATGCAGACGTGTGTGTGTATGTGTGTGTGTTTGTGAGTGTGTGTATGAGTGTGTTAATGTTAACCTCTGTATTACGTAACAATATGAACACGTGACATACGCGTGTAACACTCGTCAGATTGTATACAAATAGTAGATAACAATATATATATATATATATATATATATATGTAAAAACTGCACGTGTGGCTTAGTGGCTAAGGCGTCAGACACACAAGAAGTAGAACACGGGTTCGAGCATCGTCCTGACCATTAATTAATTTCATAAAATGTGTCTTAAAATATTATTTAGAAGTGATCTTATATAATTGTGTATAAATAAATGATCGGCTCTCGTTAAAACCATGGATGCCTTAACATATGAGAGAGGCTTCGAAGGGACATTAGAGCCATATATGGTTATAAGTGAAAACTTCATCTAAGTTCCTGGATGGGACGAAAGGACTCCACCAAATAAAAATAACAATAACAATAACAATAACAATAACAATATATACTATATGTATCCCATATCCGTATACTATATATCTATTGGTGATGATGATGATGATGATGATGGTGATGATGGAAATTATAATTATGATAATGATAATGATGATGATGATGATGGTGATGGTGATGGTGATGATGATAATGGAAATTATAATTATGATAATGATAATGATGATGATGATGATGATGATGGTGATGGTGATGGTGATGGTGATAATGGACATTATAATTATGATAATGATAATGATGATGATGATGATGGTGATTTGATTTGATTTTATTTGATTGTTTATTTAAACACCATAAAAATATAAAACGAATTACATTACTCAACAGTGTGTGATAAAAATGAAACAGATAAAAATAAATAAATATAACATGTTGATTTAGATAATTTAGATAAATAAATATAAAACAATATTAATATTAATGAAGTAAAAACAATTTTACTTTACGTCGGAAAATATTGTAATTAATTTCACAACGTAATTTTGTCGGAAGTTTATTCCAGTTGGTAGGTGCTGACACACAGAAAGATCTACCCATAATGGTCTCATAATTATATTTAGGTAAATTTAGTTTTACAGACTTGGCAGATCTAAGGGATGAGAGTGGTCGAGAATAAGATATCCTTTCAGATAATATATTAGATGTATTTGAATAGATAAGATTATGAACTAATGAAACAGATTTAAGGAAGTCTCTGTCTTTTAAGGAAAGTATTTGTAATTTATGCTGGAGGGAGCTAATTGATATATGGTTATTGAATGTAATATTATGAATAGTACGAATAGATGATCTAATAATTTTATAAATTGTATTAGTCCTACATTTGGGTAATCTATTATATAGTGAATTAACATAATCTAGGCGTGAAAAAACAAGAGAATGAATTAATACTTCACAAGTTTTATGTGTGATTAATTTTCTAATTGATTTTATTTTATATAGTGATAAATTAGCTGATTTACTCAAAGAATTTATTTGTGGTATGAAAGATAGTTTTTCATCGAATATAACCCCCAAATTTTTAACTTTGGATTTACTATTTATTTGAATATTATCTACATTGACTATTGGGAATCTATTCGGAGAAATTGAAATATTAATTAATTCAGTTTTATTTATATTAAGAAGAAGGTTATTTCTTAATAACCAAACATATATGCTATCTGCACATCGAGAGAGTTCATTATTAATGGAAGATTGGTAATGATATGGAATTTTTGACAAAAGTTGAATATCGTCTGCGTATATAAAATACTGAATGTTAGGGAACGATTTAATTATGTATTTCAAAGGGCTAATATAAATTAGGAAAAGAAGAGGCCCAAGTACGCTACCATGTGGAACACCATGTGTCATACTCACTAATTCAGATTCACATTCATCAATGACAACTGAATAATATCTGTCTTCTTAATAACTTTTAATGAATGCCAGAGCATTATTCGAAATACCAATTTCAGCCAATCGAACAAATAGGTTTTTATGTAAGATAGTATCGAACGCGGAAGTTAAATCTAGTAAAAGAATGGGAGGGCCTGAAATCAGATTGGTTTGGATCATAGAGGTTATTTGTAACCAGATATTCAGTAATCTGTTTACATATGATTCTTTCTAGAACTTTACTAATTATAGGCAGTTGAGATATTGGTCTGTAGTTTAATAGTACACTAGTGTCAAGGGTAGGCTTTTTAAGTATAGGAATAATCATAGATTTTTTATAGCATTGGGGAAACGTATTGGATGTAATTGAGTCACATATAATTTGATGAATAAATAGATAAATAGTATTTAATATATTTTTCATATAGGATAAAGGTAGAGGATCATTTTTCGAACTAGATTTTGTTTTTATTATATGGTTATATATCTCAACAGTTGTAGGTAGACAAAATGAATTTAGACTGGTGTTAATAGTATCATATGAGTTAGTAGAAAAAGAAATTTGAAAATTAGAATATTGGGATAGTTTATTATGTATTATATTACAAGTATTAATTAACTTATCAGAAAAATGCTTTATAAATTTATTACATAATATATTTATAGGAATATCTGGATAATTGTTAATCTTTTTTCTACCTAGTAGAGTATCAGTTAGACGATATAAAGCTCTAGAATTACCAGATAAATTAACAATGTTATTCCTATAGTATATTTGTTTAGCTTTAGATATTGAGTGCTTATAAAATGTGCGTACATTTATAAAATAAGTATAATTATTTAAAGACTTGTTTGCATTATATTTCTTTTCCGCATTACGGTATGATCTTTTAATTGAAGATAATGTTGAATTAAACCAAGGTGATTTAGGCCGAGGAATAATTGTTATCCTACTTATAGGCGCATGGATATTAAGTACACTAATAAGAGAATTATTCAGAAATTCAGCTGTTAATGGTTCACTACTTATTGTAGCTAAAAAGTCAGACTGAAATAATTCATAATCTATTGCTGATAATTTCCTATAATAGCGCAATACTTCACGTTTAGGTAATGTCATTTCAATGTCTAAGGTAAACTGTATAGCAAAATGGTATGTTATTAGATTAGATATTGTAGGATGTGTAATAGTAAACGAAGGATAAGGTGGGGTAATCACCAGATCGAGTATATTATTTTTAATGTAAGTTGGTGAGGAAACATGCTTAGATAATGCTAAAGTATAAATAAGATTAGTGAACTCTGCATGATAAGTCATATAGAGCCAAAATGATAATTAAAATCTCCAAGGATCAAATAATTAGTTGAATCAAGTGAATGAATAAGATCAGAGAATTCATCACCAAATAGTGAACATGATTGGATAGGTGGGCGATAAATACATATTAATTGGAGATTTGATGTAGATGTAATATCAAGGTTAACCAATATACCATCAGAATAACTGAAAGACAGTGAAGTGTACGATTTTATACGAAAATTACATTTAATTAATATCCCAACGCCGCCACCCCTGCGACCATTTAATCTAGGAGAAATTAATAGGATATAATTTAATTGTTTTAACTGGGAAAATATAGGACTATCATCATTTGAGATCCAAGTTTCAGTAAGGGCTACTATATCAGGTGTAGAGGTTAATAATAAGTCAATTAGGAGATTTATATTAGATTTCAGTGATCGAATGTTTAAAAGTATTATTTTAATTTTAATATTAGACGTACTATTTACTTTAGAATGTGACTGTAAACTAGTATTGTAGTGATGATAATGATGATGATGATGGTGATGATGGTGATGATGACGGTGATGATGATGACTATGATGGTGATGATGATGATGGTGATGATGGAAATTATAATTATGATAATGATAATGATGATGATGATGGTGATGATGATGATGGTGATGATGACGGTGATGATGATGATGATGATGATAATGGAAATTATAATTATGATAATGATGATGATGATGATGATGGTGATGGTGATGATGATAATGGAAATTATAATTATGATAATGATGATGATGATGATGATGGTGATGATGATGATGGTGATGATGACGGTGATGATGATGACTATGATGGTGATGATGATGATGATGATAATGGAAATTATAATTATGATAATGATGATGATGATGGTGATGATGAGGTGATGATGGTGCTGCTGATGGTGATGATAATGGTGATGATGATGATGATGATGATGGTGATTTGTATTATATACAGATTTATAATAGTATTTATACTATTCTCGAACATGACCTTAACGTATATATATATATATATATATATATATATACCTGTCCCTGTAGTATATATAGGTCAAATATAACCTATACATAATTAATGCTCTTATCAATGACAAGTTATCATATACAGTTTATATATGTAAATATATTAAAATATATAGGATATGATGGAAATTAAATGTTATGAAAAGGTAAAATAACACACACACATAAATATATATATATATATATATATTTATATCGCAATATAATATAATTATCTCTAATTATTATAGAATAAGACGAAAGAATTTATTAGGAAAAACCTATATATATACCGTATATAATATATAATTGATACTTATAATACATACCTTTTAGTAAATCTATTATTAACTAATTTTACTAGTATTCGTATAAGCGTTATATTCGCTATGCAATATACAATGTGGCGTACACGTTGTTCTAGGTGGATTAGCATGTAATTCTGGGCGTGTACGTATCACGACGAACTATACACGACCTAGCCACGCCCACTTCCGATCATTATCAAGCGGGTGTTCGCGTGATCGATGTCGTGTAGACACGCCCACAATTCGCTGGTCCACTGAATGGACACACCTCTCTGTGTAATGTAATTCTCCTACGTATATTCAACGTACGAAACTCACCCGTGTTGATGTTTGGACCATAAGGGATATAGGGAAATGCCCCTCCCCCCATTGTGTGCGCACATGCCATGGGGGGGGTTGGTGTTTATGGGGATGTTGGTATGTAGGGGTGTGGTGATGAAAGGATGTGGGTGTTAAGGATATAGTGATGTGTAGATGTAGACCTACATTGTAGGGGTGTAGATATATATATATATATATATATATATATATATATATTTAACTGCCTGTGTGGCTCAGTTGGCTAAGGCATCAGACACACAAGCAGTAGGATACGAGTTCGAGCCTCGTCCGGACCATTAATTAATTTTATAAAATGGGTCTTAAAATATTATTTAGAAGTGATCTTATATAAGTGTTTATAAATTAATGATCGGCTCTCGTTAAAACCATAGATGTCTTAACATGAGAGCGGCTTCGAAGGGACATTAGCGCCATATATAAATGCTCTATAGAACCATATATGATTATAAGTGAAAACGTCATCTAAGTTCCTGGATGGGATGAAAGGACTCCACCAAATAAAAATAACACAAATAACAATAACAATATATATATATATATATATATATATATATATATATATATATATATATATATATATATATATATATATATATATGTGTCTGTGTGTGTAGATAGATGTAATGGTATACTATCAATATCCTGTCACGTGATTAATGGATATATTAATGGTATACTCCCACGCAATGTTGTGATGCTGTTTGTATAGTAAATCTCGTGATTTATCGCGTGATCACGTGCCCATAAAGTACTTTATCTGCACATATAAACATATATATATATATATATATATATATATATATTACCAAGGAAAACAGGTTATTGATGTTGTACATAAGTATGTGTATACAATGGGACAAAGGCTCGGTATACTAATATCTAATTGGAAATAGGTATGTTGAATGATTATTTATTATATATAGATAGATAGATAGATAGATTAATAGTTTATTATGTGTACGAATGATATGGGTACGGTGGGATAAGGATAGGGGTAACGAGTAAGTACATATAATGAGACATGAAATACGGATGAACAAAACAAAAAGGAAAAAATAGAATATATACAATAAAAAACATAATGAATTAATCATGCCTATAGAGGCATGCTTAATATATATTTATTAATATATATATATATATATATATATATATATATATTACCTTGTGCCGTCGAGTCGAAGCCGACCCCTTGCTACGTCCATGGTAGATATTCTCTATCCCGCCCTGTCTATAACATCTAGTCGGATATTCGTGATATCTTTAGAGAGATCTTTTGTATATTGTCGAGCCAAGTGTAGAGTGGTCTACATCTTCCTCGTCTACATTCCATTCTTCCCAGCATCATTTGCAATTACATCACATCTGCTCTAACAAGGTTTCCGTAAAATGATAGGGCAGACTTGACAATTCTAGATTCGAGTGTACTTTTATGTTGTATTATATTAATTATCTCGGTATTTCTCTTTCTATCTAAGTAGGTAACTCCGAGCAGTTTCCTCCAGCACCATAGTTCGAAAGCATCACTTTTTTCCCTCTCGACCTTTTTGATAGTCCAGGATTCTGCTCCATAGAGGATAATTGGAAATACCAGTGTTTGAACAATCAGTATTGTGATCGTTAGGCTGATGTCTCTGTCTTTGAATATACGTTTCAGACTAACCATTGCACACGTTCACATTTCCAGCCTTCTTCGTAGCTCCTTATCGGTAACTCCATCATTTGTAATTAGAATTCCCAGGAAGATAAATATATCGACGATTTCGGTATTGTTATCATCTACTATTATATGGTCCAATTTACCTGTAGTCATCACCTTTGTTTTCTTGACATTTAAATATAATCCGGCTTCTCTGCTTGCTCTTTGGACTTTTGTAATTTGCTCTGTGAGATCATATTTTGTTCCAGCATTCAATGTAGTGTCGTCAGCATATCTAAGTTTTTTAACTTTCCTTCTATCTATACCAATATCTTTATCCTACTTTTCCAGTACATCTCGCTTTATTCTTTCTGCATGAATAGTGAACAGCAATGTAATTATTGCATCCTTGCATCCTTGCATCAAATAATGCATCCTTGCCGTACTCCTTTACCAATCGGGATATTGCTTGTCTCACCATACTATGTCCTTACAGTTTATTCTTGATTTGTGTATAGATTTCTAAGCACTACTATCAGATACTCTGGTACATATCTTTGAGAATGCACCATAGTATTTGATGATATGCATAGTCAAATTCCTTTTGGTAGTCAATGAAGCACATGAAGAGTTATTTTTTATGATCTCTAGCTTTTTCCATCATCCATATCAAGTTAGCAATATGATCTCTAGTGCCTCTACCTCTTAAAAACCCGACTTGTTATATTGGTAGTTCAAGGATGAGGAAGGTCTTAAGTCTTCTCTGCAATAATCTGTGTTTTACTAGAATATTAATGCGATTGTTCTGTAGTTTCCATTTACATTGTTTGTTATCGCCATTTTTGTAAATAGGGACATATATGGATTTCTTCCAGTCCTTTGGCCATATCTATGTTTTCTTATAAGAAAATGTTATATCTTATATATATATATGCTATTACACAGACTCGTCATGACTCTTATAGCCTCATCACCTCCTGCTTTTAGGAATTCTATAGGTATTCCGTCGCAGCCTGGAGCTTTTCTATTAGATATATGTCGGATTGCTTCTTTCACTTCTATTTATAATACACCATGTTCGTCCTCATATAAATTCTCGTTAAAAATATCATTTATATTATGATGTTTTCTGTATAGATTTTCTGTATATTATTGCCATATCTTTTTTATATCCATCTCTTTTTCTTCTGAAACCACTCTTCCAGTACTTAGTTTAACAGCACCACATTATGGCTGTGTGATCCTATCATATCTTTTATTTCTTTAAATAGGTCTCTTGTTTTACCCATTTTATTATTCTCTTCAATTTGTTTACATTTGTTTAGGATACTTTGCTCTTTATCCTGTCATGCTTTCTTATAGAACGTTTCGTTTAACTTTCTATATTCTTCATAGTTTTCTTTACTGAGCATTTCCTTTCGCTCTTGTGCAATTTTTTTATAATATATATATTAAAATTTATTTATATAATAGATATGGAGAATGATAATAATCTACTGAATTAATCAATGAAATTGTTTCTATTTATTTATATAAACATATGTTTCTCTTTATTTCTATGAAATCAATGTGCTTGTACAAAAACAAAATACACCAAATCTTTTAGTGTCGAAGAAAAGTATGATCTTCGGATCATTAAACACACAGACTTTACAAAGAAAATGGAAGGTACCAGAACTAGTATCTTCAGCTGAAAAAACCAGACATGATGTTTTATGCATACAAGAACACAGATTCGTACACCCTAACATTGATATCAAAGAACACAACTTCGGAAAATGGATACTAATAACTTGCTCTGCATGGAAAAACAGTATGAATGCTGCTACCGGTGGAATTGGTATACTATTGAACTCGAGAGCATATGATAAAATAACAAGCGTTGAAAAAATAAACCCCAGAATAATGGCAATACATTTCGAAGGAAACCCGATGACAACAGTTATATCATGCTACAGCCCGACAAACGTTACCGATGAACAGGAGGTTGAATTATTCTATACTGATCTAAACGCATTTACAAGAAACATCCCAAAGCATAATGTACTAATTATAGGAGGAGACTTCAACGCACACCTTGGATACGATGATGGACATAAATATTCCCTACACAGGGAAACAAACCGAAACGGTAATATGTTACAAAGTTATCTTCAAGAAAATAATCTATTATGCCTAAATACTCATTTCCAGAAAAGATTAGGACAGAAATGGACACATACCTCACCAAATGGTTTTAAATCTCAGATTGATTTTTTAATCATCAACAAGAAGTGGAAAAATAGCGCCAAAAACTGTAGAGCATTCAATTCGTTTATTAGTGTAGCATCTGACCATCGTATAATTTCAGCTAAAATATGTCTTTGTCTGAGAGCCAATAAAAAGAAATTATGTCAAAATAAGCCCTTTAATTGGTCCACACTGAAAGACGATAGCGATGTCCGAAAAAGTTTCATTACTGAAGTGAAAAACGGATATACAGTCCTCCAAGAAAGTGAACAAAACGAATCAACTGCAAACTCTAGATATAACAATTTTGAAAAAGCCTGCAAGGAAGCAGCTACAAAAGAAATCCCGTTGAAACCGAAAATGATAAAGAGATTACCATGGGAAACACCGTATATATGTCAAAAGCGTGAAATACTCCATCAAGCGGCAGAGATCAAAAACAGCGATCCAACTTCAGAAAATATCAAAAAGTTTACAGATGCTCAAAATGTGCTCACCAAAATGTATGAAAATGAACAAACCGAATATGTTACTCGCAAGATTGATGTAATAAAAAACGCAATCAGTTTTAAAAAATCAGCACTTGCATGGAAAACAGTCAACGAAGTCAGCGGACGAAAGAATACAGAAAAAGCCAAGATTAAAGCAAATAGCGAAAAAGAACGCATACAACTATGGCACCAACACTTCAAAGAACTACTCGGCAAACCTATACAAACTACAACAAACAGCGGAAATGAATGCATCGTAAATACCAATAAGCATCTAAATATAGAAACTGGACCTTTTACTGCACCTGAATTATCAAAAGCCACCAAAAGTATCCAGAATGGAAAAGCGGTTGGCCTCGATGAAATTCCTGCTGAAGTATGGAAAATAGACGATTTTCAAGAATTTCTTCTAGAATCCTGTAATTGTGTATACAACCAAGAAAGTATTAGAAGATGGAGAGAAGGGTGCATTCTCCCTTTCCCCAAAAAAGGTAATCTATCAATAACGAAAAACTATAGAGGAATCACACTCACACCAATTGCTGCCAAGATATACAACCTGATGTTACTAAACAGGATAAGACCTGTGATCGACCCTATCCTAAGGAAAAATCAAAATGGATTCAGGACAAACCGATCCACATCTGGACAAATATTAACAATTCGGCGCATATTAGAAGGCGTGAAAGCCAAACAGCTACCTATAACGCTGCTTTTTATTGACTTTGCAAAGGCTTTCGATTCTATAGACAGACTTAAAATGGAAAATATATTAATAATATATGGAATACCAAAGGACATAGTCAATGCAATAATGATGCTATATAGGAATACAAGCGCTATGGTCAGATCACCTGACGGAGATACTCCTTATTTTGAAATTACGACCGGTGTCCTACAAGGAGATACATTGGCTCCGTATTTATTCATAATCTGCCTTGACTATATACTAAAACACTCCATAGATGATAATATTAATCTAGGCTTTACACTTTCACAAAGAAGAAGCAGTCGACATCCAGCTATACATATTACCGACATTGACTACGCAGATGATATTGCAGTTACTGCAGATACAATAAAAGATGCTGAGAAAATGCTACATCAAATCGAAGAAGCTGCAGAAGACATTGGACTGAAAATAAACTCAGATAAAACTGAGTATATGAGCCTAAATTCAAAGAGTGACAACATGATAAGCAGAAATGGAAATTCTATCAAAAACGTAGACAATTTCAAATATCTCGGCAGCTACATTGCAAATACTGAAAATGATATCAATAATAGAATAGCAAAAGCCTGGGCAGCACTGAATAGTATGATTATACTGTGGAAATCAAATCTATCAGAAAATCTCAAAAGAAGCTTTTTCCGAGCTGCGGTGGAATCAGTACTAGTGTATGGTGCGACGACTTGGACTCTAACAGCAACGTTGGAAAAAAGACTGGATGGAGCATATACTCGCATGCTCCGTGCTGCACTCAATAAATCCTGGAAAGATCACATCTCTAACAAAGACCTCTATCTTGAAATCCCAAGAATATCAGCCTCTATTCGGAAACAACGCCTACGATTTGCAGGCCATTGTTGGCGAAGCAAAGATGAGCTAGCAAGTGATGTACTTCTCTGGCAACCAACTCACAGCAAACGGCCACGAGGACGACCTGCCAAGACGTACATCGATCAACTACTGGAGGATACCGGATGCAATATAGATGAGATTCCAACCGCGATGAACGATAGAAAAGGATGGATGGAACGTGTCAAGAAATGCCGAGCAAGCTCGACCTGGTAAGTAAGTAATGTGCTTGTAATTAACAGAATTATTATTATCATACTTTTTAAAATATTATTATAATGAATTAACTGATAAGAAATTCTACTATAATATATATATAAATAATGATTTTAAAAATTTCATTTTTATAAATGCCAATCACTAAATCACTAAATAATTATGAAAATACTGCGTTGTGACTTTACCAAAGAGTATAGCCGACATAGGTATAGCCGACCTATAGCGAATATAGTGTGAAGATTACGCAATAGACGCTTAATTAAAAAGAGTGCGTACACTGTTCGCCATACAGTGTTAAACATACGCCGTAAACCTACTATATAGGATATACGCATTACAAATATATTAATTATAAATCGTATTTAAAAGAGTTTGTAATATTTAAAACTATAATCGCGTGGTCTTAGAAAATTAAAATAGATCTAACCACAATGTAGATCTAATCACACCTTTTAAAATTACATATTATATAAATATCATTATATCTGATATTCTTATAATTACAAATAATTGTATATCTACAGGTGCGCATAGTCATGACTGTAAACAAATTAAATGCAATACATTATTACTAATGTAGTAGTAATAATACAATCAGATCACATTATTATATAATGAAATGCTTAAATATATTTTTTTTCTCATCTTTTAGAAATGAAATAATTTTTTGTTGGTAGAATACTGAGCTCAACATAGCTATCGAGGGAATATTTGGAACATGCACTAATGTTGTTCTCCATTTAACTGTAAACTAAACTACTAATACACCGTTAACGATGATCTAATTGTAGTATTTATGATATTGAATATGAGTTAATATAGCCTACTATACATATATACGTGACTAACCTTATCTGGAAGTGCCGTATCTCGTATCTTGTATTATGATAGATAATATATATATAATTAGGTATAGGTGTTTATTAGTTGTGCATTAAGTAGTAAGTGAGTCTCGTAAGTCATTTGTAATGGGCGTGGCTTAGTCACGCTATATATGTATAGTAGGCGTATTCAATATTACTACATCCCTCTACTAAGTATATAATATAAGCATTATAATATATAATAATAATAATAAATTGACAATATAAGTATAACAATATAATAAATAACATTACGTATAAAATAATATTTCTACCACCCATTTGTGTGCTTAGTTTTAAACTAAGCCTCTATAAGGCGATCTGGAGGTTTTACATGCCTTCCTGATCTAGTGGTGTATGTAGATCCATTCGTGGGTATGAGCTGGCATCTATTCCTTCTCACATCTTGTTTCTCCGTTCTGAGATTATATGATCTTGTACTCTCGGGTGTTTGTTGATAACGGTTGCCATTCTATCTAGGTCCCTAATGTATACATCTTCCCCGTCTTCTATCTTTCGTAAGTTTTTAGTATACTTATTGTCTCTGTTTCTTTTGATTTCTAATTTCTTATTTTCGTTCTTGTCCCTAAATATACAGTGGTCTTCTTTATTCATGTAATTATCTAATTTAAGATCAACTACTGTAGTTCGTAATTTTCTGTTCATCAGAAGTTCTGCTGGTGATCTTCCAAAGCTGAGTGGTGTACTTCTGTATGAGAGTAGTCCTAGGTAGGGATCTTCTTCTTTTTCTAGAATACCCTTTATCGTTTTTATAGCTCTTTCTGCTACTGAATTACCTTGTGGATGTTTAGGAGATGATTTAATCGCTTGGAATCCATATTTCTCTTGGAATTCTTTAAATTCTTGACTAATATATTGACTACCATTATCTGATACTAAGGTCTCAGGGATACCATGTCTAGCGAAAATAGATTTTAAAGCATTTATTGTGTCTATTGATTTTTCGCTTCTTAGAAGCATCGTTTCAAAATATCTGGAATAGTAGTCGACTACGATTATATATTTTCTACGTTCGTAGGTATATAAGTCTGTTCCCACTATTTCCCATGCATGTTTAGGTGTATGTATAATCTCTAAAGGTTCTCGGATTATTGGCCCATATATTTGACATGTCGAGCAATTTCTAACCATTTTTTCGATGTCCTTATTAATTCCTATCCACCATACGCTATTTCTAGCTCTTGCCTGGCATTTGTTAATACCTTGGTGTCCTCTGTGTATCTCCTTCATAACCTCTTGTATATGATTCTTAGTTATAATAAGTCTATTTTCGTACGTTAAACAATCTATCATTATTGATATACTTTCTTGATGTTCATAATATCTTTTTAGTTTTTCGTCTTTAGAATCTCTCTTTTCCCATCCATCTTCTGTCTTCTTTTTTACTGACTGTAATACTGGGTCTGCTTCTTGTAAGCGTCTCAATTCTTGTAATTTAATTGAACTCCCTGGTTTGAATGTGTTCTTTATTAATTCATTAACTTCTATTTCTAGTATATTTGAAATTTCTCGTTGTCCTGGATATCTTGAAAGTGCATCCGCTCCGATGTTTAATTTCCCTTGTATGTATTTCATATCTATGACATATCTCATGAGTCTTAATCTATACCTCTGTATTCTTATTGGTATTTTCTCGACTTCCTTCTTTCCAAATAAAGTTATCAATGGTTTGTGATCTGTTTCTATGGTTATATTTGCTCCGTTTACGTAATAGTTAAATTTTTCTAGTCCCCAAACGACTCCTAATGCTTCCTTTTCTATTACTGCATAGTTTTTCTCTGTTTCCGTAAGAGATCGGCTCGCCGCTGCTATCATTCGTCTATTTCCTTTCTCATCTATCTGTGAGAGAATAGCTCCTATACCTTGGTTTGATGCGTCCGTTGTGATTATACTCTTTTTATTTATATCGAAGAATGCTAATATCGTTGGTTTCTCAAAAAGTTCTTTCATTTTTCTAAAACTGTTTTCTTGTGCTTCTTCCCATATCCATACTATATTCTTCTTCAGTAGTTCTCTAATAGGATGGCTTGTTTCTGCTATTTCTGCGCTGAATCTAGCATATTGATTTATCAGGCCTAGAAAGCTTCGCACGCCTTTTACATTAGTTGGCCTCGGAAAATCTCTTAAACCTTGTATTTTCTCTCCTGCTTTGATACCATGTTTTCCTATCTTATATCCTAAGAATTCTACTTCATCTTTTCTAAATTTACATTTATCTTTATTTAGTGTCATTCCTGCCTCTTCTATGCGGTTGAGTACTTCATTTAAGTTCTCGTCATGTTCTTCTAGGTCTTTACCCATTATTAGTACGTCGTCCATATGTATCACGACTCCTTTACAATTGTGCAATATCTTGTCCATTTCTCTACAGAATATTTCTGGTGCAGATTTTAGCCCGAATGGTAACTTATTGTATACATATCGTCCCCACGGTGTTAGGAACGTAGTTAATGGTTTGGATTCTTCCTCTAGTGGAATTTGCCAAAATCCTGCATTAGCATCGAGTTTGCTGAATATTTGTCCCTGTATCTTTGCCAGTCTTAAGACTTAAGAAGTAATTACTTCTACGGTGGCCATTGGGTACAACTCACGCTTTACTGCCTCATTTAACTTTGTCATATCACTGCATATTCTGATCTTTCCATGTGACTTCATAGCCACTACCATAGGGCAACACCATTCAGTTGGGTACATAGCTTCTTCTATCACTCCTAACTTTATCATTTTATCAAGTTCTTCTTTAACTCGCGTTTGTAAATGTATTGGTACGGGTCTTGGTACGTAAATGGAATATGGTTTCGCTTCCTTCTTGATTTGGATTTTATATTTTCTCTTTAATTCCCCTAGTCCTTCAAATAATTCTTTATGTGGGTGAATTTCTCCTATTAGTTTTACCAGTCCTAATTTAATAGACATGTTTCTCGATAATAAACCAATGTGTTGGTTTTTTAATACGTAGATATTTTCTCTTATTGTACTTTCTTTGTACATCATTTCGGCCGTAAACATTCCAACTATCTCTAATGACACCATTCCTGGTCCTCTCAGTTCTATGTTACTTTTTATAAGTTCGGGTAACTTTCTATTATAAGGGAGAATAGTTGCGCTTGCTCCTGTGTCTATTTTAAACTCACATGTTTGGTTAAATCCTGTCGCTTTGACTTTTATTAATTTTGTCCACGATTTAATATCTGGAACCTTTATTTCTCCTAGGAACTTATAATTTCCTGTCGGCTTCTTAGTATCTATACTTGTTTTAACTTCGTAATTCTCATAAGTTTTTGTATGTGCTCGTTCACTTGGTTTTCTGCATAGCTTTGTCCAATGTCCCTCTTTGTTGCATTTATGGCATTTCGACTTATATGCTGGACAGTTTCTAAATTCATGCGTCCTTCCGCATTTACCACAAGTCTTTCGCTCTGCTGGTTTCTTGTATTCGTAATCTTTATTCTTGAATTCTTTCTTGTATTCTTTCTTCTTGTAATCAGTCTTCACGTATTCTATAGTCGGTTTTCTAGTAATTTCTTCATTCTGCTGTCGTGATATCTGTTTCATCTTGCATGATTCGACTATTTGTTCTGCCGTTAATTCTTTGCTGCAAGATTCTTGTAAAAACCTCTGTCTGAGTGTTTCGTCATTCATACCGATTATTATTTTGTCTCTAATAAGGGACTCCTTCATGTCTTTAAAGGCACATGATTTTGCTAATATCTTTATACAACTGTAATAACTTTCAATATTTTCATCTATTAGTTGTTGTCTTTTAAAAAAGCAATACCTTTCATAAGTAGTATTCACTTTAGGTATGAAATGGCTATCGAATTTTTCCATTATAGTTTCTATTTTTAGTTCACTTTCTTTATTGTCTTTGTCATATTTTTGTTCAATATCAAATGAATTATAGATGTCTACTGCATCTTCTCCTATCGCATATAGGAAGTTAGCTATTTGGAATTTACTTGACTTTTTCTCTAATTCATTTGCACATGCATAAATCTCATAATTTTGTTTCCACCTTGTCCATTCTGTGGGTCCTTTGCTTACGTCTAAATCATTAGGTATTCTATCTAACATTGTATTAAATCTATATATATATAATTTTATATAATTTTATAGATTTATATAATTTTATATAATTTTAAAGATTTATATAATTTTATATAAATATTGATATAAATAAATCCAATATAAATCTAATATAACTTCAATGTTTCTAGAATATATATAAATCAGCAATTAAAATCAGCAATTAAAATAAATCATTCGTTTTCTATAGAATTTAGAATTCTTTTGTTTGAAAATTAACGAATTAAATTTATCGAAATATTATTTATTTATTTTTTTTTTTTTTAATTGGATTTTTTTTTTTTTTTTTTTTTTTTTTTTTTAATTTTCTCTAATTTGGTAATTTTCCATATGATTATAATATGTACGCGATATATAATAAATAATATTTTTACATGCACTATATATATTTATATAACTAATATATATATTTTCAACGTGTAATAAAGTATAATATGTACTTTTTATATGTATAACGATTTTAGGTACGGTTAACTAAATAGTAAAATATTATATACAACAATAATATATTAATTAGTATAACTTGACCGCTGTCACCATGTAGTATTTATGATATTGAACATGAGTTAATATAGCCTACTATACATATATACGTGACTAACCTTATCTGGAAGTGCCGTATCTCGTATTTTGTATTATGATAGATAATATATATATAATTAGGTATAGGTGTTTATTAGTTGTGCATTAAGTAGTAAGTGAGTCTCGTAAGTCATTTGTAATGGGCGTAGCTTAGTCACGCTATATATGTATAGTAGGCGTATTCAATATTACTACACTAATGTACACTTCTTTATTATCATTATTTACTCACTCTAAACTTATAGGACGGTACACCCTATAGGATGGGAGGATGGGAGGATGGGAAGAGGGGATGAGGTGAGAGGGAGGGGAGGATGTGATGATGGAAAATGGAGGATGGGAAGAGAGGATGAATTTAGGAGGGGAGGGAGGAGGAGGGAGGAAGAGGAGATGGGTTCCTCCTATAGGCCGAGGCTACACAGAGTTTATATCTATAAATAGGGTTACACATTCTGGTAATGTATTGTATACAATATCCCTATCAAAATATCCTTACAAGGATGTTGTGAAGCAAAGATATGACACTCTAATTAATTTGTAAAAGTAATGAAAAATTGCATAATATATAATTAGAACCATTTTTCTTAAAATGTACATATATATTCGAGAAATATGTTAAACAATAGGTAATTTTCAATGTTAACTTATACATATTTGGTAACTACATGCTTACTATGAAATATTTCTTTGATGAATGTCCTTTTAAATTATGTAAAACGATAGTATTTCCACCTATATTTCAAACTAATCGCCATTATAATTTATTTAACTAAATAGATACGAGTGACATATATTTACTTGGCGAAATCGTTGCGCATTGTTAACTTGCCTATCACGAGACGTTAACTATAGTGCCAATGTTGTTATGCATTCTACAACAGTGTCTAAAAGGTGTATATCTTAGCGATGAATGAAGCTGGTATACGATGTGGTCATCGGCGTGTTACGTAATGATGATAATTGGGGACCGCCTACTGGGCGTGTACTGGGCGACGCTGACTGCCCCCAGTGGGCGTGGCTTATATTCAATAATCGATAACGTATAAATCACTTACTTCTATAGAAGTAAGTGATTTAGATATAGCCTATAGCTATAGCTATAGCCAAGAACTGTACAACATCCAATATACGAGCGATAATATGAGCGATAATATGTATTGTTTATACACACCTACTCGTATACATATCGTTGTTAATGCTTTGTATAGTGTACAATTCACATTTTACACTGTTGAATGTAAATTGTACGTCATATACATTCGCATTTAGTCTATAGACATATATGGCTCAATGGAACAGTCACTTTCAGTAGTGCTAGCATATTTCTATTTCTATTGACATATTATCTAATTTTAAAATTGATCGTTTTTCTCAAATACATATTTCTCCATATTTAAAGAGATTGCATTGGCTACCAATACAATTTAGAATTCTATTTAAAGTTCTTCTATTAATTCATAACTCTCTTCACCACAACCGACCTGAATATCTATCTTCCTATAATCTCTATTCCCACTCATACTATCTCTCTCCGTTCTACTACTTCTTACCTTCTACATCTACCCTCTAAACTTAATATCCTTACCACTAATATTCGTGCATGGCATATATCGGCCCCTTATTTATGGAATAAACTACCACATAAACTACTGCTCCACTCAATCCACCAACTCATTTAAATCACTATTAAAAACATATCCATTTACTATTGCATTTCCCTGATCACTATTTTGATCACTATTTACAATTTTATTTACTATTTATATTAATGTTGAGTACTTTCTGTATTCCTATTGTTCATTATTATTAGTTATATTATTTTCGTTTATATTCCGTTATATTGTTTTTTGTTTTTACTTTAGACGCTTGATTGCTATGGCACAAAGAGTCTTTTTAAAATAAATAAAATTAAATTAAATTAATATATCATCTATTATATAATATAAGTATATTAATAATACAAAATATCGGTACCGTTACGTCATATTTATTCGCGTAACTATAGCAACCAGGGGTATCAGTTTATCGGTAACTATGGTAACCTAGGACGCTCAGTTACTCGGTAACTAAGACAACCGAGTAGTACCTCAGTAACCATGCTAACCAGGGACATCGGTTACTAAGACAACCGAGTAGTACCCCGGTCAAATGAGACTGAAGACGCCTTCGTTCTTCTGACCAGGTTCGTCGTCAGCGAAAGCCGTCACGATTATCTGTGCGGCGGTTTCGCTCAGCTTCCGCGACAAGGTCAACTTCGAAGCGCGTATCTCCAACATCTTAGACTGCTTGGCCTTGACCTCTCGATCGAGCGCTTCGACGGCGCGCTCTATGCCCACGCATAAGCAGCAGTAGAAACCCACGCATATCACTACCATGAGTACGGCGCAGGCGAGGAATAGTCTCTTTGTACGGGTGTTGAATATCATGTATACTGTGCACGGGGTGTGTAGCGTTAACGGTTGTGTATGTGTGTGTGTGTGTGTGTATTCATGCATGTATATCTATCTCTCTCTCTCTCTCTCTCTATATATATGTCAGATTTAAAATATAGTTTAATCTATAGAAGAAAATATATTTTCAAATAATAAAATGTGTATTAATACTATATGAGATAGATTTATCCACACACAAACACAAAAATACACACAAATATATATATGATATATTATCAAGGACATATTGTCCTTGATATTATCTTACTGATTTATATATATATATATATATATATATATATATATATAAATACTCTATAGAGTAATTATTTATCAAATAGCATATTTCTTAATACATTCATACATTTTATCTATTTATATCTCACGAAATAAAAACACATCGATAAAAATGTAATAAAATGATGCTAAAACGGGATCATAAATATCACGGATATTTCACGATATGTTTATTTATATATGTATACGTGACATAAACATATGAATCACATACATATGTGTATGCCGCATATACTCGATATGTGTGTTAGCTAGTGATTATTAATGAGCCGAGCCGAGCTGAGCCGAACGATCCCGAGCCGAGTTGAGACTTTAGATAACTTTAGATAACTGAGGCTAAGAATTCGTCGATACTTTGGAAATGAGCATCATTTACATCACTAGTTGTAGATATCCGTACGTGATTGTAAAACTCATTAAGAATTGAACACGACAATGAATCATAAGTATCTTAATCATTATTCTATATTTAGAAATGCGCAATAGTATTATAATAATTAACTATTATAATACTAATTAGTATTATATCCTACAATATCCCTGTAAAACTACAGTATTCGTAGGCTATTGTCTACACACTATTGATTATAATCAATTTATATTAATACAAATAATGATTATATAATAATTACTAATTATATTTATTATATTATTATTTATTTTAAATATATACTATTATAAAGAAAAATCATAAATAAACATAGGGATTTTCGTCTAATTTTAAAACCTTAGAAAAGTATATTTACCGCGTATGTAATACTGTTGTTATAGGTAATAATAGGTAACAATAGGTATAGATATAAGGTATACATTATACCGTATAATACATGACCAATAATCTATTATGTAATAAGTTATGCATGCATCTGTACATTTAATTCAGTTGTTTATGATAGTGTCATTAATAATTATGTGTAATCGATTGTATACAAGAATGGATTGCTTTAACTAAATGAGGCCACGATACAAGTAATATACTACTATAGTTCATTTAGCAATTTAACAATAATTATATTAGAGTCAATGACATTTCTGTAGGAGAATTTAATGAGTTTACCCACGACCTCATAAAATAAGAGAGAATTGGAAATACCTTGTAAATAACCAAACTATATAGGTGAATTTAACCTAGATGAATTTTGCAATGGATTTTCGGTAACCAATTTTAACCGATCATTAAAATCTTAAAAACCGTTAAGGTTTTTTACAATTTGTATATTTATGGATTGTATTCATTTATAATGTTGTGGGTTTCGGAATATATCACATGTGTATAATATATAATATGTATATAATATATATTGGTGATCTTTAGTAATCATATACCTATATATCTAAAATCAATAATTAAACCCATAACCAACTAAAGTGTATTCAAGTAAATGCTCGATACTACCTATTACAGATATTCAGAGTATTACAAGTAAGAGATAGGGAAAAGGGCTATTTTTTAAAAATTATCAAATCATTCACGTCAATTTGTGTCTTTCTTTTTTTATTAATATATTCCATGAACTCCAAAACGCGTAACTAAATAAAATAATACACAACCTACTTGAATTTGTATAATTATAGTTTTAAAACTGGTATCGGTTTTAAACTATCTAAGATGAACCATGATCCATAACCAAAATCACATATATAATATATGTTTTTGTTTGTATCATTTTTATATTGTTTACAGTTAGCTTGTATGAGATTGTAAAAATGATCGGTTTAACCAACAAATAAATTCCTATATTATATATTAAGCGTTATCAGTCATATATATATATATATATATATATATATATATATATATATATATATATCATAGATCTAGAGAGAAATAGAGTGGTAATAGCCCTACTCAATGCCTGGCAGCGTAAGCCAATGGGGAAATCGGAAATAAAAAATCAGCCCTCTTGTGGTGACCAAATATTAAAATATAATATTCTTTTGATCATAACTCTTTTATTATTAATTATGTCAAAAAAGTAAAATATAAAACTTATATTATTTTGTATCCTCTTTCCAATGGTATTAATAATTGTATTCTTGCTACAAAATAAAAAATCAAATAGGTTAAATCCGCCATTTTGCGGTTACAAAATTAGATTGACGTTTTCCGCATGTCAGATACCTTGTTTACTACTCTATTTCTCTCTCTAGCTCTATGGATATATATACCGGTGAGGGTATTCTTTGACTGGATTGGTGTTTTAAATAAATGTTCCTATCATATATATATGGGGTATATGATATGGGGTGTGATCAATGGATATACGGATATGGTGTACTATAGTATGGGGTGTACTATAGTATATCCTATAGGCTATATTTAGGTTATAACTATAGTTGTATATGCTAATAAGTTTAGAATAGCCCGCGTGAAAAACCTTTATCCACGAACGAATTGTCCTCTTCGCCTAAAATATAATTATCGAATTAGGTACGAAGAAATACGTATGTGTGTATTTGTATATATATATATATATATATATATATATATATATATATATATATATATATATATATATATATATATATATATAATGTATTTAATGAAATACAAATAAACATTAATGTTTGCATTCGAATTTGAATATAAAACATACTATATCGCATATGCACCACGGAAATAGTATTCTAAACGAGGCGGAAATCACGTGTGTACCGGATGTTTGTGTTATATGATATGTTACGTAATACGTCGATAGTAATGCAGTGGGGGTCGTAGTGTAAAGGTCACGAGTGGTAACCTTTATCGCCGGCGTTTCCGGTTGTTGAATTTTCATTATTAGTATTGCTTTGTTGATCGTCCTCAATGGCTGTAATAAGTAATAGAACTTCTTATATATATATATATACATATAAAAGTGTAATATGTTTCTATAGTATTCCTAATGTAAATGTTTCGTTAAGAAATACATGAAATATTATTACAAACTTAATAATAATTATTTAGCTTATTTAATTGTACTTCTCAAAGCATGAACGAAACCTATCCACTAACTGCCCATGTGATATATGACGTAAGTAATCGTATACGCGTGATATATTCATTAGTAAATATGTAACCTTCTGATTAGCTCAGCGGGCAAGGCGTCGGACACGTAGGCAGTAGGCTACGGGTTCAAGTCCCGTCCGGACCCATACAATAGATATGTCAATAACATTTAGAAGTGATCTAAAGCCGTGTACACACCGCTAGCATCAAGTACAGCATCAAATGCAGTAACAAGTTGCCGCCTAAAATCTATGAAAAGTTCTATTTTCTAGTACAAGTCGCCGTGCTTGATGCTCGCTATGTGAAAGTCTAATTTGCTCGGTACCAAGCGCAGTACCAAGCGCAGTACCAAGCGCAGTAACAAGTCGCCGTCAGATTCAACACGTACTATTTTGAGAAATATACCCAATAACAAGTCTCCGGCCTCGCGGTACTTAATGCTCGCTATCTGAACACCAATACTAATTTATTCTGAGCATCAAGTGCAGTAACAATTGCAGTAACAAATCGCAGTGCTTGATGCTAGCGGTGTGTAAACCACTTTAATTATAATTACGTTATATATAATTATATATAAATGCGAATACAAAATTATCGGTTATCGTTAAAATATGGTTGCCTCAATAACGGTAACGAATGGATATTAGTATTATTTGGTTATAAGTTTGATGCCATTCAAGTTCGTGGATTGGATGCTTACCTTACCTTATTATATTACCAACATATTTATTTCCTATGTGTTTTACTAAATTTACTCTGAATCAAAATATACATATTTTCAAATAACCATCATGTACTATAGTAATATATGTAACTAATATTATATTAATTTAATATATTTATATTTTTTAATATGTCTAATAATATGATACACCAAAGTGGGATTGTGCATACATGGTGTAAGCCATAAATATGGTTAGCCATCAATTTGTATATTAATTCTATCATGTTATTATCTGATATCTGATTGGTTAATGATCGGCCAAATATCCCGACTTTCATCGGCCAAATTACCCATTTTGACGTACGTTGTTACTTCAGCAAAATCTTTGTATCATATTTATATATAATTTAGATATTAACATATAGAATCTAGAACATATTATTTTTTATTTTGGTTTAAAAAATATCACAATCCAATATGTATTTATGAAATGACAGGCAGATTAACAAACACCAATTTTGTAAAATTTTCGAAATTTCAATAAATACTAATAATCATTAATTATTTATTAAAATAAATATTAACAATTCTTAAAGATATTATGAAATACTATAAATGTTATATAGATTTTTTTTTGTATCATTAATAGTATCTGAGATATTAGAGTCGGCCAAATTACCCGTATCAGCAAAATTACCCTTCCTTTCCATAGAGATTAGAGGAAGAGAGAAATAATGAGTAAAATGTATAAAACGTTTGATGCATCTTATGGAGAGGATGGTATGAGGGAGGAAATTTCATGGAGTGTAAACGGAATTTCTAAAAGCTCTAGAATTTAAGAATTTTTACTATAGAACCCTATAGAGTTCCGGAAGATAGGGAGAGGAAAATATTGGTAACGAAGAGAAGATAATATGGTACGTTTTTAATCAGAGATATAACTATAGTTGAAAGAATGTATGACATTATGGAAGATCGGATATTCCGATGTAGTGGAGAAGTAGATTTAGCAGGAAGTCGATTCAGTAGGGAAGACAAGTAATAGAGTCGGTAGCACAGTACAGTAGCATTGGTGTTTTCGTGAGGTTTCTGGAAAGTGACGTCCGTATTTTTAAAATTCTGAATAGGTGTATTTTTCATGAATGTCGGAGTACTTCGTAATGGATGATTATTAAAGGATAATTTGTCATAAAAGATAAATACTAGGTTTTTGGAAGAATGGGAAGGAGATATAATCATATTATTTAGAGTAACATGAGTACATATCTACTTCTGATACATAAAGAAGTATCAGAAGTAGATATTTGGATATTTGTTGAGGCATTAATTAGCAGTTTTTTGGAGAAGAACTATAATCTTATGCATTTTGCACAGTCGATTAATTTAGAGTTAATTGTGTTATGGGAATATACGGGAAAAAAGGTATACAGCTTAGTATCATCAGCAAAAATATGATAGTGGATATTCGGGAAGTTCTAATTGATATCAGCAATAGGGCGGATATATATAGGAAAGAGGGATGGACCTAGAGCTGATCCCTGGAAATGTCCTGGTTTGGTGGGGAAAAAGTAGAATATATTCTTATACGATGTGTCTATAGTAATAGATGTGTTACGGTTCGTAAGATATGCAACAAACCATTAGATAGATATGTCAGATATACCCGTCATAGAAAGCCGCGAGGTTTTATTGTACGATCAAGGGTGTTAAAAGCAGATGAAAGGTCAATTAGTATTAACTGACTTTGCTATTTAAAGTAGACAGTATTCAGTTACTTTTTTAAGGATTTAAAAGTTCTAGAAAATTTCAAAAATAATAACTATATTTTCGATTGTATATGAAAAACAATCTAATAAAATACATCTAATGATCTATAATAAATAAATAGGAATGTGATATAATTAATTATAAAAAAATATGATTTTTTTGTGGACACAAATTTAAAGGCGGGGGAAGGCAATTGCTCACAAAATACCCATTTAAAAGGCACTGCAATATTATATTAGAAATACTGAGGATATCTCTTTCGGTCGAATGGCCCTTACGAACAGCGCTTTGAAACCGGTCAAAAATATGATGTTTATTTATATGGGTAATAAATAAACATCATATTTTTGACCGGTTTCAAAGCGCTTTTCGTAAGTGCCCTTAAGGGTAGATAGAGATTTGGTGATACTTGTTAAGGGAGTTTGGGTCAATATTTAGTTTTTTTTCGGATAAGAGATATTTTGGCAGTATTAAGGCAGGGTGAAACCTGAGATTCGAGATAGTGTCGAATAACATAGGAGAAAATAAGGGTGAAATGTTGTGATATAATGAGATATATACATATAGGCAGGGGAATAGTGGCAGGGGGCCCTACTAGGAGCATTGTGAGATGTAACGAGTAGATCATGCACATCGGATAGGGACCGGATAGTGAATATCTTCATTTTAATTTTAATTTTAAAATGGTTTATTGAAAAAAAATCACGTGGTGGTTATGGGCGTCATGAGAAAGAAACTAAAATAAAATAAATAGAGTAAAATAAAAATGAAGATAAAGGGAAGGTAGGCTACAATATTAATAGGTGCGTGGATAGTTTACATTTAAATAGTAACAGTTAATGAGTCAATAGGACAAGTAATAAAGAACATAGGAATGAATACGGGTGGCGTAGAAGCAAGAATAGTATCGTTAATGCTTGTACATTAATTTTTAAATAATTTTTCAAAAAGAGAGTGCTTAGATACAAATTTGACGTGTTCGGTAAAATGGGTATGATTTGTCATCTATATATGTAAAAGTAATACGATACGAATATAATAGATTACCTTTACAGTGTGCCAGTGCCATCAAGATGCACGTACAGCATATTAACCAGTACCTCCCCGAGAGTACCGTCATCGTTATGTATCCTCTCTGAAGCCAGATATCGCAGCCTCTCTCTCCGGTTCGGTGTGTTCTATTTACGTAACAAACATAAACTCTATTTATAAATCGCGTAGAATTTAATTTTATTTCCGAAAATAAATATTCGCGAATTATTCGGGATGCTATTATGTAATCGGTTCTGCGTTGAACATACTTACGGAAGCGTGACTGCGAGGGGCATTTAGTAGTAGTAGGGGGCGCTGCAACAGGGGGCGTGGGGGTATATCCCCCCACTTTGAAATCTTGGGGGACCTCCTTTGTATTGGTCCCCCCCCCACTTTTACAACAACATTTATTTTGATTGGATGGTCCCCCCTACATACACACCATCGTTCCAGCGCCCCTATAGGGGTAGGGTACACGGTGCAAGACCCACTATGTAGCACCCTATGTGTAGGTCCCGTATAATACAATTTTAAAATTACAATAATATCTATAATCATATAATATTAATATATTGTAATTTTTAAATAAAAATAATGAGTCATAAAAAGTTAAGACCATTTATTGTTAAAGTGTCCGTATTAGGTTACTTTCCCCTACATATATATTGTTTCGAATTATGAAATATAATAGTATTAATTAAATATATAAATAATATCGTGATCGGGATCGGGAAAGACACTTAGGATCGGGATCGGGATCGGGTAACGAATTGAGGATCGGGATCGGGAAAAGCTTTTCTAAAAGCTAAGATCATAGAATCGCATAAGAGAATAAATAGAGGATCGAGATCGGGATCGCCGATCCAGGAAAAAATGATCGGTGCCCATCACTCCCTACACGGTGTAGGCAACATTCTTATTTTGTTTTTCTTACTAGATTATATTTCCTTCAATTTTGTTTCGTAAATTGTCTTTATTAACTAGTTATTATTGATTATTTATATTTCTATTAACAATTACGATCCTAATTCTTAATAGAAATATAAATAATCAATAATAGGTCGACCTACTAGAATTATAATAAACTAGTTTAGACAGTTTTACAAAGCTTTGTATCCTATCTTCATCCGACATTTGCTAGGAATTTGATAGTGTGATGATTATTATTATCATTCAAATTAATTAAATTAACTTATAAATATATATTGTATACAATATAGGTGTGTTCCTACTGTATCTGCTAGTACTAAACTTACTACTGTATATCACATGTATTATTCAATTGTATTGTGTATATTATAAATATATCATATAGCAATATTAAGTACAGATATATATTATATATATATATATATATATATATATATATATTTATAGATAATACGGAAGTGACAAGAAGAGGGTATGGGCATGGCCAATGAATAGAAAGGTATGTTTCTATAAGTGTTTCGATGTGAAGTTCTGTATCCTACTAATTATTTTACCTAGAATCATTTGTATAAACTAATTAATATATATATATATATATATATATATATATATATATATATATATGTTTGTGTTGTGTGTATTTGTATACATATACCTATATATATATATATATATATATATATATATATGTGTGTGTATTTTAATATAAATTTGATATAGGGTAAAGTAACCGATTACGGACACTCTCGGTATCTCAGAAACCATAAATCCTACAAAAAAATGTTTAATGAATAAAATATTCATAATTATATAAATAGTCTAAAAAGTATTTTTTTATTTCTTGTATTATTCAAAATATTACTGATATCCAATAAATTGATTTTTTTATTACGTTTTTAAATTTATAAAAAAATGTCAACTTAAAACCTTCTCAAGAATATACAAATGTATCGATATAAAATCGTACAATATAAAATATAACACTATATTATTAAAAAATAATGCATTCTAAAATTATATATATATAATTTCTATATTTTTTATCAAATATTCATTTAGTTATAAGCATATATCTAGAGGTCATATACGTCCCTAATACGGACACTCAAAATGTCTTAATACGGACAGTGTCCGTCGGACACCCTATAGCCAATCAGCGCGCAGCGTATGAACTATTCTGATTTTCATAAAAATCGCGTGCGTTATAATATTAATACCACCAATAAAGCTAAATCTAAAATTGTATTATTTAGATACTTAATTAATTAAAAAATAATAAAAATAAATAAATTATTAACTAATTAAATTAGAATAAATAGTTCATAAAATTAATGATAAATAATGTAATTGTAATTTGTCTGATTGATTCATCAATAATATATAGTTTATCTAGTGGTATATAGGGTATCCGTATTCGGATATGGGTACCGAATACGGACATCCCCGTTATCTATGGAATTAAAAGATTAAATAAAATTTTAAAATCACAATAGGTATTTAAATAGGTAATTTTAAAATCCTAATATCTATAATCATATAATATTAATATATTGTAAATTTTGAATAAAAATAATGAGTCATAAAATGTTGAGACAATTTATTGTTAAAGTGTCCGTATTAGGTTACTTAAGTAGGAAATTGCCCCTATTAACATTGACATATGTTATTATTGTGGCAAATGTAGCTATGATTGTGTATTGTTTATTGGGTCATGATTATCTTATGTTGTTTCGGACTTGAACAATGTATTATCTTACCCATCAGTAGTTTTTGTTATAAGTTTTAAATTTATTTATAAAAAATATTTTTTTTTTTAGTTTTATAATACTTATATTTTACCATTACAATTTAAATACTTTCGTTAGTTAATGTTTTTTGTTACTATAATCATAATTTTATTTGGATCATCCAGATCATACTATGATCCGGATGATCATCAATATATATCCGGGTTCTTATACCACATTATGAATTATATATATATATATATATTTTAATCTTGTATATATATATATAGGATATATATACAAGATTCATTCAGTAAACTTATACGGTAGGTAGACCTATTAAAGCTAGCAGAGGTAGACAATTTCATTAACTTAAAACTAAATTACCTAAACAATAGGGTACCTATATATACTCTAAGTAACTATCTAGGAATAGATATTCCAAGAATAATATCAACATCTTTTGTATACTCTGAATCAGATTTCTCGGTTATTGCTCCGAAAAGATGGAATTCACTGCCATATGATATTCGGTGTACTGCCATATCACTTTCATTGTTTAAACGTAAACAAATATTTTACGAAGGAAAGATTGTTCAGACTCGACAGATTTATTGAAATAAAAACGACAATAGCGCAAATGCGACGGGTATGTGAACTAAAATCTATTTTTGGATTCGTATCTGTTTACATGTAAATTCGAAAAATAATACCCTAATATAATCTTAAATTAAAATATGGATACAAATTCGATATATAATGAAAAGTAAGTGTTTCGCAAAAATATTATTTGTAGATATCAAAAGTGAATTCATAAAAATTTTACCGAATTTGTATAGGTCAAAAGTAGATCGATTCAGTCATTGTTATTTACATGTAAACTTTCAATGCCGTGAAAATGTCGTAATTTTAAAATATATTTGTTTTAATATAATTCACATATATATTATAATATTAAAAGTATATTAGTCTGATAATTAGCCTAATTACCTTATGAATTAATAATATTAAATTAAACTTAAAATAATACATGTGTGAAACCATCTAGTGGTTGGTATAAGAACTATATTAAAATAATTACATAGCTTAGATGGGGAGTAAACCAACTTTGCTTCGCAAAATCTTTGACGTAAACTGTATGTCCATTTTAAATCATTGTAATTCGATCTATTTTGTTATTCGTTTTCTATATTTATTTTTTATTATTATATGACGTCTATAATTACCATGTGTTTTTGAAGTCATAAACTATTATATTATTATTAGTATTATTACCTATTAGTATTATATTATAATTGTTATTTATCTATTTATCACTTGATATAGGCATATGATATCACTTGATATCGCTTGATATCACTTGATATATCCTATTTTGTTATATATATATATATATATACAATAGTATACGAATACCTCTGAGCAGAACTTATGCTTAAATCTGTGACTATTCCCATGGGTAAGTGCACTTACAAATAAGATCATGTGTTAATTGTTAAGCATACATTTTGTCAAGGAAATATATAATACGCAAAATATTGTAATTCGATTTTAAACTCACTACATGAACAGCGCCACCTACATAGGTTTAATTTTCAGAAAATGTGTTGTTTATAATATAAATTCATATCAAACTATACACTTTTAAAATGTAAAATAATGTTTTAAATAATGTGCGATATGATGAAAACAAAATTTTTCCGGTGGCGAGGAGAAGGAGTATTAGGAGCGTTGCGTGATAGGTAGTGTTATATCTTCGATTGACAGACATGCCATGTAAAGTGTGTAACCTTCGTGCGTTATGCGATACTAGACTTACGTAATAACTATTATTCTAATTACTGATGAGTCATGATTCATGAATCATCAGTTTATATAGAAATAATGAACTCGGATTGCGCAGTTCGTTAAACGATATTTTTAAATTAAATTATAGAGTTCTAAATATATATATGTATATTGTAAGGACAATTAGTAAGGAGGACTATTATATTAATTACATACTAATAAATGTATCGAGTTTAAATACTAAATCACATTATGTATTTTACACAAAGATAATTGGTTTCTAAAAAAAATTATAAATGAGCTCCAAAAGGATTACAATCATATTGAATGCCAGGGGAGTGTAGGTGTGACCTCTGTTCTATAAATAGATTCTTACATGTATTTAATAGGAAAAATAGTGATCTACTAAAAATTTATTAACTTATTTTTAATGTATTTATTCAATATAATATTTAACATAGTGATAGATATTATACAGATATATAATAATTGTATTTTGTATAGAATATGAAAGAAAATATTAATATAAATTATTATTATTTTGAAAATAAACATTATAAATATTTTAAAAATTATTAATTATTAAATTTTAAAAAATGCAAATATTGTGTTATTATATAAATTATAAATTATTGAAAATTTAAACTAATTTAAAGCATTATTCAATGAGTTTATGGTGTTTGTATGAGTGAAATTGGTAAAAATAATTATTCAGAGAAAATTGATTCTGATTTACAAGATTTACAATACAATTATGACAAATTTATGAAATTTATAATCAGACGATAACTTTAACGATCACATTGAAAAGAAACACATGTGATTGTTGATTATTAAAAACTATATATAATATTTATTTGTGCTTATAAAATTCTAAAAACCATATTATATTCATTAAAGTATGATGATTATTTAATTAAATTTTTTTTTTAAATATGATAACTTTTTTATTGGTTATTTTATTGTTATATTATACTTAACAAAATAATGATTTTTATACCATTTTAAAGATTTAGTATTTTAATATAATTAATATATTTTTTTTCCTAATTTCAGAGCACCTACCTTTAACATAACCTTATAATATCTACCTATAAATATCTAGTGGTTGGACTACCCCAATAAATGATGCAGCAGAGAATTAATATAGTTCTTCGAAATCATATTTATGTTTAATCTCATAATAAAGAAAGCAGCTATGTCTATAAACTTACCGTTATGAATAAAATATGAGGAACATATTGCAGCCAATGTTGTATGTGATTATAATAACAGTGGACTGGTTCTAATTAATTCCACTATATCTACAATCATCTAATGCATGTATTTATTTTATTTTCGTGTTTGTTGTATTAAATATTATTTTTTCTACTTTAATTATATTATATAAATTAAATTACAGAGTTCTAAATATATATAGTGTATACAATTAGTAAGGATTACTATTATAATAATTACATAATAATAAATGTATCGAGTTTAAATGCTAAATCACATTATATATTATAACACGTTAAACTATACAACTAAATCTATGGATATGGATATTTAAAATAAATATCTTTTTGCACATCATTAATAAGTAAATTTAAAATGACTGAAATAAAACTAAATAGATTATATTTGCAATAGATATAATGCCATTAATTCAACCTAATATAACTAATAACATTATCTTATACACGTTTAGTTACATTATAATATATAAAACATTGAATGCATATGAAAATATATATATAAATATAGAATTATAAATGTGTAATTAGAAAACACGAAGCAATCTTATTGTTTATATTGACGACTGGCAAATCACAAATAAAATATATTGGAAAGATATCGTTTTATTAAAAATAAAAAGATCGTTTTATCATGTAATAACTGCGCAGGGAGACCCGCTCCCCTCTCATAGTAGTGATGATGATGATGATGATGAGGCTGTGATAACAGACGAGAAGATGGAGGAGGAGGAGGAGGAGAGATATAGAATAGTCGAATATAATAAATAAAATAATGGGCCAGTTATATAAAGAACAATGATAATAATCAATAATGCATAATGCATAATCAGTGTGTGTGGGGGGGTGTGGGGTATATAATGCATAATAGTAGGTATACGGGGGGGGGTATAATAAAGAGTTTATAATACATATCATAATATAATACAGTAGTAGTAGTAGTAGTGGTAGTGTTGAACGTGTTGATTAGTGTGGCAGTTTCTCGAGGATAGAGTTAACGTATTCCGTGGTGTGTCCCGCTACCATGTTTCCCGCTGTGATAGGGGGAGGGCGGGGGTTAATAAAAGGGGTACTGTAGGGTTGGGTTAATGTAAGGGGGGCTAATATTGTGGGGGGGAGGGCGGGGGTTAATAAAAGGGGTACTGTAGGGTTGGGTTAATGTAAGGGGGGCTAATATTGTGGGGGGAGAGCGGGGGTTAATAAAAGGGGTACTGTAGGGTTGGGTTAATGTAAGGGGGGCTAATATTGTGGGGGGGAGGGCGGGGGTTAATAAAAGGGGTACTGTAGGGTTGGGTTAATGTAAGGGGAGCTAATATTGTGGGGGGAGAGCGGGGGTTAATAAAAGGGGTACTGTAGGGTTGGGTTAATGTAAGGGGGGCTAATATTGTGGGGGGGAGGGCGGGGGTTAATAAAAGGGGTACTGTAGGGTTGGGTTAATGTAAGGGGGGCTAATATTGTGGGGGGGAGGGTGGGGGTTAATAAAAGGGGTACTGTAGGGTTGGGTTAATGTAAGGGGGGATAATATTGTGGGGGGAGAGCGGGGGTTAATAAAAGGGGTACTGTAGGGTTGGGTTAATGTAAGGGGGCAATATAGGGTGGGAGGGTTAGGTAGGGGGGAAGTTACTATATGACATTATTATATAGTTGATCTATAGTAAAGACATATAGAGAGGTTATAGAAAATGTATATCATATTCAGGATAGGTGGGTGTATGTATTGTATTCTATTATGCATTGATGGGCCAACATATTCCATTGAATTTATGATAGTTAAATATAGATTTACAAAGAGAATATAGAAATTGTATTCAAGTATGTGTGTGTGTGTGTGTATTTCTGGGTGAAAATATTCCACTTGTGTTTATGATTTACATATAAATAGATAACATGCGAAAAGAATGTGTACAAATAACTATTGGCTTGTAAAAGTATAATTAAAATGTTAAAAATGTATGCATGCACACTACCTGTTATTATGATGAGTATGAATTGTAAACAACACTGCATTCTATTGTTGGTGTTCATGATATTATTGTGCTCTTTTCTTAGAAGTACTGATACTGATATTTAGAAATCATATGATATGATCATTTTGTAATAACAATAACAAGTATTGCTTTATGGCCTAGTTAGCAAGTACATTGCTAGGTACATTAGCAAGTACATTGCTAGGTACATTAGCAAGTACATTGCTAGGTACATTACTAGGTACAATAGCAAGTGCATTACAGTAAATATACTATAATATAGTACACTGATTCCTATGTATAGGGGAGAGCGGGGCAGGTTGACCATAGGGGCAGGTTGAGCCATCTCAATTATTTCTGCTATTAATAAATATCTTAATGCAATTTTTAATACATGTATACACAATTATATTTAGCATTAGTATAACAACTCAAAAATTATTTATTTTAACTAATTAAAATATTATTTAATTATTAATATTTTATGAAAATCTCGTTAGTGGGACAGTAAGTTTAACGTTGATATTATTATATATTTTGTAATAACATAGCAGTATTAATGATATATAAATAAAGTATATTTAATATAAAATATATTATAAAATAAATAATTCAAAAATTATCACTCGCAAATTAATTATATTACTTTTATATATACTAGTGATATGGGGCAGGTTGACCATAGCAAAACGGGGCAGGTTGACCATAGGGTCAATATGCCCCGTTTATCATTAAACATATTTATGTATTAATTTATTTAATTAATTAATGACTTAATTAAATAATAATAATAATCTAATTAATTAAATATATAATTGAGTAATTATTTTAAATAATTAAATAATTGGTTTATATGCTGGATTAAAACATAGAGAATCTAACCTCTCTCCTAATATAACCTCTCGCCTTAAAAGTTTCATTAGTTTTGATATTAATCTTGGTGCATATACTTGTTAAATAACTAATAAATATAAATAAATAACTTTAACTATGTTTATTTGTTAAATATATCTTTAATTTTGCATTTTTTCTACCTGGCTCAACCTGCCCCAGTAGACGGAGCAGGTTGAGCCAAATTTAAAAAAAATTAATATGTAATTATATAATTAATGATTTATCATTACACTGATTTATGAATGTTTTTAATTGATCATAAACTATATATATCTTATGCACTTTATTTTATTAAAATATATTCATAACATTATGAGATACATGTGTTTTTATAAAAACCGGCTCAACCTGCCCCGCTCTCCCCTACCTGAAGAGGTATTAACTTTATATTAGTTACCTATAGAACTAATGATGTAAACTGATGTTCTGAACATTATATTTAAGAGAATTCACTATAAAAGATCAATATTACTTTAATGTAGTGAAATCAATACAATTGAAACTTTTTATATTTTAAAATCGTTTTTTTGGTTATATAAAATTATCTCATAAATAGAATGATAGCATGCTAAATATATACTACATTAATATATAAACAATTAAAATTACAAATATATGTATAATAATATAATAATATACTAATATATATATATATACAATAATATTTATTTAAAACCTAATATAATATAATTATATATAAAAGGGTAATTGTCTCGACAAGCAGCAATGCTTCTACAATTACCCAGGTACTTGTACCTAAATCTGATAATAATAATAATAATAATATATATTTAAAATAATATAATAATATATATAATAATACATTAAATATATATATAAATGTATAATATATTTATATATATATAAAATAATATATTGAATGTATATAAAAGATATACAAAATAATTATAGAAATATATATGATTGAATACATAGTTCTTAAATATAGGTATACAAATACAAGAGTTATTTTATTAAATATAATACAGAATATACCTTGATTATTTTATATATTAAATGGTTATTAATAAAATTAAATAAACTCTAATTTAAGGGGATATCAGTGTCCAAAATGATAAAAAAAATTATTTTATATTTATTTTTTATTTCATAAAATTAATAAATATAGTGTGTTTTAGTATTTGTATAAATATTAGCTATGAATTCAACCTAGAAATACCATAACATATAGTTTTTTGACCATACTATTAAAATATAAATGCATCAATATTTAAATTATTATTTATTTATTATCATTATCCCTTTACAATTTAAAAAAATTAAAATATGGATTATGTTCCTGGTGTAGATAAAAATATATATATCAAGAATATCATCTTTTATTTATTTTATAAATTGTAAATATAACATATTATACATAATATGTATTATAGTAGTTCTACAAATTTACAAATAAATATATAAATTTCATTAGATAACAATATTTATATTACTATAAAGATAATTTTATATATATTTTCTAAATGTATGTGTTATTGAAAAATAACAATTTCTATAGAAATACTACCAATTAAAAAAATGGTAATTTGTATGCATATATTTATATGAAATATAATATATTATAAATATTATTTGTTATAAAATCATGTGTATACATGTAATGGATAGAATTTTTTTTTAATTAGCTCAATTCAATGAATTATGCCTAGTTTTGTATATACCCATTATTTGCTATCTCTATACATACAGTGGAATGTATCATGTGACATCCCCTTAATAATAATGGTATTTTTATTAGGGAAACAATTTTATGTATGATATTTCCTATATTGAAAGTGAATTTTGCATAATATATCTAGCCATATGCTGCTTGAATTTAGTTGTATTTATGTTTATGTATATATTTATGTTTATGTATGTATGTATGTATGTATGTATGTATGTATGTATGTATGTATGCATGTATGTATATATAGGTGTGTCATATAGTAGATTAATAGACTGCATCGGTTAAGCATTAGGGGCAACAACATATGGGGCAACCACCATTGAATATAAACTAACTGAGGTAGATATTGGATAATGAATCCAGAGTTTCAGTTAGTTTTCCTTTGTTACGATTGTCTTTGTTTAAATGTGTTATCACCTCAGACTTAATACTTGTTATTACTCTCATCAATTGACCTGTGAATCATTATAAAGTAAGATAGAGAGACATGCACAAACAATAGAAGTCGGATATAGAACATGATGAGATAGTAGTAATGAGAGAGACATTGACATGTACATAAACAACTGAGTGTTAATGTTCCAGGTAATCAAATGTTTTATGTTTTTACGTCGCATCGGTATTATATTACACGAGATTTGTGCAACAGTTAATTTACAATTACTTTTTAGTGTTTTGTTAGCGAAGGAACGCGTGACACGTGCGTCATTATAGTATGTAGCCGACTAAGGTTAAAGGTCACCAGTGAATACAAGGTCGGAGGATACTAACTATGCTCGAGTTCGAGTCCCGCTAGCTTTAGTTTGTTAGCTTCGTGTTGGGCTTTCTTCTTGAGGCGACAGGCTCGTGATGCGTACTTGTTCTTCTCTCTCCGCATGGCTCTCGTCACCTGGGGGTGGGGAGGGGGCGTGGTTAGGAGGGGGTGGTGCTACGGGGGCAGGGTTAGGAGGAGGGCGTGGTCAGAAGAGGGTGGGGCTAGGAGAGGCGAGGGGACATTATTAGGAGGGTAGTCGATGTTACTATAATGAATACATCTATAGGTGGGAGTGAGATGACCAGTTGTTTATAACTGTATACAACCATCGTATTACAACCTATATCCGTTCTATCAATAATGTCATTTTTATTATAAGAAATGAAGAATTTTAAATATTTTTTGAAATTAAACGAAAATTATGAAAATATATATATATAGAAATTATATATTTACTATGATATAAATATATATTGAAATTCTAGTAAATATGTATGAAATTAAAGAATTTAAGAATTGCATCGTCACTGTTCACAAAGTGATTATGTAGCAAATATTGTGTACATCTAATTTAGCTTATGTGCAATAAATTGTTCTAGAAATATTGTCATATGATATCACCGATAAAGAATATAAGGTACATATAAGTTGTAACTGTTTGATATTGGTGTACGTTGCAGTGGTAAATATAACAAATAGCAGCTAGATTATAGTGGTTATTAATTAAGTATTCATATAGATGTGGTCACAGATTGGCTTTTGTTTGTAGTCACAGCTCACCAATGCTGATAACTTTATATAGAAATAAACAAATCAATCACCCCATAGGTGATTTTACTATGGGGTGATTAACAAGAGGGTTAAGAGAAAAACAATTACCAGTACACCTCCCCCCCCCCCACCACACCCCACAATACCCCACAATGATATATGATATGTTGTATTGCTATTAATAATAATAATAATAATACTAATACTAGGAAAGAGGGGGCTTTATTGTTGGCTTAGATATGAATCACACAGTGAGTGTGTGTGATTGTGTGTGCAGTGTGTGTGTGTGTGTGAGTGTGTGAGTGTGTGTGTGTGAGTGTGAATGAAGAGGAGGTAGTGGTATAGAAACAGCAGTGATATAGCAGTGACTACAGGAGAACATTGCCAGAGAAAGGGTAGATATCACAGTACACACGGCCACCAGTGAATGAACATTAGTGAGGGAATTACTGACAGTGCTGTTATTAAGCATAGCATGTCTCTTAGGGTTTCAGTGTGATATAACTGTGTGCTAAGTACAGCTGCACTCACATAAGCGCATTCATTGAATGTAATGCAGACTCAAGTTCATTTCATTTAAAAGTGTATGACTTGCATAAATATATATGCTGACTATACATAATTCACACTGGAGTATATATACCTCATTGAATATTAGCATCTATGTTAAAACACACACATCATGATAGGGTAAATATAGATGATAGGGTAGATATAGATGATAGGGTAGATAATATCTACTAGATATAGATATGAGCGATGTACAGGTGGTCTCTATTTCAGGAATCCATTAACATTATTATTTTTCAACTGTAAGCATTCAATCCACTAATATCAACATTTTATATTTACTTACACATGAATATTACTCCTGATTCATAATAATCAATAATGCAGTAACCAATAATGCAGTAACCAATAATGCAGTAACCAGGGTATAATGAATACAGCACGTTAATTACAGTTGAAACACCATAACAGAACAATGTTGTTATCAAAAGTACTCGAAGTAAACAAATTGTTCTTATCAATCAAGTTACACAATCAATAGGGTGTTATCTGTGGTTATCTAGTGGTTTCGAAACTACAATGCCTACATGCTTTTTATCATGTATTCTAAATATAGATGTTTTGTATAGTAGATTAGTGAACCAGAAATGTAAACAATCGGAATGTAAACAATAAATAATACATATAATAGATGCATAACAAGCCATACTATGTGAATCATTGAATAGGTGAGCAAGGAAGCTATTCATTTATACAAGTGAAATCAGCATACACAAAACATGCTATATATAGCATGTATGTGTGTGATATATATAGCATATATGTGTGTGATATATATATAGCATGTATGTGTGTGATATATGATGATAACATACAATAGGTTAATGATTTACACAGGAATGAGTGATATGAAACATAAAGGGAGTATCCTGGAATTAGTCAACAAGGTGGGCGGGAATACAAAATAATGTATTTTCATAGTAATGCATGAAAAGATGCAGCTTCAGATCTTGGCTATACATGTATAGCAACATCTCTGTAAGGTTGCGCCCCTATCCACCCTAAGACCACCCCGTGGTATGATATAGACCGATAAATGGTAACTTTTTTACATTCATAAAGTAATTGTTTAAATTCTACATTCTATAAAATTATTAAATTCTATTAAATTATTAAATTATAATATTTTAAAAAATGCATTTGAAACTGTATTTAATCAAATATACCAAATATGACACTCAAATACAAATACATCACTGAATAATTATTCAAATACAAATACACAAAATCAGCGTATTCAAATACAAATACAAATACGTATTTGACCCCATCCCTGGACCCACATCTAACTATACTGACCACATCCCTATAGTCCCCCTACCATTGCTAACCTGATCATTCTGTGTGTCGTTAAGTCGTGTGATGGCAGAGTTAAGACGATCTAGCTCTCTCCCAATACGAAACAGCTTCTCGGGGTTAGGGGTTACATCGTTACCGTCTCCTCGTCTTATCTTCCCTGCGGAGGAGGGGGAGGGGGAGGAAGGGGTGAGAGGGGGTGAGGAGGGGTTAGAGGGGGGGCACTATTGTTCGTTTGTGTTAATTACAACGATTTTTATCACTTTGTTGTTGTACCTAATAAATTTATATATTTATATATATATATATATATATGATGATATAAATTTATATATATATATATATAGTAAAATGAATATATATATATATATATATAGTTTGAATAAGTATACACATTTATAATTAATCAATCTACATTAATAAACACTCTCATCGGAATTTGTTATTAATATTATTTTCTATACATATCTAAAAGTTATGCGGCTAGTATTTAAAAAACACAAAATATGATGATGTAATAGATAATTAATGATGTAATAATGAATTGATGATGTTGTAAATCTTAAAATATAGGTCAGCCAATAAATGCAAATTCAATATTAATGTATGTTGATTTGACCTATTTACTACTAATTTATCAATTCATTATAATCGAAAAGTTATGTGAAAAGAAATTATCATTTAAAGTTCATTATTATTAATTGATTATTACTAATTATAATTAATTATTATAATATGAAAGAGTTTAATAAAAAATGTTCCTATAAATATAAATATAGAATTATAGATTAAATATAAATTCTATATACTAGTTTAAAAAATGAAATAATCATAAATGAATTGAAAAGACAAATGATTATTTTTAAATACATTTAATTTTCTATACAAATGTAAATATATTTTGATAAAATTAAAGGTTTTTGAAACAAATTACAATGTTGGCTTATTTATTATTTTTCTCTTCATTTATTATGAATTTAATATTGATTATATATATATTAATTATATGCATATATAATTATGTTGACCATATGATTATTTAATTAAAATTATAACAAATTAAATATCGAACTGATATATTATCATGTGAAAATTAAATAATGATATACAATTAGGTGTCAATTTAGGTGTACATAATAATGTGCTGAGAATATAACATAAATAACATATATATATAAGGTACACTTGTACTAAACATAATGTGCATGTATTTCATATTAAAATGTAATTCAACAATCTATATATTTTAATTCATAAATTAATATATTAGAAACCAGAACAAATATTACCATATATATTTTCTTTTAAATTACATATTAATATTAACAAAAATCAATAATAAAGTAATACACATTATTTAGTGTAATATATTAGTGACCTTTCAATTAACATAAATTGTATATAAATTATTTATAAAACATCAATTGGATTATCAATATAATTCTAAGCAGTTGCAAAGACAAGATCAAAGAAAAGATCAGACTGACTAATAAGTAGTTAGTATTAATTATTGTAATTCAGGGAGGTAGCTGTATTATCATAGTGTTCATTAATTAATGAATCATTCTAATATACAATTAGTTCAAATGATATTTAAATTATTATCCAATTCAATATATTATAATTTGTCTCTTATTAATTCCACATATTTATCTAAACTGTAAATTATGTTATTGAATAAATACATTATTTTATGTTTTACAACAAAAAAATATAAATGGAAAATATGTTAGTATAATATTACTCTTATCAATAAAACTGTAAAACTTATTTTCAATAAATCTTATCAATAAAACTATATAGAGATACAAAATCTAACATTATTTTGTTTTATATTTTACAAAATAAAAAAGATAAATGGAAAATATGTTAGTATAATATTCACTCTTATCAATAAAACTTTATAACTTATTTTCAATAAAGAATATCAATAAAACTATAGAGAATCTAAAGTATTTTTAGCTATGAAAACAAATATCACTTATAATAGGGTGTTACTCAGTAGTGACCTCTACCCAGGTGACAGGGTTAAAAGGGGGAGGGTTCTAACCGGAATGTCTAAGAACCAAGGTCGACTCCGCAGAATAATCAATGTGAACGGGATCCTGAAAGTCGTTGAGAATGTGAGGGTCTTCGATACCCATAGTTCTGCATAGACGTTTGCCCTTGGGGCCCTTCGACTGAAGGTTATACTGCCAAAAGTAGCGTTTACTCGTGTTTTCCGTGTCGCTGGATAGAGACTCTGTACGGGGTTAGAGTTCATAGTGTCAGAGGTGAGAGTTCAGTTTGTATGAGTCATTCGGTGGGGAGGGTATATTTATAACGTAACTTGGCAGGGTAGGGGTAATTGTATTATCTAAATAAACCTGATATAGAAAAACAGACCTCCGTAAAAGTCATTATTTAATTTAGAACAAAACGAACATACACATTCACAGTATAACATATGCTAGCTGTGATATCATAGAGGACATGAATAATGGACACATCCTTCACACGAGGAAATCACATTCTCACGTATTTTATAGATAAATAATGATCGATACGAGTAAATAACAACAACAACAACAACATCCATCACCATCATCATCAGCATCATCATCATCATTACTATACATACACCACTGATATATTCACTAGGAGGAAATAGGTCAAGTGAAGTTCGAGAGTTATGGTAAAAAATGATAAATAAATCATAAAACACATATGCACAGAGAGAAAAAACAGTGCATCCTATATTTAGAGCTTAACCTTATAGTGTACATGAGAATAGAATACAATGTATGCATTGTTTAGGGGTCATTGTTTACACAATACAAGGATGAGTTCATCTGAGTGTGTGGGTGTGTGTGGGTGTGTGCATGCATTGTGTGTGTGTGTGCACACAGAGTAAATAAGTCACAGTTTGCTAAACAACTATTAATCATTCTGTTAATAATATATACACACAAACACACACACACACACACACACACACACACAACCACCACCACAACCAATACAATTCTATTTATAGTATCATTGTGTACATACAATGTACATAGTGTTTATATTCTTGTATTTATATAATATACATCTATATAAATATTGAAATATTATATTATACATCTATATAAATAATACAACATTGTAAATATCATATAAATAGATAATCTCATAATAAAATATTATCACTACTATATACATATATGAATTATAGATGTATATAATATATAGAATTATGAAATTATTGACATTTACCACAGCAAATGTGCCAATTCTATTTCTGGAGATATGCTTACCAGGCATGACGAAATATGACAATAATTAACAACAACAAAGGTCACAGCAGGTGACCTATACAGATAATAGTAACAAGCATAGAATTAAAACAAATCATTAATGCGTGTAATTAAAAAGTGAAGTTATTCGAGAAAGTTCTATTATATCACAAAGCACAAAAGGGATTTCCCATTCTATAAATAGACTGAGCCTGAGTGTTTCATAAGTAGATGTGTGTATGTGTAGGTGATTGTTTATTAGATCTCTGAGAGAAGCAATCTCTAGGGAAAGTAGCCAAGGAGGCATTGATATCACACACACACACACACACACACACACACACACTGCTATAGAAGGGGGTACAAGGACATACAAGAGGACACTTAATGGATACATACACTGGAATAATAGCACACACACAATGTATGCTGAATGTATTGAATAGGCAGCAATGACTCTAGCAATATTCACATGTTTATTTATTTCTATTTGTTATATTAATATTATATTTATTATACCATTAAACGAGAATCTTCTATCAATAGATTAATGGATAGGTACAATACATTAATTTTTAAATATAGTAGATATTGATTATAATAATTATTAATAAAAATAATATTAAATCTTTACGAATTGAAAATATGTTTGTATCCGTTGTATAATAAAGAAGGAACAATACAAAACAAATGAAGAGCGTAATATAATTATATAGTTAGCCAAGGTTAGCATGAGAGGTGGCCAGTGCAGTGGTCAGGTGTAGTGGACGAACCGGTCTCAGAAGCATCACTGTCCGAATCATAGTCTTCGGTGGAGATGGAAAGCTTCATAATCTCTCTCTGAGCTCTCATCTTACTTCTGGAAGTGGATGCTGCCATTCTCTGTTCGTCCAGTGAGATGAACTGCTTAATTTCCTCCCATTTCATGTCTACATCTTGACTGTGTAGGGTAGTGTAGGGTAGGGTAGGGAAGGGCAGGGTGACATGATTCATCAGTCATTACACAGCATTCAATGTATATGGGACTTACATTTAATAGAGGCATATTCATATGTATATATGTATAAATAAACGATAATATGCATATTTACAAGTGTTTTGAGAGTAATAGGAGGAGGTGGTAGTGGTAGTAAAACATACAATAGTTTACAACACTACACAATGAATGTACACAGCCAAAGTGCATTGACCTAGCATTGTCTATAGACCACCACCACCAGCTTAGCTACCTGTATTTACTCTATATATATATATATATGTATATTATTATTATAATAATTATCAGTTATATTTACAATCTATATATATATATATATATATGTGTATATATGATCACAGATGATCACAGATGGGTTAGGCTGACATAAGCCCCGCCTCTACATCGTCACATGACATACCTGATTGCGTAGTCGTTACGGATGGCTAGTTCGATGGCGTCGAGCCACGGTTCGTTGATTTCAACCTCGCTGAAAGTTTCGTTGACCTCGTTAAGGGCAGCTAAAGTAGGCCCTAGTTCAATGGTTGCAGAATCTACTACGAAAGCATCCTCTAGTGATAGCTGGTGCTTGGGAATCTGAGTTTCGTAGAAAGAACCACTGAAGAGGAGAGAGGGTGTGGGGTGAAATGGAGTAGGGGGATGAGATGAAATATAGAGGGGTGACTGGTTTGGAACATAGAGGATGTGACTGGGATGAAATATAGAGAATAGATATGGAATGGAATATATAGGGTAGATATGGGATAGAACATAGGGACTAACTGTATGAAAATGATTAGGAAATAATCTTGACAATTATAGATTGTAATAATAATATTCCACTATAGGAGTGGTATTTATTTGTAATGTTTATTATTAAAATATTTATATTATATATATATATATAAACAATTTAAATTATATATATATATAAACATGACAAATATCTATTTATAAAAGTTTACAGAAAAATATTTATAGAATATTTAATAAGATACTATTAATAGAATAAATATTTATTATTATTATTCTTGCCAGTTAAAAAAAAAAGAATAATAAATAATGATTTCATGAACACAAGGTAGAAATGGGTAGAAAATGCTATGATGAATGGGTATAGATGTAAACAGAATGTATCATCATTGGATGCTGAGCAATGGATACACCACCACTAATACACATGTTGTCATTGATACCATAGCACTAGAGTGTATCATATCACCACGGTAAGGTCAATCTGAGGTCATTTACATGATTGACTAGTAGTTATTATCACAGAAGTGGATGTCAGTTAAGTACGTTGAATTCAGTGTATTACATCAGCATAGAATTCTATATAGAATTAATCTAAATATATCTTGTTTATATATATATATAGAAGGGAATATGAAATTCATCCATTAGTATTTAAGTACGGTTGTACTTAATGAAGACTAATACTACCTACTTTATATACAGTGCATATATATATGTGTGTGTGTGTGTGTGTGTGTGTGTGTGTGTGTGTGTATATGTGTATATGTGTTTAGATAGAATATTTAATAACTACCGTTGCCAATAGAGATATTAGGTATATACTGATTTATTAATAGATATACATTCATTAAAAGTATGATATATGTGTGATACGTGTGTGTGTGTGTGTGTGTGTGTGTGTGTGTGTGTGTGTGTGTGTGTGTGTGTGTGTGTGTGTATAAGTGTACAGAGAGCCGGTAGATACATGTAGATATGGCTGCACTGTGACACTAGAACAGCGGTCAACCAAGGTCAATAACAGTCTTTATTAGCAGTCAGAGTGTAGGCACTATACAATCACTATGTGTGTGTGTGCGTGTGTGTATGTGTGTGTGTGCGTGTGTGTATGTGTGTGTGGGTGTGTACTTTGTTGTACAAATATTGATATATACCTGTATAGTTGTGGTCAGATTAAAGTAGTATGTGTGTTTGCCTTCATATGTGTGTGTATGTGTATGTGTGTGTATGTGTGTGTATGTGTGTGTATGTGTGTGTATGTGTGGGTGTGTGTGTGTGTGTTTATGTGTGTGTGTGTGGACAGAGATAATCACTGATAACTAAGGGTTCAATGGTTAATCACATGTGAAAATTATTATCACATGGCGGGGTTGGGATGAAGAACAAATAAAGGGGAACGTACCACACACCCACACATCTTACCACACACACCCACACATTTTACCACACACACACACACTCAAGCACTCCTGAGACTGATATACCACAGTATATGTGTGTATGTGTGTGTGTGCATGTGTGTGTATGTGAGTGTGTGTGTGTGTGTATGTGAGTGTGTGTGTGTGTGTTATAATAAATAGAAACAATCGATACAACATTAAGAATTAGGATAATAATTAAAAATAAATTATTATGTGGTTGTTGTGGTTAAGTTACTTACTAAGTATATAGTAGTAGTTAGTAATAAGTATATAGTAGTAGTTAGTAATAAGTATATAGTAGTAGTTAGTAATAAGTATATAGTAGTAGTTTAATATATATATATATATATATATAAATCAGTGTCACTAAATGATTGTCAAAAACGTATTTTTATTTGTATTTAAATACCTTGATTATTTGTATTTGGATCAGAAATATATTTGTGTTTAATTACTGTATTTGGTATTTTTGAAGTAAAACACCATCAAGTAAATGTATCAAAATATATGTAATTATTAACATAATCTAATGAATACTTTTCCTTATAATGATATGTTATTGCTAATAATGATTTGTTATTCCTGGAATAATGTAATTGGATTTTATTACAATTTACTCCAGAACATAAAAACTAAATAGAACTCAACAATTATAATTAGGTATTTGTTAGCTTATTTCAACATCTATATAAATACTGCTGTAACTCTATATACATACAGTGCATGTAACTGGTAACAATGTGCACATTCTGATGTTTATCAGTGTATGTACTTGTATCGGTGCATGTAAAATATCAATATTGTTAATTAATTTGTTACAATTTATAATGAAATATCAGTAGATGATTTATATTAAAATATTCTTCATATAACATTTCATAATACATATAATCCTGTATTCATTAAAAATACATATATACACATACATATATATATATATGAAGTAAATATGTTACATTTTTAAATATATGTATTCTTTAATTAACTTTTTAATTAATTAATATTTTACATTAATATATTTATTATTTAATTAACATTTGTACATTATTACATTTGATTAATATCATATGTTGTTGGTGTATGTTTAAATATAGATGTACTATATTATATTGTACACAGGCTATGGTAATATCAGTAACAAGTAATACAATATAGTGAACACAAACATTAGTTATACTACTACTACAACTATAGTAGTAGTAGTAGTAGTAGTAGTAGTTGTAGTAGTTGTAGTAGTTGTAGTAGTTGTAGTAGTAGTAGTATACTATTACTATTACTGATAGATGGGATTGATCACTCACTTTTGATGTAAATAAGTTTATTTCAATGTGTGTTTACTTCAATTGTAAACTTTTTATAATATACACCCTAATATACACTCTATATTATACACTCTATATTATACATTTATGTATATTATACACTATGAGATCATGTGAAACACATAGATAATGTAAATAAATAAATAAATAACAATGGTACTATTATTAAATAGATATACATTGTAAATGTTACTGTAAAGAAATAATACTTTTTAAATACTATTTAATGATATGATAAAGATATGATAAATTGTATAGTTGTTGTGTAAGTCTTGAAACAAACAAAGGAAGCCATCATATACTACTGGTGTTATGTGTACTATGGTTACTGATAGTGTGGGATATCTGAAATGTGATAACATCAGTATCTTCAAGTAATAATGTGCATTGTTGATGAATAAGAAAGTAAATAATAGTTAATGTTGATGATGATGGTGGTGATGATGATGGTGATGATGGTGATGATGAAGATGATGATGATGATGATGATGGTATGGCTGATGATGATGATAGTGATGATGATGATGAAGATGACTGTGAAGAAGATGAAGATGACTGTGGTGATGATGATGGTGATGAAGATGACTGTGATGGTGTTGATGATGAAGATGGTGATGATGATGATGGTGATGATGATGATGATGATGGTGATGGTGATGATGGTGATGATGTTGATGATAATGATGATGGTGATGATGATGATGAAGATGACTGTGATGATGATGATGGTGATGATGATGATGATGATGATGATGGTATGGCTGATGATGATGATAGTGATGGTGATGATGATGATGAAGATGACTGTGAAGAAGATGAAGATGACTGTGGTGATGATGATGATGATGGTATGGCTGATGGTGTTGTACTAACTTGTAATTCTGTTCAACGAGAAACTGCTCATCGTCTTCTAGGTAAAATGAATTCCTGTCGCATTCATACATAGTCCTATGGAGGTGAGAGGTGTGTGTGTAGGTGTGTGTAGGTGTATGTGTAGGTGTGTAGGTGTGTGTAGGTATGTGTAGGTGTGTGTAGGTGTAGGTGTGTGTGTAGGTGTGTGTGTGTGTGTGTGTGTGTAGGTTAGTTGATGATACATGATTTAATAATATAATCAACTAAAAAGTTATAGAAATTATATGGGAATATTGCATAATGTAATAATAGATTATATATCTATGTTGTAATATCTATGATGTAATAATATATATAAAACATTTCCCTGTATATAATCAGATGGGTATTACATATTTAATATTAATTAAACATGATATAATAATATAATAATATATATATTAATGATATACAGATGATATAACCATATTAATTTATATAACATATATATATATATATATCAATATATCGATATTCATTATATATTTATTATAAATACATATATATATATATATATATATATATATATATATATAAATATAATATATTTAATATATATATATATATATAGATATTTATATTATACATTTTATAATTTACAAACATATCAAAAAATAAATATTACATAATAATAAACATTACATAATAATATCAGTATATTTTATCTAGATGAAAACAATGAAAATGAACAATCAATAGACTGTTTAATCTTATTACATTAGATATAATACTCTATATAATATACATTTTATATATCTTCTATGTGGGTGTGTGCAATATCGAATATATATTAACTATAATAAATTACATACATAAATACACTACTATATATATATATATATATATATATATATATATATATATATATATATATATATATATACATAGTATACTATATATTATATATATACACAACTAAGTAAATATATATATATATATATATATATATATATATATATATATATATATATATATATATATATATATATATTAATATATCATCTACAAATAGTATAATAGAATGGTGATAAACTGGTGACATGATCTGATAGTAAGTTAGGTGCAAAGTAGCACCATGTAGCACCTACATATAGGTGTAGTGTATAGGCTGCATCATTGTACAATGTACATAATTCACACACACCTATAAGATGTGTCCCAGATAAAAGACGATTCCACTGCAGCCATGATAATAGGATAGGGTTTCTATAAGATACATGACTCATCAATGATGACTCACAATATATATGTGAATCTGTATGCATGCTATATATATATATATATTACATATATTATAAATATATATATACATGCTATATATATATATATATAGATATGAACTTATTGCTGGTTACCACAAATAATGGATTATTAATAATAATCATATATATTGAATATATTGAATCATATAAACATGGTTATAGTAGTATAGTATAGTATATCAGATATACTATATATATATACATATGTATGTCAATAGTTCTCATGTATATAGTTATATAATGTTATAAATTTCCACACAGATAAACATAAATATATATATGTATTATATATAAATTATATATTATAATATAAATTAGATAATATAATATAGGTATATATATATACATAAATAATAAATAATGTGTATACATTACATTTCTAGATAATAACTAAAGGGTGTTCACGAGTGTACAACAACAAATAGGTGGAGTATAAAAGTTCATAATAATATTGACCTAGATTTCTATGAAAATAGGTCACTGCTGGCACGTAGCCAATTGTGCTCTAGATTCCGACCGTGGGCATATAGATAATATAGGTTTACACGTATGTATGGGTATGTATGTGTGTATATATATATATATATATATATATATATATATATATATATATATATATGAATTTGTATTACATATACTTACATACATACATACATACATATGCACACATACATACATGTATATATCATCGATGTAAAGAAAATACGCACACATATTTATATATATATATATATATATATATATATATATATATATATATAGTTATATTCATTCATTTTAAATACTATGATTAATTAGAAATAAGTACAGCTATACATAATGATAGCTATTAACTATAGCAATAGTACTATAGTATACTTAATCATTATTAACTAATAGTACTAAATACTATTTAGTAAATAGTGATACTATACATAATAGTTAATACATTAGTTAATGATGATAATTGTCACATTACAGCTTAGTATATAGTAGTAGTAATCATATATATATATATACTCACTATATTGTATAGTGTATGTATCATATTATTGTATTATTAATGCTGATTATACATATATCTAGATATAATATACATCTATTAATCATCTATTAATCATAATTATAATGATATCATATTATTTTGAATGGTGATATCATCAGGTAAAAAAACATGAAAGAATTTTAATTATATAAAGTTTTTATATTCCAGAAATAATGGTATGTAATAATTGTATTTATATATATATATATGTATATATATATTAAAATATAGAAATAATATTGATTACAAATATGAATACAAAAACTAAATATTTTTTTATATTATTAAACATTATTAAATAATGCATAACTGTAAAAAGATATATTATTCATATTTTATATAATAAATAATTATAATTGTTATTGTATATATTATACATTTCATAATGCTTGAACAAATATAATTGATATAGTCATAGAAAGGGTAGGATATCTGCTTACATATACTTTTAGATAATTTTATATTACCCTTGAATATATGTATCATATGTCATGATGGTCCAGGTTTACATGTATTCATTTTATTAAGAACTAAATGAAACAATCTTTTTTAAATTAATGATTTCAGTATGAATAAGTCTAAATTGTAATATAATGTAATTTAAAACACATTTTATTATTTAGAATGATATCATTATATAGAAAAACATCTTTCAATTCATACAGAATTTTAATTATGTAAAGAAATATAAAATTAAAAAAATGAATACATCTTAATTTTTTAAATATCTCGTTTGTATATTTGAACTAACTTAAATTTGATGAACTACTCATGAACAATATTAATTTCAAATACAGACAATTATCCTTGCAAAGGTAAATAGTAGATGTCCACTATATAACATATCAGTCCTATTATAGAAAGTATTAAGGAAAACAACATGATTTACAAGTGATAGCACAATAATAATAATAATAGAAATGTTTTTTCATGGTTCATCTGTATTTCAATATAATAAACCAACAATGATAAAAATACACTGATAAACAAATAATTGACAATAATAATAATAATATATATATATACATATAATATATATATACAATCTTTTATATATATATATATATATATATATATATATTACCTCAAACAGTATGTCATTAGATGTATGATACTTAATATGGGCATATAGAGGTCAGTCAACTTATACCTTAAGTCTTATTATTGAAATATAATTATAACTTAAAATGGAAAGGATATAAAGATATAAATGTAAAATAAACGTATAAATAAAGTGTATGAGTCATCTATATGTATCGAAATAATAAATATTTATATTTACATTATAATATTTGTAATACGGTATAGTAATATGTGTATAGTTAATTTGCTAACACTCCTTATTCTTGGTAGATATCCTTGAAAGAGCTATAATAATGTATACTATTACGATCGTCATCGATTTAAGTAGTATATACACTTGAAATATTAAATTAAGTTATTCAACATCACGTTATTATTATTAGAGATATGAAATTATGTATCGGAATTAAATTATAACTTAGAACTTATATAGTAGAAATCTCAATATTTTATAATTTAATAAAATAGTATTAATTTATAATTTATAATAGTTAATAACTTAATATTATGTTATAACTAAATGTTAAGTTTTCATCCTCTACCATACAGTACATTTGACATGTTTTGATCGTACAGATCCCATAGAAACTAGTAATACCTATACTTATAAATTAGTTACAATATAGTACAATTAGAATACTATAATTTTATGTGATTATGCATTTCTATATACAGAAGATCGTTTATTTAAACATGGATACAATCGGAGAAATAAGCTTCACTGTTTACGATATTAATTAGAGAAATAGTTCATAGACTATATCAATATATTACTATATCAATATGATATTATAATATAAAAACAATATATGCAGATATATATATAATCTAATTACATTATTTAAAGTCGATTTACTATCGATAAACTATTATACCGATTTCTTAGTGTACCCTGTGTAATATAATACATTTGAGACGAATATCTTGTTTTTAGTAATTATGATATTTGTAAAAAAGGAATACCAATGATATGGTGCGGTGATTTCGTTGGGAGAGATCTCGTGCAGTGCGATAATACATATTAATGTAAATAATTATTTATTATTATTATTATTATTATTATCAGATTTGTTTTGTTTTATTATTATTATCAGATTTGGAAATTATATGGTTTGCGATACATATATTAATATACTATTTATATATATATTATATATATATATTAATTATTGTTCTTTAGCGGTATTTTCGGTTACCAGTATTCTCATATGAGGTAATTTCGTATTATTAAATTAAATTTATTTCATAATTATACATTTCTTATACGAATATATATAATACAATATATTATATCAATATTTAATAAGTTATTATATATAATCGTATAGGACTGTATTATAATGAAATAAATTAAATTTAACAAGTCGTACGAAATTACTCGTACGAGGTTACTGGATACCCCAATAATTACTACTAGTAACTTTAAGTTAAACTTACTAGTATATAAACTCATAAGACATACAGTATATGATATAAGTATATAATTAACATCATAATAGTTATTTATAAGTAAATTAACAATAATGTACATACTATAGTTATGTATATAATATATAGTTGCATCATCTTTATTTCAAATTTAATATTCGAATATCTTTTTTTCAAATAATATAAATAGATGAAACTTCTTATATATTAATTATAGATTTACATAGTGAAATTATATTGTATTGATTGTATTATATATTATAATATATATGTATTACCATGTGAATTAAACGTATTGTTGAAATTTTAATAAATTTGAAATATAACTATTTCAATAATATATAAGAACTATACTCTTCAAATATATTTACTTTAATGTTTATTATTATGATTTGATGTCCCGGATGTTGTTTTGATCACATGATAAATATTATTCTCAATCAGCTGACTCGGTGCATTACTATTTATAGAATATATTTACATTGTGCTCGTGTATTCGAACATTTTGAATGTGTAGATATTCTCGTTGCCTTTATAGCTGTATAATATATCATATATTATATATACCATATTATATATCTCGTAGCCTATTATTTAATATACATACGAACAATCGTACACACACCCCCCACACACATACACACACATATATATATATATATATATATATATATATATATATATATATATATATATAGTATATATTATATAATATATAATAGTATATTATATACTATATAATAGTATAATATAATATAATAGTAACTATTTTAAATAGTTGTTAATATTATTTTAGAAATGTCTTATTAACATATGTTGGAATTATATAATTACCTTCGACTATTATTGCCTAATATATATATATATATTCCGTCATATTTTCCTACATTGTATTAACGATATTTAACGATGCCCTGTATTGATTTATGATCATAAATAGAGCATTGTTTCTACACCATTGGACATTTATGTTTACAAATGTACGATACGATAAATCATTTCTATTGACAATAATATAATAACATAATCACACGTTTACAATAAGTATATATATGTATAATATACATTGTATATTTATATATATATATATATATATATATATATATATATATATAAATTGATACTAAACACCATGTTTAGGTATACATTGTATACGTGAGGATTTATGTGGAGTTGATTCTGAAATTTGATTCATACTGGAATTTCTATTACAACAATGACCTATTATATAATGATATAATGATACCCATATATAATAAACGAAATGTACACCCACACACACACACTATATATACATATATATAGTTAGTAACCGAATCATTCAAACATTACAATAATGTTATTATGAATTACTATTATCGTAGGTTTAATAAGTCTATTAATAGGTTTATATTAATCACTATTACTATTATTGGCAATAGGTAGGCTGGTTATATATACTACCCTGTATAATCTATAGTATAGATGTACAATAGCTGTATAATATTTATATCTATAGGTATTACACTAAACCTATCGCACGATCGCATATATAGGTATACTAATACTATAGGTGAGCGTATCGGTGTGTGTGTGTGTGTGTGTGTGTGTGTGTGTTTGTGTGTGTGTGTGTGTGTGTGTGTGTGTGTGAAGAGCGGTGTTACTATTTCACCACACTATAATCAACATATCAATATAGTTACAAATATCGCCTGTATATATATATATATATATATACATATACAAGTGCAAATAAATTAGAACCCGTATACGGGTATTATATATAATACACGTATAATTATATACGTATAATATACGTCGTATAAGCTAGTAAACCATCCAGTTAGGTATTATAGGTACAATAAAAATGTGCCTACTATTAGGTAAATGTTACTATAATATATACCAACTTGGTGTTATCAAGTATTCAATTTTTTCATGTACGGTATCATACCTATAGGTTTCATATCCTATGCTATGTATAATATTCGTGTACTTTTCATATGTTGAATCTCATCTCATTATTACTAGTACAAGCTTACTTACTTTCACTTTAATGAAGTTCTCACTCGACCAGATATTTATTTTCCATCTTCTCTGTCCATCATCGGTGTTCTTAAGTCGTCTTCGTCTTCTTCTTCACGATCGCAGTCGTTCTTTAAGATGTTTATGCATGTATTGGGTTGTCTCCCTCTATTTCATATGCCGTTTTTTGGCTTCCATAAAATTAAGTTGTGCGCTAGTTCGTCGGTGTGCTTTATGTATTGACCTGATAGTCGTAATCTTTTTTGTTTTATTACCTCAGTGATCAGTGACATCCCCCATACAGTTATATATAACTAATAGTTATATATATACGTATATATATAATATATATAATATATATTATATATATATATATGTATAGTAACCTGGTAATTTTAATAGCCTGGTATAATATCCGTCAATTTATTTACGCATTATGGAGTCGATTGTCCAGCATTCGCATTCATACAAAATATAGGTTCGATTGTTGATTTGAAAGTTCTTTTTTCTGACTGTTTTTCATTTGGGAGTTCCAGATTGATTTCATTACATGTATTGCTGACCATGATATAGCTTTACTTTAGTGTTATGCTTTTAATGCGAAAGAAAATGTCAGACTCATTTTGTGTTCCATGCCCCCAGGTATTTAAAATCGTTAACATTGTTAATCAGCGTATCATCATTTGCTAGTCTAATTTCGACTAGCCTAGTAAAGAGAGACAATAATGACTTTTCTCTTTGTGATCACACTGGAGTACCCCATGCGATAAGCCATTAAAGGATGAGAAGCAGAATTCGGACTCGAAATAATACAACGATAATGAAGACGATATTCAACAATAAAGTTAACAGACCTCAGTTACGCAGATGATATAGCACTTGTGTCACAAGAAGTCGAACGAGCTCAGCAACTGCAGGCTAGCATGCTAGCCTCCATTGAACAGTACCTATAGCCTATAGCCTATAGGCTATAGGTATACTGACTATAGTCGGATTAGGTAATGTTTGATTGAACGTCATGACTTCGGTTTTCTTAGCGATCAGTTGAAGACAAATGTTAGCGACTTATGTTTCAATGGAGGCTAGCAGTTGCCGAGCTTGTTCGACTTCTTGTGATACAAGTGCTATATCATCTGCGTAACTGAGGTCTGTAGGCTACTGTATTGCTGGATATAGTCTACAGTGAATTCTACATTTTATTAACAATAAACACTAACTTCAAGTATTGTGCATATCGCCTCCTTTATTTTTGATGGTTAAGCTAAATGGACAGGGCAGGCTTGCGAACGGATAATAGTCGAGGTCGTTAGAGATAACCTACGTCTGCAGTAGGAGCGCTGCAACAGGGGAGGATGGTGGGATATGTCCCCCCCCCACTTGGGACCTAATATGTATTGGTCCCCCCCCACTTTTACCACAACATTTATTTTGATTGGTTGGTCCCCCTACGACGTAGGGCCTACGTAGACACCATCGTTCCAGCGCCCCTAGTCACCAGTAGTATCCCTTATTTATTTAAACACCGTTTAAACAAAATATATGTTAACAATAGATTATTGTCAATTGTGTAATTAAGTCATAATGAATATGTGATGTAATAGGATGGGCACAGGGCCGGCTTAAGCATACTATGGGCCCCGGGCAAAAAAAACTTATGGGCCCCATACAAATTGCATAACATATTCAATGGGCCATTTTATAAATAACTAATATCTATAACTCTTCAATTTATTTATATATAAATATATATATATATATTATGATGTATTATTATTCTATTATGCGTGATCAAATTATGTAAAAATATTTATAATCTTTAAAAACTGTTGTTTTTTCATATATATTTGCATGTATCGTGTGAAGGAGACCCACTTTAAGATGCAAATAATATATAGGGGGGTATCCTTCACGCTATGGATGTACATAGATATTACGGTACCCATTTAAAATCATTGCAATGTAATATTTTATAATTTACAAATTAATTAATAAAAATGATAAAAGTAGGTTAAATGATATAATTAGTTAAGATCATATGATTACATAATTATTTTACTCGATTTCCTCTTCTAAATCAGTATTATGTATTCAGTATCAATTTAATTAATTAGCTTTGATTCTAAATATAATGTTACAGACTTGAAAGTATTTATTGTGTCAGATAATTTCATAGAAAATTATTTATAAGTTTAAGTTTAGAGAAGATTATCTCTCAAGTGTAATTATTTACCATTACACATATTAGTATGAAAATGTCAACAATAGGATATATCTAACCCATCATATATATATATATATATATATTAATATTTGTATAGTCCATTCCTTTGAGGTGTATATCAATATGGTATAATATATGTTTAATACTGAATTATCTTATATACTAATCATCTTAATTGCTGATGTCAGATGATATATTTATATACATATTATTTATATAATTAGTAATAACTACATGATTATCTTTTTTTAGTATTTCCTATATACTTATAAGTATATATCAATTAATTTGTCAAATATTGTTAGAAAATAGTCATTTTTAACTTCTTATATGATGTAAATTCACTAATTTTATCATATGTTATCATTATAGGTAATCCTACTAATTATTTTGTAATTTGTTTGTATACTCTAATCAACTCCTTATAATCATTTATTTTGTATAGGCGAATATATATATATATATATATATATATATATATTTAGAGAGTGTATCAATATTTTTTATTACCGCTTTTATCTCAATGTAACCTATTTGCAATACTTTTCTGATCGGCTTTAGTCTACAAAGAAATTAGCTCCACGGTTTTCATAATATTAAATCTCAAAATATTGCACTTTATTGAATAAATACGTTGACTCGAGTCATAATAATATTACTAGATCTAGTAATGTTATTTTAGTAATATTTTAACATATATAATATCAGATAACCTAAATTATGTAATTTTGAGAAATCCACAAGATATATCTTGTATGTAGGTATGTTTGATATATCTTAGCAGTATAGGTACCTACTGCTATATACCTACTGCTCTAATAAAATCTGCTTGTGATGACCATATTATATTCGATAATGCTTTTAATAAAACATATTCTATTCTTATTTGATATAGATGTTAATATATTCTTTATTTAGTTTGGCTAAATAAATTATATTTATTTGGGATGAAAGCAATTAATATTGCTACAATTGTCAAAGATTCAACGGCATTTTGCTCAACCAAATTTAAGGAATGCACAACGCAGATATGGGGATCCATATTGAAAATGGACTATAGTCATATATAGTATATATATATATATATATATATATATATATATATATATATATATATATATATATATATATATATATATATATAGATCCATATATGGTATATTATGATGTCTTACATTTTATTGAATATTCTAGACATATTGCTGGATTTTGCATAACTTTGAGCTCTATAATCTATTATAATTATATTATTATTAAAAAAAATGTACTAAATTGTTAGCTAAATATTGACCAATGTGATAATGAATCTTAGCGTACAATGTACGCCGTACATTAATAAATACCTATATAATAATGATACCTAACTTGGTATATATGATGATGACTTATTAACGTACCTACATATGATATATCTGGAATTTAGTACACTGATATATAATATAATATTTTGAATTTTATATTTCTTTAATTATTAAGTTATCAGTGATAATTTATCACCTGTTCTCCAATAAGAATATCGCCATTGTGTGTATTTATATATAAATATATAGATGAGTGTGATGTAAATCTAAACATTCAGTTTTAAGTAACTAGTACTAGTTGGAAAATTGCAAATATGCCTTTAGTATTATATTTATATTATATATATATATATATATATATATATATATATATATTTATAAATAATATCTCTTTCAATACATATAAATATAATTTCTTTCTCTAATAATAGTCTGTTGAAAATTGTATGTACAGCATTCCCATTCATCAAGTGATTTAATCATTATTAAAAATACTATAAAGATGAATATTCCTATTTAAATTAAAACTATTTTATATATATATATATATATTATTTACACTAACAAAATTATAATAATATATACACTATGAGAAGATACACCTTTTATTAATACGAGAAGTAGGATAGAGAAAATTAATTTTTTGAGACAAATTATTTTGAAAATATCTAATTAGTTTTAATTACTATAACAATTATAAATCTATAGAGAATATCGTTTTTTTAAAATGTATAATCAATACAATCCTTTACAAATATCAGAAATCATAGTTCAAATATATCTTTTTTATTTAATTTTAATATAAAAAAGTATACTTTTTTTTTCGTAAACTAATTATAAAATTGTTAAGATTCAACTATGGTTAATATTCCTTAATACGTTTATCATTTATCACTTTCTAGTTTAACAAATAATTATTTATCAATCCGTTTCATACTGTTTTATCTGACAAGCAGATATGTGTGATATGATCTATGGTTATCACTATTAGCATGTGTTCCAACATCTTCATGTACAACACTTTCTGTTTCCACCATATCTTCGTGTAAATTAAGAATTTTTTGTAAAATTCACTTTTCAAATAGGCCTAATTTGCTCATATTTAATTAATTTATTATATTATTTATTTAATTGGAATTAATAATATATAAGAAAAATACAGTTAAGAACATTTTTTTTTATATAAATAGTAAAAAAAAATTTTCTCAAATAATTCATGGGCCCCCCAAAATGTGGGGCCCCGGGCAATTGCCCGGTTTGCCCCCCCCCCCTTAAGCCGGCCCTGGATGGGCAACAAAGAACATTATATTGGATGGATAGCGTATATTGTTCACTGGATAAGAGTCTTTAATTTCAATTTGATGTAAAGAATAACCATTATAATTGTTATATGTGACATATAATATGTCACATTTGTATAGTTGCATATGTAGGTATACCTAATTATTATAAGTAAACAATTTTTATAAATTAAAATACGTATAACGACCATTATCCGATATTCAAACTGTGAAGTATTGCATGGAATATTGCACGTAATGAATAAGTAAACTGTTGAAGCATCGAATAAATTAAAAAGTATAATTAAAATTATTAATATAATAATTAAAAATATAAATAATAGACACAGTTATTAGATACTACCTATAGGTGGTATATAATATGTATACATTCACCCTAACGGGGTATACATAGATAATATATGGGTCAACTTATAGGGAAAATAACAAACTATTATGTTTCGTGCATAGATAACGAATACATTACTCGTTAAGGTAAATGTACTTGATAAGTAGGCAAATGTACCAGATAAGTAGGAAAATATACAACTGGAAGCTACTATAGTATAACTATAACTATAACTATAGTTAAGTTTAATTAGTAAGTGAAATAATTAACCTAACCCGGGTTTAAGGCCTTAAGTAATGATGCATTGTATATATTTATTGGAATATATATATATATTTTATATAGTATATTAGTTATACTATTATGGTGCTATTATGAGGCTATTACTGTTAGCTGGGTTACATATATAGTCCTATATATAATATATATAATATATAATTATATATATATATATAATATATTAGCAAGTGTTGTGGTACGGTTACGTACAGGGCTTGTAGACCATAGCGTTGTTTAAGCTTGCTTCAACCTACATCTAGCCTTGTTAAGCGAAAATAAAGGCCGAGTGAATTATCGCTTCCTGTTGGTTTTATAGTTCTTCAGGTCAATACTCCCACAGTGCCTCCACGCAGCACAGCATGGTAACTGGATCCTCGGTACCAGGCTAAACTTTGAGAAATTAACTCGGACTCCAAATATTTCTGCTGCCTTGTAGTAATGCTTCTTTAGGCAAAGGCTAAGCGAATGTAACTCTGATATAAAACACACTGTTATAGTAGTTTCGCCCATAACAGTATACTATGAATGTATTTCTTTTGCTATATATATATATAGCAAAAGAAAGACATTCATGACAACTACAACAAACAACACTAGGGTTAAAGTCCCTAACAAAACCTACCCGTCGACCGAAACGATCTCTAAGGAGAAGTATGACGGATCTACTCAAAACCCGAAAGGAAGGGTAGACCACGAGAAACGCGTAAGACCTACGCCGTAGGTGCAATGGACAAACTATTAAAATGCAAACAATTGTTTTCTTAAGAAATTATTATCTCATGAGTTGAAACTATGAATATTAGAACAATCAGAGAAGAGCATAAACAAATAGAATTAAAGTATAACTTTGAGTACCATAATATAGATATTCTAGGAATACAAGAGCATAGAATTATACACGACGAAAAAGTTAGATACAAGACAATTGGAAGAAGCATATTTGTAACGACATCAGCCTGGAGAAACGATCATGGTGCAGCCACTTGAGGCATTGATATCATGTTAAACAATAGATCAATAAGCTCATTGAAATTATATCACATACAGATCGTATACTGATCAGTACATTCCAAGGAAATCCTGCTACTTCTATTATTGTCATTTACTCACCAATAAATTACAAGATGAAGTTATAGATATATTCTATGAAGAACTCAGAGGAGCTATAGAAAGTATACCTCAACACAATATGCTTGCTATCATCGGGGACTTCAATGCACGTATTGGGAAGGACGATGGTACATTCACTTATAATTAATACATAAACAGAAACGGCAGTAACCCAGGTTACTGCTGCTAGATATTGTTAATGAAAAACAACTAGTGTTTACTAATACCTCTTTTCAAAAGAAGATGAATAAAATGTGGACCTACATGGACTCAAGTGGAAGAAAATACCAATTTGACTATATCATGATTAGAAAGAAGTGGAGAAATAGTAACACTAATGTGGAAACGTACAGTAGATTCTCAAGTACAGGTTCATACCATAGAAACGTATCATCAAAGATTAGACTACGCTTAAGATCCAACAGAAATACTCTTCCTAGAAAAATACCATATAACTGGCCTTTATTTAAATCAGACAAATCACTGCAAGACAAGTATACAGTAGAAATCAACAACCGATTTCATTTTCTGGATGGTGAAGATATCTCAGAAGCATACGAGCGTCTCATAAAAGTAAATTCTGAAGTTGCAAGTGAAATAGTTCCTATTAAACCAAAGAAAATACATATCTGCCCATTCACTGATGAAACTGTTAATAAAGCCAGACATGATACACATAAAGCATGCAAAACGTATGAAGATAAAGTAAATTACACCAATCAGCATAATAATACAGAATCAAGAAAGAAACTCTACACAGCTTATAAAAACATTGCCATTGGTACCTTTGAGGAGAAGATCGAACAAATAGAAAAGCTGATATAAACAGAATTTACCTACTCAGCTCGGAACTAATAAACGAAATCACCGGAAAAAAATCTACTCAAAAAGGTATGATAAAGGGAAGAAATCAGAAATAACGACTACAAACATGGTATCATTTTCAAGGCTTACTGGGTAGGCCACCTGAAATAGAGGAGGATGAACCGACTACTCAAATGTTACCACCACTGGAAATAAAACGTGGACCTTTTGATATAAATAAATAAAAGCGAGCTAAGGACACCATCAAAGAAGGACAAATCTGTGGAATAGATGAAATACGTCCAGAAGTTTTAAAACGATGTGACATAGATGCTATCGTTCTCCAATTATGTAACAGAGCACTTATCGACAAAGCGAAGCCCAGGCAGTGGTCATTACTGAATATAATTCCGATAAATAATCCGGAGATCTTAGTATGGGTGGCAACTATAGAGGTATAAGTCAAAGCTCATTAGTAGCGAAAACCTACAATCGTATGATAATAAATAGACGTACCTAGATTGTCATATGAGAACAAAATCAGAATGGTTTCAGAAGTGGAAGAACAACTACTAGTCAGATACTCGCTCTAAGGAGACTGGTAGAAGGAGTAAATGAAAAGAATATTGAAGCTATACTTATCTTCATTGACTTTAAGAAAGCTTTTGATACAGTTCATAGAGGAAAAATGCTGCTAATACTAAAAGCGTATGGAATACCGGAAGAGTTGGTGATAGATATCAGTATCATGTATGAATATACGACGTATATTATACGTCTGCCAAAGTCATAACAGCGGACGGAGAGACGGAAACATTCAGTATTCTTGTTGGTGTTTTACAAGGGGACACACTTGCCCCATACCTCTTTTTCATTGACTATATCATGTGAAAAGCTCTAACGGGAAGGGAAGAAAATCTTGGTTTCCAACTATGGAAAAGACAAATCAGAAGGGTACCACCCATAATAGTCAACGAAAAGGACTTTGCGGACGATATAGCCTTAGTTAGTGATGGTATCAAAGAAGCAGAGGTGATACTAAGAAGAGTCTAGCTACAAGCAAAATGTATAGTACTAATTAGTTTGTAGACTAATTGCTTAAGCATGAGTCACAGGCAAGACAAATTACATGTCATACAACAACAACCAATTATTTGATACCAATACTATAGATGGAACAGACCTGAAGAGAGTTAAAGATTTCAAATATATCGGGGCATGGGTAGAAAAAGCAGCGAAAAAGATATCAAAATCAGAAAATCGCAAGCTTGGAGAATCTGCCACCAGATGAGAAACATATGGATTTCAAAACTCAGTAGGAAGTTCAAAATTAGGCTAATGATTGCAACTGTTGAATCCGATCTGTTATACGGCTGTGAAACATGGACCTCAACAAACTCACTACTCAACAATCTGGATGGAACATATACAACAATTCTGAGAATCGTTTTAATATCCACTGGATAAATAAAATCAAGAATGGAATACTTTATGGGGCACTAGAAATATTATCGAACAAGATCAGAAGAAGAAGATTAAAGTTTGCCGGCCATTGCCTACGAAGAGAGACGAGGTAGTTTCGGATCTGGTTCTGTGGAAGCCAATCCATGGAACTAGAAGGCTAGGAAGACCACCTGATTCATATATAAAGACTATGGAGCGTGATACAGGTCTACGAGAAAATGATCTACGAGAGGCTATGATGTTTGGAAGTCAATAACTGCCCGGGAATCAATACAAGAATTCCGAAATAAGCAAGTAAGCATATATTATATTATATAATATATAATTTATATATATATATATATATATATATATATGTATATGTGTAACCATATATTGAATCAGATAGAGTGTAAACACTCAGGAAAACACAAAAGCAAAGCTTGATTAGGTATTTTCCCACTCAACTTGATAACAGCATTACAAGAATAACAATAAATAAACAAATATAAGTGAATTATAAAATGACAATAACTTATTTTAAATTTCAATTTTGTATATCATTAGAACTATAATTTTGTATATATATATATACTATTGTATATATTATTAACCCTTTCGGCTTTAGCAATTTATTAAAATATTACTCAGAGTACCAGCATATATTTCTTATAAATAAATATATCATATAAATTGTTAAAATACATATTATACATACAACGATAAAAAATGTTATATTACAAGTTATATTATTTGTAAATCATGATTTATAAACTATCATAATTACATAATTTAAATAAGTAATTTTTTATTTATATTAAGTAATTCACTAATTAATTGAATAATTTATTATATTTTATATAACCTTTACCAAGTTTATATATTTTCTCTATATTTTCTAATAACACATATTTAATTAATTTACCATGCAGATATAATTAAAAATAATTTGAAAACAAAAATAAAAAATATTCAATATTCACCTAGTTATAATAATAAAAGCAAGAATTATTATTTTTAATTTAATTAATTATTTTAGAACAAATTATGTACATTTTAAACTATAAATACACATACAATATTAGATAATTTTATATTACAAGTTATATTATTTTTAAAGACAATTTTATTTTCTATTATAATATTGTAATTAAAATAATTAATTTTTTATTTAAACTAAATAATTAACTAATTAATTGAATAATTTAATCTATTTTATTTAACTTTTAACTAATTAAGTATAATTTCTAATAACATATATTTAATTAATTTATCATACAAATATATTTTAAAAGAATTAGAAAACTAAAATAAAAAATATTCAATATTCAACTAGTTATAATAATAAAAGCAAGACTTATTATTTGTAATTTAATTAATTATTTTAGAACAAATTATGTACATTTTAAACTATAAATACACATACAATATTAGATAATTTTATATTACAAGTTATATTATTTTTAAAGACAATTTTATTTTCTATTATAATATTGTAATTAAAATAATTAATTTTTTATTTAAACTAAATAATTAACTAATTAATTGAATAATTTAATCTATTTTATTTAACTTTTAACTAATTAAATATATTTTCTAATAACATATATTTAATTAATTTATCATACAAATATATTTTAAAAGAATTAGAAAACTAAAATATAAAATATTCAATATTCACCTAGTTATAATAATAAAAGCAAGACTTATCATTTGTAATTTAATTAATTATTTTAGAACAAATTATGTACATTTTAAACTATAAATACACATACAATATTAGATAATTTTATATTACAAGTTATATTATTTTTAAAGACAATTTTATTTTCTATTATAATATTGTAATTAAAATAATTAATTTTTTATTTAAACTAAATAATTAACTAATTAATTGAATAATTTAATCTATTTTATTTAACTTTTAACTAATTAAACATATTTTCTAATAACATTTATTTAATTAATTTATCATACAAATATATTTTAAAAGAATTAGAAAACTAAAATATAAAATATTCAATATTCACCTAGTTATAATAATAAAAGCAAGACTTATCATTTGTAATTTAATTAATTATTTTAGAACAAATTATGTACATTTTAAACTATAAATACACATACAATATTAGATAATTTTATATTACAAGTTATATTATTTTTAAAGACAATTTTATTTTCTATTATAATATTGTAATTAAAATAATTAATTTTTTATTTAAACTAAATAATTAACTAATTAATTGAATAATTTAATCTATTTTATTTAACTTTTAACTAATTAAACATATTTTCTAATAACATTTATTTAATTAATTTATCATACAAATATATTTTAAAAGAATTAGAAAACTAAAATAAAAAATATTCAATATTCACCTAGTTATAATAATAAAAGCAAGACTTATTTTTGTAATTTAATTAATTATTTTAGAACAAATTATGTACATTTTAAACTATAAATACACATACAATATTAGATAATTTTATATTACAAGTTATATTATTTTTAAAGCCAATTTTATTTTCTATTATAATATTGTAATTAAAATAATTGATTTTTTATTTAAACTAAATAATTAACTAATTAATTGAATAATTTAATCTATTTTATTTAACTTTTAACTAATTAAACATATTTTCTAATAACATTTATTTAATTAATTTATCATACAAATATATTTTAAAAGAATTAGAAAACTAAAATAAAAAATATTCAATATTCACCTAGTTATAATAATAAAAGCAAGACTTATTTTTGTAATTTAATTAATTATTTTAGAACAAATTATGTACATTTTAAACTATAAATACACATACAATATTAGATAATTTTATATTACAAGTTATATTATTTTTAAAGCCAATTTTATTTTCTATTATAATATTGTAATTAAAATAATTGATTTTTTATTTAAACTAAATAATTAACTAATTAATTGAATAATTTAATCTATTTTATTTAACTTTTAACTAATTAAATATATTTTCTAATAACATATATTTAATTAATTTACCATACAAATATATTTTAAAAGAATTAGAATACAAAAATTAAAAATATTCAATATTCACCTAGTTATAATAATAAAAGCAAAACTTATTATTTGTAATTTAATCAATAATTTTAGAACAATGTAATTAAATAAAAAAATGTTATTTATATTAAATAATTAACTGAATAATGTAATCTATTTATTTAACCGTAACTAATGTTATAATTTCTAATAACATATATTTAATTAATTTGATACTAACTAATTATATAAAAATGTGTATTTATTATAAACATTAAATATATATATATATATGTATATACGTATATATATAACATATAATATATATGGGACGGAATACATCCTCGTCCACGATCCCGAGTACTCCTGGTAGACGACGTATCACTCTATATGAACATTATTATAAATTAGATATATTTATAGCGATTAAAACTAAATACTGCAATACACATTATATTGTTGTATAACATAATGTTTTTAATACAGGCAAGGTTTTGAATAATATTTAAATATAAATTTTAATGTTACTGTAAGTTTTCGATTTAAAAATAATAAAATAAATAATTTTATATCGTATAATTTAATAATACGTTAACATAATAAATATACAACTAACATCAACATCTATAGATGGATAATCTTCAATTACTCGCCCTATTCCCATAGTACCTATGGTAGACGGAATACCTCCTCGTCCACGATCCTGAGTACTCCTGGTAGACGACGTATCACTCTATATGAAAATTATTATAAATTAGATATATTTATAGCGATTAAAACTAAATACTGCAATACAAATTATATTGTTGTATAACATAATGTTTTTAATACAGGCAAGGTTTTGAATAATATTTAAATATAAATTTTAATGTTACTGTAAGTTTTCGATTTAAAGATAATAAAATAAGTAATTTTATATCGTATAATTTAATAATACGTTAAGATAATAAATATACAACTAACATCAACATCTATAGATGGATAATCTTCACTTCCTCGTCTTTTCCCCATAGTACCTATGGTAGACGGAATACCTCCTCGTCCACGATCCAGAGTACTCCTGGTAGACTACGTAGCACTCTATATGAAAATTATTATAAATTAGATATATTTATAGCGATTAAAACTAAATACTGCAATACAAATTATATTGTTGTATAACATAATGTTTTTAATACAGGCAAGGTTTTGAATAATATTTAAATATAAATTTTAATGTTACTGTAAGTTTTCGATTTAAAGATAATAAAATAAGTAATTTTATATCGTATAATTTAATAATACGTTAACATAATACATATACAACTAACATCAACATCTATAGATGGATAATCTTCACTTCCTCGTCTTTTCCCCATAGTACCTATGGTAAACGGAATACCTCCTCGTCCACGATCCTGAGTACTCCTGGTAGACGACGTAGCACTCTATATGAACATTATTATAAATTAGATATATTTATAGCGATTAAAACTAAATACTGCAATACAAATTATATTGTTGTATAACATAATGTTTTTAATACAGGCAAGGTTTTGAATAATATTTAAATATAAATGTTAATGTTACTGTAAGTTTTCGATTTAAAGATAATAAAATAAGTAATTTTATATCGTATAATTTAATAATACGTTAACATAATAAATATACAACTAACATAAACATCTATAGATGGATAATCTTCACTTCCTCGTCTTTTCCCCATAGTACCTATGGTAGACGGAATACCTCCTCGTCCACGATCCCGAGTACTCCTGGTAGACGACGTAGCACTTTATATGAAAATTATTATAAAGTAGATATATTTATAGCGATTAAAACTAAATACTGCAATACAAATTATATTGTTGTATAACATAATGTTTTTAATACAGGCAAGGTTTTGAATAATATTTAAATATACATTTTAATGTTACTGTAAGTTTTCGATTTAAAGATAATAAAATAAGTAATTTTATATCGTATAATTTAATAATACGTTAACATAATACATATACAACTAACATCAACATCTATAGATGGATAATCTTCACTTCCTCGTCTTTTCCCCATAGTACCTATGGTAAACGGAATACCTCCTCGTCCACGATCCTGAGTACTCCTGGTAGACGACGTAGCACTCTATATGAACATTATTATAAATTAGATATATTTATAGCGATTAAAACTAAATACTGCAATACAAATTATATTGTTGCATAACATAATGTTTTTAATACAGGCAAGGTTTGGAATAATATTTAAATATAAATTAAAATGGTACCGTAATTTTACGATTAAAAAAAATTAAAAGGAATGTCTGGTATATTTAGAATTTGTCATGTATATATTATTAAATTTTATATAAATGTTACGAAACTTAAATTTAATATTTTACATTATTATGAATATTAATTATAAATTTAATTATATATATATATATATAAAATACAAACATCATCAGAATCATTTTCAGACAAGTCCCATACCTAAACGAAATATTACAAAATTACAAAAACTAATTAAACTTTGATGAACCATTAAAATATAATAAAATGTATATGTTGGATTAGATTATATATGTTATTATAGTACTAAACGTAATACATTATATATATATATATATATATATATATATTATGAATATAGCTATATATTTAGTAACATATATATATCAATATGTATATATAATAAAAAAACATATTTAATGTATCATATTCAGAAAAATCTGATATTAAATAAAAAATTTAATTATATGAAAAAAATAATCGTATAAATAAAAATGATTTCTATTATTTTAAATATAATTGAATATTTATAAATGGATAAATATAAAGCAACATTTAAAATAGCTAATTTATAATAATGTATATTATGAATGTAATTAATTTATTTATAATACGTATTTTTTTATAATATAACTTGTTTAGCTAATATAAACTATATTAATAAAATATGATAACATTTAAATTGAAATATAGAATAACTTAAATATTTATATATATATATATATATATATATATATATATATATATATTATGAATATAGCTATATATTTAGTAACATATATATATAATTAATATATAATAAAAAAACATATTTAATGTATCATATTCAGATAAATCTGATATTCAATAAAAAATGTAATCATATGAAAAAAATAATCATATAAATAAAAATGATTTATATTATGATTGAATATGTATAAATGCATACATATAAAGCAACATTTAAAATAGCCAATATATAATAATATATATTATGAATGTAATGTAATGGAAATGATTTATAAAAAGTATTTTTTTTATAATATAACTTGTTTAGCTAATATAAACTATATTAATAAAATATGATAAAATTCAAATTGAATTATAGAATAAATTGAATATTTATAATGCCGTTAATTTAATCAAAGTTAATGAATATTATACATAAATAATTATGATATTAAATAAATATATTTTAAAAATATATTAAATAAAATATACATTACCCATTTACTTAAAATATATATATATATACATATATATTTAATAAATATAAATAAAGACTATAATAAATTATTAATAATTTTAATTTTTTTTTGAAATATATGATATATATTTACTAAATTTGAAATAAATTATATAATGTAGTTAACAAATAAAAATTATATAAATATATATTTAATATACAATTTAATATCAAATGTTATTCATAGTATTTATAGAATAATATATATATATAATTGTTTATAAATTATACAGTATAATATATAATTTGACATATTAAATTGTATAATTAATTTATTATAACCTAATAAATACGATAATAACTAACACATATAGGATTATCTCCAGACGATGCACCGGAGTCATCTGATGGTAAATCATCAAATATTCGTATCACTTCTTCATCAGTTAAAGGCATTTTAAACAACAAATATGAATTTTATAATATAAAATTAAAATGTCAGATAGCGTTTTTCCAAACAAACACTGTTTACAATTCCAATGGAACTACTTAAAATGTGAATGGTAGATATTACTACACCTAAATGTGGATTTTTTCATAGCAAATTTTATCAAAATCGGTTCATAATTCACAAAGTATGATAAAATAGTTAAGAAATAAGTTTAAAATATATTTATAATTATTTGGAACTTTAAATACGAATTTATAGTCATTAGTATTTAATTACTATTTTTTAATTAAGAACTATTTTTTTAAGGTGTAAAATGTATCACAGTATCATAATACATTCATAAATAAATAAACTCAATTTTGAATTATAATTCGTAATATTTAACAAATTTATGAGGGTTTAAATAAGTTATACCTTTGAAAATAATTAAATAAATACTTATATTATTTATTTTATTATTTATTTCACTATAAGTATACTTTTTGTAAAAATAAAGATATAAACATAGCAAAATTAAAAAATTATATAAAAATTCAATAATTTATAAAAAATATTAGTTATTTATATTTTATATAAACACAAAGTAGATATATTTAAAATGTAATTTAAATTGTCTATGTACAATCGTCGCGATTCGCGATGACATATATTTCTGATCGCGACGACCGCGATGATGAAAGCCGAAACGGTTAAAGTTATTTGATTTGTAAATGTGATTCGTGTAAATGAAAATCGTGCTGAATAAATAAGTAAGTATATACTTGAACATTGTTATCAAGGAGAGGTCATCATTTTCAGTTAAATACAAAATAGAATATAATAAATAATAAAAGTATATATAAATAAAATATATAAATGTATATTAATAGAAGTAAAATAAGTAAAATATATAACACAAATGAAATAAATGCATAAAATATTTAAAAATATAAAAATGAAAAAGATTAAGAAACTAAACACAATAAAAAATATAAAAAGTTAACTAATACGAAGAGGTAATAAATAATTTAATATTTTTTTTTAAAAGTTTTATTATTCATTAATTTGTGAAAAGAATTCTTTTAAGCTTAAGCTGGTAATGCATTCCATATCTCAGGAGCTTTATTAGTGAGGCAGAACGATTCAAAAATAAATTATATATATATAATATAAATTATATATATATATAATATAATATATATATATATATATATATAGGATTATATATGTAACCCATCGATGTAAATAAAACTTTTATTTATATCGATGATGTAACCCAGCAAACAGTAATAGCCTCATAATAGCAATTGCTTATGATTATCTTAAGATACTAGCATAACTAATTAGTTAATAACTATTAATAGCCTCAAATGTTTATATTGTGCTATTATGTTGCCATTAAAAGTATATTATGATGCTATTAATTTGTAATGCTATTATGCTGCTATTATAATAATAGAAACATAATAGCAGCATAATAGCATTACAATTAATAGCTGCATAATAGCAGTATAATATACTACATAGCAGTATAATAGCATTATACATTAATATCAGCATAATAGCACCATGTAAACAGTTGAGGCTATTATTTATGCTATTATAACAAGCATCATATTCTGCCATATATATGTATATGCTGATATTATGAGGCTATTACTGTTAGCTGATCAGCTGTAGTATTTTGAGTATTTATTTTTTCTAATTTGTTTTTCCTGATTCTTCAACTCTCGATTTTGAATAGAGGTGTAGAGAATTGTATTTATGTCTAACTCGAGTTACTAATTTAACATTATCCTTGAACAGATTCACATAACTATCAAGTCCATAGACTTTTTGTATACATCAATACAATGCTCTACACCTCTATTCAAAATCGAGAGTTGAAGAATCAGGAAAAACAAATTAGAAAAAATAAATACTCACACTCCCTATATGGTCATATTTTTAAAATGGAAGTAGCAAAAGGTATTTATATTATATTTATATCATTAGATTAACATATACAATATTAATAAATTCATTTTTATATATAATTATTATAATAATGAACAAATATATTATATTTTTTGCGTTTAACTATATCATAAATCGTTTATTAACATATTTAAATTATTTGTTTACTAATTAAACAATTTTTTCAGTTCATTTACTTTTTTAATTATTTAAAATTATTTCTATTTAGATAATATATATGCAATTTCATAGATATTTTAAAAACGACAGATGATATTATATTAAATTTAATATAACGAGTATTTCAATTAATATATATACTTATTGGTTTATCATAACTAGGTTAATGAATGAGTTGGGAACGGTATTCGAAATGTTTCCACATATTCAATATGATATTGAACATCAAGATATTTAATATCTTATAATATCATATTATTATAATAATTATATCATATTCAATATGATATTCAATATCATATATCAATATTGTCAATATCATATCGCATATGATTATCATAAAGATATTGAATATGATATTGAGGCGGGCGACGCCCGCCGGGCGTAGATCGATTGTAGTAGTTTGTAAATAAATCGTACATGCTTACCGGAGTATTACACAACACAGGACATTTGTTATATTGAATATAATATTCACATGTAAAATTTACATGATGTAAATAGATAATCATTATCATAATTATTATGATAATACATAATGATTATGATAATGATTATGATAATGATTATGATAATGATTATGATAATGATTATGATAATGATTATCAAAATGATTATGTTATATATTCAATAATTGAATCGGTTACTGCACGAGTTGGGAACGGTTTTCAAAATGTTACTAGCAATTGAGGCGGGCGGCGAACGCATATAGTGTATACACTATGCCATTTTAACTGTATAATACAGTTAACAATAGATTATATGTTTATATTCACTCATCAATGCCTACCGATATTGATAAAGCTTATATAAAATATATTATATATTTTATTTATATTTATATTATATTATATATATATTATATTAAATTATATAATTTATATATAGTATATACAAAGATTTTGCGAAGCAAAAATATAACACTCCCTATGCATGCAACGTAATTTAGTAATAGCCCCAACCGCTGCTAGCAGTAGTATCGAAATCACTGAAATAGATTTAGGTTCGGCTCTGTTTGCATACAACAATGTTTTCATTGCTCTATTAAATTACATGCAATATAAATTAGCTTTTACTTACTAAATATATACTTATAGCATTTAAAACATAAATATCATATTTGTTTGTTATATATTAGTAATGAACACTTAGTTTTCATCATATAAATATTAATTTAAAGCATATTATTTAACATTTTAAAAGTGTATAGTTAAATACGAATTTACATTATAAACAAGGCATAGTTCCTAAAAGTAACCCGCTATAGGTGGCACCAGGGTATTTTGTATACAAATTCGAATTACACGATTTCGCGTAAGTGTTATATCTTTCCATCGGAAAATCTTTGGTATATATATACACACATATATATATTATATAATATATATATAATATATATAGCGCTAGGCGCGCTCGTCGCCCGCCTCAATAGCTGATAACATTTTGAAAACCGTTCCCAACTCGTGCATTAAATCAATGCAAGTAGAAATATATTCATTGAATTAAACAAGTACATATATAAATATATTCATTGAATTAAACAAGTACATATATAAATATATTCATTGAATTAAACAAGTACATATATAAATATATTCATTGAATTAAACAAGTACATATATAAATATATATTATATATTCTTCATAGTATTTATATATATGGATCACGTGATCAATTGTCGGATCGCATTCCTTCGCGTAACAGGTAATGAGGGCGATTATAAAATCGTGTTCCTTATCGATATGAGCAAGGAACGTGATTCTAAATTCTCGTTCCTTACCGATTTTAAAACATTTATAACAACTCCTCGGATAAGGATATTCTAATGTGAAGTATAATGTGTATCTATTAATTTATTTTATTATGCAGACAAGAACATGAATATATCAAAGATATTGATTATATACTGAGTTTTTATGTTATTGTATTTTGTACCCTCGTTTTATCTGTTATATTATGTATACAATATTATTTTTTGTATATTTTTAAATATTTATACTTTATATATTACTAGTATTATTGTATTAACACCTTACAATATATATAGTTTATACAATATTATTTTTTTGTACATTTCTAAATATGTATACTATATATATTAAAATAAATATTATTTAATTAATTAATTGTCTTACTTATAAATATCTCATAAAACATACATAAATATCTATTGTGAAAAATACAAAACTCCTAGTATAGTATAAATATATTTGGTATATTCTTGGACCAGTACATTTATTATTGATAAATACATAAATTCCATATAGTGTAGATAATAGATATCTTTGATATATTCATGTTATTGTTCTTTGCATTTTTGTTGTTCTTAAAGGGGTTTCACACCATATCAAACGCAATTATTAACTCTAATTATTAGAGGTTAAAGTTTAACTATATTATATAAATCTCCGTAAAAGGGGTTTTACTCTTAATTATTAGAGTTAATAATTACGTTCGAGTTGGTGTGAAATTACGAATATGATAAATACTTAATGTGTATTTATAGCATGGAAAGTTTGACAGAGTTCTGTTGTATCTACGCAATATATCAGCTGACCTACTTTCTTGTTATAAAAATCACACCCAGTAAGAATAAATTTGCCGGAGATCATGCATAGGAATATATTCAATATAATTATTAATTATTTTATGATTATTATTTTAATATTTATAATAATTGTCAATATAATAATTATACGTCATGTTCTTGCATACAAACGTTATAATAATGATATGATAATATGTAGTAAAAGATAAGTATGTTGACAAACATTGTTCAAAATACTTCTTTATAAGTTGAATTATTATACTATTATAATAATATATCATATATTATATGTATATTAATTAAAATATTTATATTATGATTCTGATATAATCAGGCATCTCTAAATACGTACTTTTGGAATTTGCACGAATTAAACCAAATTCGTGCACTTTATATATATATAGAATTCGTGCATGCACGAATTTAAGTAAAAACTATAAAGGCTATAAAAGCTATTAGTTAAATATCCGATGTTGGTGATAGACTAGAAAATATATATAAATGTTTTTAAGAATGTTAAAGTTAATGTTATTAGGTATACATTCAATTAAATTACTTAATTATTAAATGATTTATTGTAAAATTAAAAATCATTTTATTATTTTTATATTTTTATTTTAATTTAAAATGAATATACAAAAATTGTTGTTTACTTTCTTGTAGCATTATTGCCCACGTTCTCTTCTCTTCCCCAATTTATATAGAATTTACATACAACAGATTTAAATTTTCCCCTCTCATGCTGCATTTCGCTAATATTAAATTAAATTAATTATTTTATTAAGTGTTTTCGAGAAAATGGCATTCATATTTTTTCGACATAAGTAAATAAAATTAAATTAATAATTAATAATTTTTATAAATATTAATCTTTGGTAAATTAACTAAAATAGATACATTCCAAAAATATTATAATAAATTGTATATTGAATTTAAATTATATATTCTATAGTATATAATATAGAATCTAAATTATATATGTAAATTCAATTATGGAAATTAAATAATTTAATGGTTATTTGTTAAAAATATATTATGCACGAATTTACTATAAATCGTGCATTTTTTTATTTAGAATTCGTGCAAATTCGTACATTCGTGCAAAATGCACGAATCTAGAGATGTCTGGATATTATACATTAAACAAGCGCTCATAATGTATGCAAAACAGGAACTGAGATGGGTATAGTATACTCTCATTGAGTATGAAATATAGATTGACACTTATATCATATAAACTTATTGCATCAGTTGTATTCATCTAATTACATATGAAAATAGAAATAATACTTATACTAGTATGATAGTAATGATAATTCTAAACAGTATTATACAAATAACTATTAACATATATTCTAATACATATATAATATTATATGTTATGATATGATATTATATTATTTAACGTAATTTAAAATGATAATAACAATTTATATTCATACTTCAATCGATATTAAATATAATATATATTTATATATATATATATATACTAATTATATATTAAAAAATATATATATATATATACTTACAATTAATGAACTATTCTACATGCTAATGAATCAATTCACCTCCTGTATTCCTTCCATATAAAGGGTTAGTTTCAGTTAAAAGTAGTTATTTAAATCAGTATTTTAAACTTTTTGTTCTCGTCATTATTTATATCGTTTTTACAACGTTATTTCTAATTATTATTATACTATGTTATAATCATTAATATATAAGATTGAAGTAACACATTATGTTGACTATCTCAGTTAACTGTATAAATAGAAAGTATCGAATCAATAACGCTTTTACTGATCCTTCTTAAACTTTATATCTTATAAAGTTTATAGTAGAGTTTATAGTCAAACTGATTTCATTCATTCATTCATTCAGAGTAACTATCACGAATAATAATATACTTAAGTACAATTTTATATGATTAGCAATTATATCGAAATCGCTACATCGCTCATGAATTATTACGCGTATAATGAAAGAATTTCATAAATACAATATAATAAATATAATGCTAGTAATATTAAATTATATTTAGTAGTATCAGTACGAGTACTAGTAGTAGTATCAGTACCATTATCTGTTATAGTACTAGTACCACTACCACCCCCCTCTACCCCCCTCTACCACCCCCCTCTACCACCCCCCACTACCGCCCCCCCTCTACCGCCCCCTCTACCACCCCCCTTTACCACTCCCTCTACCGCCCCCTCTACCGCCCCCCCTCTATCACCCCCACTATCACCCCCCTCTACCACCCCCCCTCTACCACCCCCCTCTACCGCCCCCCCTCAACCAACCCCCTCTACCGCCCCCCCTCTATCACCCCCCACTACCAACCCCCTCTACCGTCCCCCCTCTACCGTCCCTCCGCTACCACCCCCCGATGCCGCCCCCCCACTACCGCTAACACAAGAACAACTCCAACACCCGCTCAGATACAAAGTGATACTGCTAGCATTCCTGGCCACTCTCGGCTTCACATTCTTGATCATAGGATGTGCCCTACCCATATTCAAGTTAGCCTACGTCAACTGTACATGCATTGGCTGACACCATTAGTACTTTGTGACATCATTAGTACTTTGAAGCACTTTAGAAGTTAACAATATATATCTAATCATTTTAGTTTTAATTTATATAATAAATATACCATTATAAACAACAATTTTCTAATTAATAATTATTAAAATTATAATTATTATTATATTAGGTATAGTATATGCCTATTTAATAATTATTTTACCAGTTGAAATTAATTGCATTTACTAATATCATAGTATAAACAGAATGCAAATATTATATAGTTAATTATAATAAGACAATATTAGTATATTATAGATTATAATATTAAAAATAGAAAATAATTAGAAATGGATGTAAATATGCCATATGATTTTGTCTCTTAAGAAGTTATTAATCTTTAATCATATATATATATATTTTTTGGCAACAACTATAGAAAAGAGTTTAACATTTTATTTTTGAGTCATTTAGAAGATTTATAAGCGAATAATTTATTTATATTAATTGTTTATAAAAAACATCCAATAGATAGTTATTATATATATATAACAAAAGCCGCCCACACTACCCATCCTTATCGATGACCTACCCCACCCTCCCGCCCACTCACTCCACAGTAACTATTGGCTGCTATTCCTGCTGGCGTTCTACTGTCTCTCCACCGTGATCATATACATACTGCGAAGACATCAAACCAACGATGAGAACAGCATTCTGGGTATACGTCTTTGTAGCATTAAATGTGTACGTGTGTATATGTGTGTGTGTGTGTGTGTGTGTGTGTATGTGTGTACATGTGTATGTGTGTGTGTGTATGTGTATGTGTGTGTGTGTATGTGTGTGTATGTGTGTGTGTGTATGTGTGTACGTGTGTGTGTATGTGTGTATGTGTGTGTGTGTGTATGTACGTGTGTGTATGTGTGTGTGTGTGTATGTGTGTGTGTGTGTGTTTGTGTGTGTGTGTGTAATAATTCTATAATGTGTATCGAACAATATATATCACATATATATACAAATAGCGAATGTATATAATTCGCATGATGATATTACGATTCGAAACGAACATCAATGTTGCGCGACAAGAAATTGTTTTAATTTCTTTTTAAAGGTATTAATCATTAGATTTTTATTTCTAAGAGAAGGGGGTAATTTATTCCATCTAATTGATGATGTTGAGGTGAATTTTTTCATTTCGTATTTGATGCAATGGGTAATTGGTTGATGTAGTTTAATTTCATTTGTATTACGTAAAAGTCTAGTGTTTGGTTTGTTTTATTTTGTTTCGTAAATTATAGGGTAAGTTATAAGTAATAGTCTTTTTAAGTATTGTAAGTATTTTATAGTTGATAGAGTCTTCAGTGTTTAGCCAGTTAAGTTTGTTACGTAAGTCAGTAATGCTAGTTGTATAGTCAGTCTTCTGTAGTCGGTATATATGTCTAATTGAACGGTTAATTATGTTGTCTAGTTTGTCTATTTTCAGTTTCCAGATCCTGAGAATAGTGAGTTACAGTATGTGTACAGATCAGTGTTCATTCTAGGTTTCAGGGCAGCTACCACAAAAAATTATTATAGGGCATTTAAATATATTTTACTAAGTAAAATATAGGATGACATATTTGGGTAATTTGTCCATGTATTTATAAATACATTTATGATAAATGATATATTAGATGGACGCTTAAACCCTGAGGCAATGTAAATAAATAGCAAAAGAAGTATTCGATTCGATTACTTATTATTCGTTTACAATTAAATGATTTACAAATTGTAATTCTAATACATTGATATCAAATAATTCTTTTTATATTCAATCTCCTCAACATTTAATTCATGAGATATTTAGATATTAAAAATGTGATCGTCGAGTATTTATAATATTGAAAATTAGGTTGTCGATATATTATAATATTGAAAATTAGGTAGTCTAAAAGTTAAATTATTGAAAATTATGAAGTCTAAAAGTTATAATATTGATATATAGTATATCATACTTATAAATACTTAAAAATACTTATAGGTAGGTATATAAAAATATACAAAAATACCTATATCTATATTAATATTATTATATTATACTGATACACATTATTATATATAATTTATATAAGATATTTTAATGTCATAATATAAAGAATTAATTAGAATGTATATTATAATTGTATTGATTATTAAAATGTAAAATGTAATAATTTATTTGCACATTTTTGTTAATAACTTTTGTTTAAATATAAATTTAAAAAAACATAATATGAATTGTATTATATAATTTAATTAGCTTTCCAGTGATACCAATTTTATCATAATAAAATCAATATAAAATATGTCATGCTCATGTATCAACATGCAGTACGTACTCAGTATGGTTGATTTTAAATTCAATATATATAACTAATAATTAGTATAATACATGATATTTATGACTTTATCTTTTAAACATTATATATTATATATATATAGGAATACTAATTATGATAAGTATGATAATTAATATAATAATATAATATTATTAAATATTGAATATTAATATCATAATAATTTTAAATTAAAAAATTAAATTATAATAAATTTAAAAAGTATACCGTGTAATTATTATGCATATAAAAAACAGTGAACTTATTAATAATATTGGTGATTAAATGTTTCATTATTTTTATATTTTAATGGTTTTTAATATCTCCAATATCACTTTAATATTACGTTTTAAAATAGGATTTTGAATAAATATATTAAAATTACGAATTTTAAATAAAACAATCACATGATTTATATATATTGGGAAAAAAAGAATTGGAATAAAAATAATTATTGAATTAATTTTCATATATCATTATAAATATAAATTGGTAGCAAATTCACTACCCAATATTTAAAGTTTGCTACCCAATTTTCATTTTGGGTAGTGAATTTGCTACCCAATCTAAGAATAGATTATTCTAAATATAGTTCAAGCAGTTTATTATCATATTTCATATTTAATTTGTAATTTGTATTTGAATCTAAATTGTTTGTTTATATAAAATATCAAACAGATATAACAAAGGGAAAATAGTATATATTCGCCATTATTTGAAAAATAATGAATTTATCCTAATGTTATGACAGAAGTTATTCATATTCTCCATTATTTTAATACTTCATAATAATAGAATAATAATAATGCATTTAATCGCCATTTTATAAATATTTATTGAAAATCTGTCATTAATTAAATAATAAATTATTCAATATTTTAATACTTAAATAATAATACATTTAATCGCCATTATATAAATATTTATTAAAAATATGCTATTTATTAAATAATAAATTCTTCATTAGTGTATTACTTAAATAATAATTAAATAATAAATAATAATAGAATATTAATAACACATTTAATCGTCATTTTATAAATATTCATTGGAAAACTGACATTTATTAAATAATATATTCCTGTAATTAGAGATATATATATATGTTATAACACTTTTAATTCATGATATTACAATTATATTAATAAGAACTTAATAATTAAACTTAATCCATATAATCATATATTTAGGGCAGCTACCCACAAAATTAGGGCACTACCCAATTTGGGTATCTGGGTAGCTCTAGAATGAACACTGGTACAGATGTGTGTGTGTATATGTACAGATGTATGTATCATACTTTATATAATGTTAAGGTACTAGTGAGATTTATCAAATTAAATGGATATATATGGTATCGTTGATGGATGACTTAACGATGACATTGTAATCCAGTAGTAACCACCTCTAAGAGCATGTTTCACAGTTATACACGCAAACCTGGCCATAACACCATAACATAGAATATATTAGATAATATATTTTAAAATTTAACTAATAATTACAAATAAAAATATCTCATATTTTCATTACATATTTAGTGTGGATGTATTCTACGTTGTATCGTGAACTACGATAGCATACAGCTCATCATTAACGTCACGTTTAGCATCGCATGCTTTGTAAGCAGAATCACTATAGCTATTAATATAAATGAATATTTTTAGATATTAATAGTAATTTAATTTGTATAACTAGAATTACCTATCTAAATATTACACCTATAAAATATGTCATATGAGAGTTTGTCTTGATAATGATATTGTGTGTATGAGTGTGTGTGTGTGTGTGCATGAGTGTGTGTGTGTGCTTCACATAATTAACCTGCCCTCCTCTTCCTCAATATCCACCTATCTCTCCCCTCTTCCTCAATATCCACCTATCTCTTCCTCCTTCTCTTATACCTACTTGTTCCCTTCTCTTCCTATACCCATCCTTCCTCTACCCCGCCTCCCTCTACCCTCCCCTCCCCCATCCCCCTACCCTACCCTACCCCCTCCCCTAATAACCCCTATACCCCTCCTCCCTCTACCCCACCTCACCCTCCTCCTCCTTCCCTCCCCCATCCCCTCCTACCCTACCCCCTCCCCTAATAACACCTATACCCCCTCCCCTCCTACCCTACCCCCTCCCCTAATAACCCCTATACCCCTCCCCCTACAGTCGATATATCCATGTTCTTCTTGACTATTATGGCGGTGTCCTGTTTCTGTTTCCCCTTACTACTGGTCAGGGTATCTGTGGTAAGTATAGCGACCACCCCCACCACCGCCTACTACTACTACTACTACTACTATTACTACTACTACTACTACTACTATTACTACTACTACTACTACTACTACTACTACTACTACTACTACTACTACTACTACTACTACTACTACTACTACTACTACTACTACTACTACTACTACTACTACTACTACTACTACTACTACTACTACTACTACTACTACTACTACTACTACTACTACTACTACTACTACTACTACTACTACTACTACTACTACTACTACTACTACTACTACTACTACTACTACTACTACTACTACTACTACTACTACTACTACTACTACTACTACTACTACTACTACTACTGCTACTGCTTCTGCTTCTACTACTGCTACTACTACTACTGCTACTGCTACCACCTCACCTACTACTACTACTTCTACTACTACTACTACTACTACTACTACTACTACTACTACTACCAATAAGATCATCGTTACCTCCTCACACCACTGGTATCCAGTATTACCTGCACACTGTCATACACACCCTCACCCTCACGCTAGATAAAGATATCACACCCTCACCCCACCCTCTGCCTACCCTAGATAAAGATAGGGGCGTGTCTATTCAGCTGGGCAGCCAACATCGTCATATTCATCACCATGCAGCTTACGTTCAAGATTAATTCCGACATGGACGAAGCGTTACTATAGTGACCCCGTGACATTTAACCCCCGACCCCCTCCCTCGTCTCAAAGTTTCATTAACAAGCGTGTGAACATTGTTGAATCCTATCGTTGATGTATACATTTCAACGTACGAAATTTGATTTTTATATTTAATTGATATCACTCACTCACACAAACACACTATGGTGATGTTACTGTTATCAGACTCTTATCTGCAATACCCCACCCCTACTTCATAAATAACCCCGTCTACTTTACTATGTTTACTACATTATATTATTAAGTCGTAGCGCACGATTAATTTACTACCCAATAATACGTTATACGTTATACTTCATTACATATTAAAATATCATTTATCGAACCAATCAAGCGATTCGTTCCGATTATTCTATTGGCCGATTTAACGAAGCTCATCGATTTAATCGTCGTCGTTGACAACAAGATTTCATTATAAAGCTACCTCTTCTAGCGTGTAATATAACAATTATACCTTTTCGATGACTTTCTATTTAAATGATATAGTTTAACCTTGGTTAACTCCATTGATGATCATCCACACATTACAACTTCATTTTAACTTACGTAAGTATTAAGAATAATTTAATGTTTACGAAAAAAAAAACTTTGTATATTTGTCAATGAATGTTAAAATTTCACTCGAATCTTGGTACCTTTATATTGGAACATCTTTGTTATGATTTCGACGGAGCATTATTATGATCTTTGTTATCCATTGTCCATAGATAATATTGATATAGTATTATATTAAATATTAGTCTATAGCACTACTCATTTTATTTATTTATATGTATATATATATATATGTATATTTTAATTTAATTTTATAAATATTTGTACCCGATATGCTTAATAAACATGATATACAATCGATTTCCGATGATAATAGATTTTATAATTAATTAAATTATTAGGGCGTCGCAAGTTAATTATACAAGACGATAAATCGCCGTACATTTCTATTACATTTTCATTATATTCTACGATACAATGAATAGGTGGTCGTGGAATCTCATCCGTGACGATATTATTAGTCATGTAACATGCAATAAGTTTTTGTAACAAGAATTATTGTAACTCTTCAACTGACAGCAACAGCAGCAGCCTATTAGAATATTGGTCAGCACATTATGATGTCATTGTTATCCATTGTAGTATTAGCATGCGATATGTTTACCCGATGAATAAACGAGACTATCTACAACCCACCCCTATAGTTGTCTCCTATTGCATAATGTTACTTTTATGATGACGATACTTTAAGCGGGTATCCCACTACCAGTATTTCCGGAAATGTTTGCTAGAAAGTGATTTTCTAGCAAGTTGTAGTGGGATACCCCTTTAAAGGTACTATATTTCCGGTAAGTTGCCGGAAAGTAAGGGGGTATCACACTACGATTGTAGTTAACTTGCTAGAAAGTGATTTTATAGCAAACATTTCCGGAAATATTGGTAGTGGGATGTGACCTATATAATACGTATTATATGTATATTACAATAGTAGCTAAAATGCTATGTATGATTCGTATACATAAAGTGGTTGTTTTCTTTCTTTGATATGTAGTTCTTAATGTATAGAATATCCTATAGGAGAGCTGCCTATTGACTACATCTATCTCCGTAATGCTTGATACCTTTAAGAGACTTACATTTCAATTCCTAATATTATATATTATTATATTTTGTTTACTTGTTTTTATATATAGTAGATCAGTTAAGGTGATATAATAACATACAATATATTACCATATTACTTGTCTAGTATTTTAAGATTGTATTCCCATAATATTGTTTAAAAAATAAATTATTTTTTAAACTTAACTTACTCTAAATATATTTTGTATATTTTATACAATACTCAGCCAATAATGATCTACTCTTGATTAAACTTTCAGAAGTTTTGTATGAAGTTCAGCAACACAAATACTGCTTAAGTATTTGAAGTATTAACTATCTTAGTATTTTAAGTATAGTATCTTAAGTATTTTAAGCTTAATTAGAATCATTATTATATTCAAAGGAATATTTATTTTGTTATAAACATTCACCTTATAACATTTGTTTGTATTTTTTTTATTTCTTATTATTTATTTCATTTGTACACAAATATCAGGGTATTGTCAAGACCTCCTATAACCTCGAGGTTATAGGAGGTCTTGGTATTGTACCCAATCTGAAGCGTTGAAGACTGTCAATAATAATAGAAATAATAACAATAATATGATGTGAACATAAGGTTATTACCATCGAACAATATGCTATATAATATACATATAAACATTATTTAATAGAAATAATTATGAATGGGAAAACATATTGTCGCATGTAAATAATGCCTGATATATTCAATAATGTTTATAATGAAATAAGTTTGTACAGTTATGTAGTGTAGGACCTATTAGTAAGGACGCATGTCCTTGTTATTAGTATGCTATGCTAACTTAGATCTTTATTTGTTAGTAAATACTAATATACCTACTTTTTAAAATATGAGTATATTTGTTCATTACGAATATAGTTTATTGCATAGAGAATGTGTTGAAATGATACAGGATGTTACAGTGATTTCAAGAATTGGGGCAGATGATTATTTTAGTATGCTATATTTATATATATAGAGCGAAGAGATGATAAATATACATGTGTATTATAGTAAAATCAGTAAATATGAGAATTTTTAGTGAAGCTCTGTATCTAAAGGGAATCCATCCATATTAAGAAAAAGGGATGTAGGTATTATTATATAAAGTCTAAATGATTCTAGAGACGTGGTTCCCGACATTTTTGAATCATGACCCTTTTTTGATAATTCTTAATTTAAAAATATACCATGACCCAGTGAAAAATTTAATTTCTGTATTATTAAACTTAGAATAACTTAGATAGATTTGTATTCAACTGTATCTACTTTAGCATTTTTTTTTTAGAAATTGTCCCATACCCAAACAGAAAACCCAAGTACGGGTCATGACCCATAGGTTGGGAACCACTGTTACCATAGGAGTATGTGTGTATTATGTCGAGTGCTCTAATTTCATGTTATACTTTATGATAAACACTAGTTAATATTACTTTAAATTAAACGTAACTAGATTATTATAACTCGAGAATATAAGTACATTTATAGAACTGACTCGACTACAAAGATAAGCCCATAACGTTGACCTTAACTAATATATGGCATATTGCATAATGCATACGACTTACAGAATTTGAATTACTTAGAACAAAGTCGTTCAGGAGAAATCGAATTTTTTAAATAACTCCCTATCTAATTCTATTGTTATCTGTAACCAATGTAACCCATTGTCAGGTACGGTGGAGGAGTATTACTTGAAGTTCTGTACGTATAATAATTATATTTATCGGTACTATTTTTATAGACGACATTATCGTGAATTAAAGTGCTCATACAGTTTTCATATTTATGTTTATTAAATATTAATCTAGTAGTTGATCTAGTAGTTAATATAGTAGTTGATCTAGTAGTTGATCTAGTAGTTAATCTAGTAGTTAATCTAGTAGTTGATCTATTAGTTAATCTAGTAGTTAATATAGTAGAGCCGTTGTTCAGTCGAGTTAATGAGCAGGCTTGAAAATAGTCGAGTCTAAATAAAATAAAGCTATTAGTAAGTAGATAGTTTATGCTGACACTGCTTTTCTTATGTTACGTTATAGGCTAGTAGTAGATAGCTTAAGCTATAATTATCCCTCATATAATAGCATATTTATATTATAGTATTGAAATGCTTTGTATCTAATAACATATTTTATATTATAAAAGTAGACTTGTATATATATATAATCTTTGTTGTGAAGAATGTATAGAGATGTTGATAGTATTTAAAACATGTATAATTGATTAATCTGTTGCGGGATAGGCGCCCTTTGTATCTAATAATGTGATTTAATATGCGTCATGTAAATTAATAGGGATTTCTTGCATATTGGGTAGTAAGTTATAAATAGCTCTATAATTTCTCTAATTATAACTAATTTCAATATAGGTAACACTAATTTTTTTATATGAAAGAATAGTATAAACTATATTGGTCAAATGATAAAATGTAAGTGTTTTGTGTATATATTTCATTTAGTTATAATGTTTAATATGAAAATTATTGATTTTGTAATACAATTATTGTATATACTATATAGTAATTGTATTTATAATTTTATATTTATTTTCTAAGAAAAAAACTTGGGAACTATAGACCTAGTTATTATCTATGTATTCTGAAAGTTGTATTATTATATTGGCAATATTGAATACTGTGGGCATTTTTAGCTGGGTGTATTTTCCAGAATAAGAATATCCTGAGAAAATCAAGATAAACTAAATACTTTATTTACTAATATGATTAAATAATTAAATTAATAGCTTAACAAATAATGTATATACAAATTACAAATACAGGAATATACATACATATCTATAGATTTTGATTATATCATATATAAAACATATATATATATAATGTTATTACAATAGTTATTTTACTATTATATGTTTTATTAAAATTATCTTATAATCCTGATATTTGCATGTTTATATACTATTTTAAATACAAATGTTTACGTACATGATAGATAATTGATTAATGTAATAATAAGTTTGATAACAAAATGATTAGTTTTTAAAAGTATTTTACATAAAAAGGCTTACATGCCCTTTAACCAATGATTATTTGTAACTATTGCTATGTTTATAGCTTCTAGATTAATAATAAAGTTATTTAGATAATCGAATAGATTAAAATAAACTAACTAATTAAATTTAACAATTATAAATAAGTAATATATACTTGGCGTTATTCTGTATCTTCATAATAAACAATGTCAGTGTTTAAAAATTATACTACATATTTATTTAAGCAAATATATAATTGAAAGTATAAAGTATGAATATTTGCTAACGATAAAATATGTTATAAACGGAGAATAATTAAAATTAAATGAAATAAAGACATTGTACAGTTACTGTAGGTTAGAATAAAATAACAATCTCATCAATAATATTGTCAAGTAGATGTATTAGTATATGTTAAGATATGCGATTCGACGTGAAATGCTTTCACACACGCATCGCTATAAAGCAAATCGGTTATGGATGATATTTATTAATAGCTGACATCGGAATTAATGAATAGAGAGATAGAGAGCGATGACTCATCAAAGGACATGCACGCTGTGAACATAAGGGGCTGTAACCCGATAACAACACTGTATATAGGGTATAACGCACGCACACACGATGATAATACTGATTACAATACCGATGATGTAACGGCGGGGGGGTTGGTAGGGCAGCGGGGGTTTCATAGGGGTGGTTTATTGAAGCCCGGCGGGGTTGGTAGGGCAGCGGGGGGTTCATGGGGTGACGCGCGATGTTATATTCGTACCCCCTTCGGTTTGAACAACACGCCCCCACAACCGCTGCCGTACTACGACCCAGTTTCGAGGACGAGGTTCTGCTGACGTCTTCGCTGTAGGGGATGCGACAGGAGACGGGAGAACTTCTCGTACAGGAGGCTGGGGCTATGGCACACGCTGAACATGTAGCTGATCTCGTTGCGGAGGTCTAGTTCGCAGAGCTTGCGGTATATCTGTGAGGGGGGGAGGGGGGGGTAAGCGACGATGAAGGGGTAGTCACGTGTGTATATACGGGGGGTGGGTAGTATGAGCGATTCAACATGTTAAAATGATGTATCAAAAAGTTTGATAAATTTATAATAAATATTAATTCAAAAATTTCCATTGCTCTTTGACAAGATAAAAGTGATAAGTCGTTGTGTATGAGTCACTTGATATGTGATAACTTGTGTTGTCTATGTTTATGTGTCTACATATTACTACATGTCTACATATTACTATATGTCAATATGTCTACTATGTGCTGTCTATATATAAGATGAAATAATGAACAATAATTAGAAATATATTAATATAATACAAAATTAAGTTTATTATATCGAGGACAGGACGGGGTCTGTTAATGTGTATTTTATGTAACTTTTATTTTATACTGAATGATTTTATCGTATTTCATTATGGTCTTGGAGTACACATATATTGATATACACATTAATATAAATCATTTTAAATTTAATCTATTTAAAGTAATGATTACAATATGATTTTTATACTAAAATTGTAATATTATTTAATACACATTATATAGATGTCGAAATATCGACATACATAATATAGACATTTTTTTCAAGTAAAACCGATAAATGATTCATAAATTTCTATACAAATATAATATGTAAATAAAATATAAAAATAACACATTTTTATTTTATAAATAATTATCTCTGAAAGTATTGAAATATAATTAAATATAGCACCTAAAAATATCTATTACGGAGTGAATGATATAACATTACATAAAGAGCGTCAAGTAGATGTCTTTAACGTCCTTGATTATAGTGAATTGTACATGTATATTAATACAGTAACGATGTGTGTGGAAGAACATAATACTTCATCTGTATTATGTACACCTTCATCTGTAATATGTATTGATTTATAAATAGTGAAATTATAATTTATATTACAAATAATTTAAAATATTTATTAATCGCACTAAATATAACACTAATAACTTCATATTTTAATTATAAAGTAATATATAGAAGTATTGAATGCTAGATTTTTAATATTTATTTTATAGTATTTGTTATCTATAATGCTGTTATAACATGTTATAACTAAAATTATAATTATAATTTGTTATATATATACTTTATTAATGGTTTTTAAATATATAAAATATAAATGTTTATTTTATTTATCAATGCATGACTTATAAATATATGTTTTTAAAAATATTTCTTAGTGAAAATTTAAACTCTTGATATTAGGCATCATTTTTACAAATATTTACTATACTACATTATTATTAATCGGTTATAAATAAAGTGTGCATTAATATGAAATAGTGCATAGAGGTAAACATACAAAATGATCTTTTGAAACAAAGATATACCACTGTAATTAATTAATGAAAAATCCATCCACCTGACTGGAAACTATTTATTTCTAAGTCTATTTCATTATATACATTTTTGAATACAATAAACATTTAATTTAGTGATTGTTTTAAGAATATAACATTATTTTATAATAAGAACCATTTTTTATAAAATATACATCCATATTCGAGAACAAAGATAAATCAATAGGTTAGTTTTCAACGTAAAAGTATGCATATTTTGTATCGTGCTTAAGTATTAAGTAACAATACTTTGACAATTCACTTTTTAAATCATTTAAAACGATAGTACTGCCACCTATATTTCATACCTCGCTGCATTAACATTTATTTCACATAAATAGATAGACGAATTACATATCTGCTTCATAAAATCCTTGTTATACATAATAATAATACAAAACAAAAAGGTGATTTGATAAGCAGAGACTTCATAGTACTTATTTTAAATAAATAATATTGTACTGATATTTTGTATGTAGTATTTTTATATTATCATCTAATATGTAATTACCTATAGGTATAAAGTGTATATCAACAATTTAATTTGATCTTTGATAATTAGAAAATCACTAATTCACATATAAAGCGATCGATCATGACTAACAGGAGCGCACACACACACAATAAATAAGCGCGATCATGCAAGTAAATTAAAACACATATATAGTATGTATACATATTAAAGATTCACCTATTGTAGTTAGTCAAATAAACTTAAATAGAAGTTTGCATATATTACATTATCACATATATATTAATTAATGCAGAGCAATGCACAATGTAGTCGTGACTCCCAGTCTAAATATAGCTTTGGTATCATAAGATGAATCATTTACGCGGTTGATGACATTTACTGATGCAATATTGACAACAATGAGAGACACGCAGCACTACACATAGCTATCACTTCACGTAAACTATGCTATTTAGAAAATAATATTTATTTTTAATAAACTTGAGTCAATAAAGAATATATAATATAGTAGCATGCCTATATATTTTGAATATGCACGCAGGTTTTATACTGCTACGAATTTATCTAGAAATAACGAGACAATAATAATATAATATATATATATATATATATAAATTAATTAATTACATAATTATATAGATATAATTTCATTTAAATATTTAGAAAATAAAATTCAATTTTAATAAACTCATCAATAAATAATATAATATTATAAGTTTTGTCGCACACACGAACACACCAATACACACGACACACACACACGAACACACACACACACACACATACGCAAGATAACCTGATCGCATGATATGGTGCCGTATTCGTACAGGTAAAGAACGTCTATGAATATCAGCTGTTTATTGAAGAGCTGAGCCAATACCTGTACAGGGAGATGTGGTATCACGTATTTATTTCAGTATATGTATACATTGGCATGGGAGATGTGGTATCACACATGGCTGTATATAATTGACGCATTAATAGGATTATTAAGGGGGTATCCTACTACCAGTGGTTCCGGAAAAAATGTCCGAAAATGTTTGCT
>OZ025239.1:123189609-123363388 GCA_964019155.1 Osedax fenrisi | reverse complement strand
GTTGGACGCCAGATAATTTCATATTTAATACGCGGCGGGGCTAAATATTCAAAGATATTAAATATTAAAGTATGTAAATTAATGTAATACGTATCCAGATGTGTAACATATATACTAATATATACAGATATATTAGTACATAAGTTATATCGTTCATTTAACATGCGATAGAATGTGCGTAGATATATTTAAAATGTCTAAATATTCAAATGTATTACATATAGATACAGAAATATAGTATGCGAAATAAATAAACAGCTATTCAATAAGCACATAACTTGAATATTAATTATATTACTCTACGAATGACTTATATTGATAGTAGATTGTTTACTTACAAGTTATTTTACATTTACTTACGTTACTTACTTTCGTCGTAAAGTAAGTAATTAAGTAAGTAAGTTATTTTACATTTATAACATGTATATAATTAATATGCACGCTTATATACTTATTGAATATCTGTTTATGAGTTCTAAATAAACTAAATATAATATAACCGATAACGTCGAATGATATTCAATAAAATATAAACACAATATTTTATAGGCTCACTTCGTATTGTAATGCAGGTAAAAAAAAACCAGGAAAATAAAACAAAACCAAATTAATCAAACGACCCCGAAATATCAATCCGTAAATATTTATATTTATTAAATTTGTAAATTCAAACATTTTAAATAATATCTATGCGAATCTTTCGTATGTTAAATGAACGATATAACTTATGCACTAAATGTCTGTGTATATTAGTATATATGTCATACATCTGGATAAGTATTACATTCATTTACATAGTTTAATATTGAAATAGTTTGATATTCAATATTAACATACCTATTAGATATTTAGCGCCATATGAATATTTAGCGCCCACATACAATATGAGAATTAACTTCGCGGTCGGCTTCTATACACTCGTATACAGTGTACAGTAACGACACTTATTGCACAGGTTAGTTACTACAAACTCAACATAGTGTATTCAATATATATATATGTGTATACTGCTTGCGCGTAAGGCTACTGCTGATACATAATTGATTTGTATTCGAACCACCTAAAGCTGTGGTAGAGAAATAAGTGTATTAAATAAGTGTATTTGTTGCGTTCATAATAACTTATTTAGTTTACGATACTACTATATATATATAAATAAAAATATGAATTTTAACTTCACAAATAGCATTAATTGATGATTATGATGATGATGATTTTATTTAAACACTAATTCAATTATAAAATTCTTATAGTGCGACAATAATATATAAAAAACAATAGATAAATGTAATAATTAGTACAGACAATCGATGATATGTTAATACGTTCGCTGACCTCCTTATCGAAGGTGGGCATCGAGTTCGGCCTCGCATAGATCACGATCAGCCGGACGCAGTAGTAGGGGTCGTAGGTCAACTTTGGAATGTTCTTCACCGCGTGTAGATTACTCCTGTACGTGAACGGCGTAGATATAGCTAGAGGTCATAGAGGTCGTACGCGCGCATCTCTCTCTAATCGTGGTATCGATAGGAGTAGTTTGAATGCAACGGAAACAGAAGTATAAGCTGCTTTCACGCCAGTAAAACAGCCCAATAACGGCCCGCTTTCAATAGACTGATATCGGTTTCTTCAAATTATTCAGTATTAAATATTCACTAGACATCAGTCAAGTAAAAGATTAGGTAACAGGTAATGATTATATACGAATGCGTTCATCGACCTGCCCTATATCAGTGGTCTGTAATTATAGCTGTTCACACCGAAATTGCCTGATACCGATGTTCACTACGATATCGGGCTATTCCTATTGGTGTGAAAGCAACTTAACCCAACAGATTACCTAGAGTACCAGTAGTCCAGTAACTCTTACTACCGATCACTCATTTTATATTGATTTATGTTTCATTTTGTATCTTTATTGCATTATCCTTGCGGTTTTTTTTCTTTGTAGAATATTTGGGATATATATAATATTTTATATATATTTTTCAAATATACTATAATATAGAATTAATAATTCATTATTATTACAAATTTTTAAATGAGAAGTATTACTTTATTTTTATTTGTTCTGTATAACGTATGTTATCGTTAGTAAATATTTATACTTTATACTTTCGATAAAAAATTTCAATTATGTATTTGCTTAAATAAATTATCAATCAATCAATAATCAGTAACACAATTGCTATTAATGGAAATAAATATATATATATATATTGTGTTAATCTTGAACACGTGTCACATTAACTTGTGTTGAACACGTGCCACACTAAACTTGTATTGAACACGTGCCACACTAACTTGTTTCGAACACGTGCCATACTAACCTCGCGTACTAACATCATCTCGAAGATTTGATTGAAGTCGCAGCTGGTGGAGGCTGCGGGCAGGAAGTCGTGAAAGTTCTCCAGGATCGTGATGATCTTGTCTACGTCGGTGGTGAAGTCGCACATCTGAGCGACAGTGGTGATGATGATGATGACGTAATGATGATGACGGAGGTGTGTTACGCAATGTCACGTGACTACACGATTGCGCATCGCATCGACTAGAGTTAGTGGAGACGAATAATAAAAATAATAATATTATTAGAAAAATTGTGTTTTTATCGGTTTGGTTTTCTAGTTTATTAAATTAATAACACTTTGCCCTCCTAAAGGGTTTCACAATAAGCATTAGCTGTATATGTTGTGTGGTCGTCGCACGTGAATATCTAGTTTATTTTCACAAAGAAATATACAAATTCTCATCTATAGTACATAATTTAGGGTAATGGTATACGATACGATATTATAAATAGAATTACAGATACTATTATTATTATTACATGACAAAGTGGTACTAGTAATTGCTGCGGTTACTTGAGATATACGCTATCGGTTGCCACTGTAACTGAAGACAAGCAACACTTTATGTGGCGTTACGCATGAGAGAAGGAAAGGTAGTAGAGGAAATATCGGTGAATAATGAGCTATATATATACACTAAGTTAGATGGGTAATTTGTGTTAATGTTTAGATATTCAGTATGGTCATTATTGTACTGAAATATTCTCTTGTGAAGACTAACATTAGTTTTATACATGTGATATTGGGTTAGCTTTACTACTTATAATAGAAAAAATGTCATTAAGTTGACTATATATTACGAGTCGGAGGCATATCTGAGATGATTCATGTAAATAGTATAAAGGCTGTTTGGCTGTTAATAAAGCAAATATTTCATATTTTTTAAGTTTAAAATAGAGGTAATAGTTAATTAGATCGTATGATAGTTAATACTATTAGCTTAGCAGATCTGGATTATAGCCGTGAAGACCGTCTGCATGGGGCTTAAGGGCCTGCGGTGTTAGGTTCGTAGTGGTAACAGATAGGGGGCATTAAGGCGTCTACTAGAATACCGTGAACTTTGAGATTGTGTAAACAATAGTTTCTAATTTGTTACGACAGCGATATCATTCACATCCGTTACTGATAGTAGTTTACTATTGGCTCAGGAGCCTTAGCATTACGATTACTGTATATCTAGGTTAAGATCATTAAAAGTAGACCTAGTACATTATATATACATTAATAAAACTTATATATCGTTGACCGTTTTTGTAATATAATTGTACTTATACGGTATCTAGTGGTATTACAGTTAACAATAGGCTACCTTTGTTTTAGCTATATATTCGCTATATACTCTGAGAATGTTATACAGATTAATCAAAGAGAACAAAGATATTGGGTTCTAGAAATACAATAACAATGGAAAAAGAGTTCCTAGATATAAGCATCTAAAGTTTTAGTTGTATTTTATGTGAATACTAAGTTATATAAAATGGTTATACTAAAAATTTACAAACTTCTGCGATTGAGTAAGAACTAATAATATTTTGTAATATGTAAATAACATTTACATTTATTAAAATAGCTAATTCGTAAAATAGTAAATATAAGGTCATACTAAATTGATTTAGTATTTTTTTCAATTATTTTACATCGGTTTTGTATACAGGTATATGTCTATAATGCATTTTTAGGTACTTTTATCTACTTTTGAATAACATATTATACACCATTCTAAAGATAAATAATTATATTTACATATATCCTTGAATTAGTTTGTGTCTGATAAAAATGAAAATGTGAACGTAGCGCCGACCCTTAAAGTGGGGTTAGTTAAGGGGGTAGGGTTAGACAGGCTACGGGGGTTAGATACGGGGTAGGGTTAGACAGGCTACAGGGGTAGGGTTAGACAGACTACGGGGGTAGGGTTAGACAGGCTACGGGGTTGGGGTTAGATACGGGGGTAGCGTTAGACAGGCTACGGGGGTAGGGTTAGACAGGCTACGGGGGTAGCGTTAGACAGGCTACGGGGGTAGGGTTAGACACGGGGGTAGGGGGGTAACGGACCCATATGGTGACGTCTGACAAGAAGACGAGGGCGTACTGATGAGCTACGTTGATGGACGCCTTCGTGTGCAGGAACATAGACAGTGCTCTCCGTATCAGTGATATGTTCGTTAGTTTCTCTCTACATTCAGTGATCCCGGTATTGTAATAGTAATAGTAATGATAGTCTATTTAGACGCTTAAATAATAGTAGAAACAATTCTCTAAATTGTAATCGATTGATGATTTATTTAACACTAATTTAATTATAAAATTCTTATAGTGTGACACTAATTGATACAATGGTATTACAATAATACTATATATATAATTTATAACAATTCTAAAGTAATAATTAGTACGGTAAGTGTACGACATGGTGAAAATGAATATATGCGGAGTTCAAATATCATGCAAAAAGAGTAAATCTTTAGTTTGTTTTGAAGGTGGTAGGGTATGTGTTTATGGTTTTGAGGGATCAAAGAATAATGTTAGAATACTTAGTAGTGTAATAACGTATTGCTAAGTATTAACAGTTTTTTATAGAGAATATATATATATATATATATATATATATACTAATGTACCCTAGTATCATCTGTATTCATTACATGTAAATGCTAATGGTACATCGGTACTATATATTTCACATATCATCTCATAGTACTAACGTCCCAACATCACATAGTAGTACTATAAAAGTACCAATGGTACGTTACAAAAAATACAGCCTAAATGCTATTGCATGATATAACGGATATCTATTAACTAGCCTTACACTAGGTTAGTATGAAGCGAAGCCGCAATAGTCTACCTAATGCGTACACGCCTACGTAGACGATGGTAACCGGCGCTACGTAGACAGATAACTTACCCCGCCACGGTTTCAAAGTTTTCTTCCGCCATGCTGTCCGATATGTCGATGCAGAATATCTGTATATTTAACGGACGGTTATAGTGAATACAATCAATATATATGATGATGATGATGATGATATGGTTTATTAGCACTTATCATAGGTGTGGCCACCCCTCGTAGGTGCATATAACAATATAGAACGAAAACAATAAATAGATAAATAAATAAACAAAACGATAAAATAATATAATTTATAAAAATAGTAATATTGTATGATTAAATAAGTGAATATATTACATCGATGATATGTAAGCTTTGAGGTGTGTAATAAAGGACGGGTGTGAATGGATTGATCTAATAGAGGCAGGGAGGGAATTCCATAGGTATGGAACCATATAACTGAAGGCGCGTTTATGGTATTTCAGGTATGAGACACGAGGGCAAATTAGGGAAATGTCAGCATTTGATCGTAAGGAAGTCAGTGGGCGTCTTAGAGTTAGTAGAGAAGTCAAATAAGGAGGAGAAGTATAATATATTGCTTTATGAGCGAGTGATAGAAGGTGTATGAGGGAACCAGTTGGATATAAGTTGGTGGGAGTCGGTAATGGAATGGTCAAATCGATTTATTGAGAAAATGGTTCGTATAGATGCACGAATTATACGATTTAAAGGGGATAATGAAGTATTAGGGAGATGATAAAGTAGTGAGGAGCAGTAGTCGATACGAGAGAGGACGAGTGCATTTATGAGGACAGTTGTAAGAGATCGGGTTAAGTCTTTTCTTATACGACGAATTTTGAAGAGGTGGTAGTTAGCTGATTTAGATATATTAGCTATATGGGAATTTAGGGATAGGTTAGCATCCAAAGTAATTCCAAGATTTATAACAGATGATGAAGGGATGATGGGGAGACCGTCGATGATAACAGGTGGAAATTTATGATAGTTAGATGGGATATTTAGGAGTGCAGATTTTGAAGAGTTGAGTAGAAGATTGTTAGATAGAAGCCATGATCTGAGGGATCATATATATATATATATATATATATGATGATGATTTATTTAAACACTAATTCAATTATAAAATTCTTATAGTGTGACAATAATATATAAAAAACACTAAATAAATGTAATAATGTGTGTGTAATACTATGAATACATGAATATGTACATGTACATAACATAACATTATGTATACGTAGTATTATCGTATATACCTTTGATATAATGCAACCCGGTTGAAACGCTATTCTCTATAGAGAAAAGTTTCCACTAATCTGAATATAACGACGACTTTATGCATGTGCTTATAATGAGATACGCATTGAATCATAACTCCTACTACCCTTTACTACCTATAGGTTGTATAATGGTCGTGTGCCTATACTATTTGTGTGTACAACATCATAGGTACATACACGTATTACATCGGTTAGTGTTAATATCATTCAGTACTTACTAATATACACAACAACAACAACAACACACACACGTATATAAATGTGCGATTAGTATGAACTAGGTCGCATGGCTATGCTATGAGTCATCACGTTATACGTTATCTATCGTACTGAGATAAGTAATAGTGGGTTATCTGGTAACCTTACACTAGTAGTAGTAGTAACACCTCTCACACAAGTAGCGCGCTCTCTCCACACACTACGGTGATGCGTATGTGATGTATCGCATGGGATACGTAAACAATCTTGAATATAGGGGTAATTGTCTCGATAAGCAACATTGCTTCTATAATTACCCTGGCATTGCCTAAATCTGATAATAATAATAATAATAAAACGCGAGCTTACTGGGCCCGTGATTACATACGCTACCGCTACGTCTTATAAGATGTGATGCTTCCATAGTATACAATTCATCAGTAGTAGGGCAATACGATACGGATATTTAGATGTAATCTCACGCCTCCAGAGATACTCATCTCGAATCGTATCTTTCTTCTAATCTCTAATTTACTTATATTATTGCTATCGTTTATATTTTGTCCTTATTACTTCCCTTTTATGCGTTTATTTCGCACGCAATTAGTGGAGGAGTGTTATCACTTTATATCGGTGCATAATACACCATACTTTATCATCATTATCATCATCATGTATGGATCAGCTGTATTCTATATAGTATATACATCGTAAAGTCTTGGTAATCGAAGTATATGTCTTTGTAGTTGTCCACTAGTGTACAATTATTGATTTACCTAGTATTTAGAGGTGTGTTTGTTGTCTTTGTATATTATATATTTATAACTGGGAACAACCCGTGAAAACTTAGGTCTTGTTTTTAAGATTTGATATATAAAAAAGAAAATTGAAAATTAATCTAAGAAGTAAGAAAATAATGAAACTAACATAAACTAGTTCTATTCTATTTTATATGTCCTCTTTGTAAAGCTGACGCCACGATACAAATGTGAACGCAATTAGCGATTACCGCTAAGTCGGTATAACATGCGATGATATAGCGCGAACACGTAATCAACATTAGCGGAACACATAGAACATTAGAATTTTGCATTATTCATCAAATGTTTATTGAACTAAAACATCCGTTCACCTATCAGAAGTTACCGATAACTTTGAGCGAATGTAATCTGAACACATCATCAGAACTGATGTGTTCTAAATGAAAATCTTATCGGTACTTCTGAGGTAGTGTGAGGTCAGCCTAGGGGATGCTAGAATATCACCTCGTCCGATATTACTATATGGCTTGTACAGTAACTAGTGATCTCGGCTGATGGGTGATCTCGTGAGCAATGATAATATATAGTAGTGTAAATAATTATTTATAAATAGTCACATTTACACTACGCACGAAATCACCAAACCGTACACGATCACTGGTTACCTTCGGTTGTAGGCTACAACTTGTAGCTCGAACTCAGCCTTAGGGATGCTAGATGATCACCCTGTCCGATATTAATGCGCAGCTCGTATGTTATAACTCGAACTTTTATAAGTCGAAATTAGTGTTGTTGTTTATTATTTATTTATTTATTTATTTATATATAGTTTATTGACTACAAAAACATATGGTGATTATAGGCGTCGTTAGATAATAAAAAATAAAAACTAAAATAGAAAACGAATAATAAAATAGAACGAATTACAATGACTTGAAATGGACATACAGTTTAGGTTTAAACAATGAAAGTGATGTTACACAACGTATTAGTAAACGGTGGTTTCATTGCAACGACGCGTGCACTATTACATAACATATATTACATAACATTGTACGATCCTCCGAGTGATAGACTTCGTCGAAAGGATTATAATTATAATAGTTCGTCTTGTGTTTGCCAAGTGAAAATTGAATAAAATACTAGCTTGCGATTAGAATATGCTTTTATAGGCTCACTTCGCGATGTAATACGGCTAAAAAAATTAAAAAACATATATATCAATACATATATATCAAGTAAATATTTAAATAGCATATCTGATGATTAACTTAGAGACGTTACTGATACCAGCACAATAGCGATCGCTGTAAATATAAGACCGAACTCAATTTAATAATAACAACAGCTCATGTCCATATCGTCGAACTTGAGATACTTTGATATCTACTGCGCACCTAATGTTATCTATATTAATGTTGACATTAGTTAGCTCAGCTAATAGCTGAAACAACTTTAAAAAAGACTTTAAAACAACTTACAGTTGAACTTTATATGCAATAATTACAATAATGTGTCATTAAATTAATGATTAATATTCTCACGCAATGAATATTTATGTAAATAATAACAATAATACGGGTTACCTAGTTAAAAATAATATTAAATATAACGCTAATATATAGTGAATATTGTATCAATATAATAATTAATTATTAAATACACAAATTATAATAATAATATTATTAATAAATATAATATTTTTATTAATTTATTAAAATATAAAGTAAATATTTTATATATATATATACTTTTAAATTAAAAGATGTACTAGCAATTTTTTCTGGACAGTTATTATATTGAATTTGACCATCATATAGTTGTTTTGTAGAGTGGTAGTTCCTTACGAATGAATAACGTTTTGAAATTTCATGAATAGAATTTATATTATTAGTAGATATAGATTTTGATGATAAAATAGGTGTACATAGATTAGTTAAATCATTTTTTACTATTTCAGATGTTCCAGAATTACTTGATTTACAAATGACATCTTCAATTGCTATACGATTTGCTATATCTATAGGATTTATATTATTATCTACAATCCGATCGTCACCCAAGTTTTTATAGTTTGTTTTATTCTCCACCTTAATAGTTATTTTATTAATTTCTTGGGCTAAATTATTCTTTGTAATTAAATTTATACTGTTTGGTTCTTTTGTACGTTTATTAGCGATATATAGAGGGTTTATGCATTTGTTAACATCTGATTCTTTATTATCTTCAATATCAGACATTTTTGTTACTTTTATTTATTTTGAAACCCTTATTATGAAACGATTATAGATATGCAAAGACTTTATAAATATACGATAACATTATTATAGTGGATAATGACCTATATTCAAGATACACTTTATTAATTTATAATTTCATAACACATTGCTTTATATTTGATAATATATATACATATAGACGGGAATTATATATTATCACGATAGATAGTTGAGCCATCTACAACCTATTGTATCACTATCAATAAGGACTTGTTATCACAGTAACATAGATATAAAGTATCATATCTCTATGCAGAGGATCTCGTAATTATTACGGTAATATATGTAAACAAACTATAATTGTGTAAAAAGAAAATAAACAATTAAATAAATAAATAGATAGATCTACGTTTTTAAGGATACATTACATTACATATACTGAACCATAAAAGTGGAGCTTATCGTACGAATACATCGTATAGAAAGACATAGTTATTTAAGAGTGGAACTTAACGAATTCATACATTGATAAGGACAAATTACATACACTAGTAGAGTTTATCATACGATATAACGACGTATGAATACATCGACAATATATTTATAAGGATATCACCTATAAGGATACCACTATATGCACGAGTAGAGATTATAATCTATATAACGATTGAATAAACCGAACAAATAACGTAGCTATATATACGAGTTTATCCAATTTATAGGGACATAATTAATAAGGACATGGATACATACACACCAAGTTTGCCAATTCGGATGGATACGAAGGTAATATACTATTAACGTATTAACTTGATATTATTATATTACAAATATTCACTAATACTAACGTAATGGGCATACTTCAGTATTGAAATATTACTAATGAAATATAGGCTTCCGTTATAAATGGAGTCAATATATGTATACTATAATATAGTGTTCTATACTATTCTACTTAGTATATTATATTAGTTATTTAACATATATTAATATACGATAACTTTATAACATAGTATATATACTATGTTTATATAAAGTAGCTTTATATAAAGCTATATTATAGTATACATATATTTAATCCATTTATAATGTATGCCTATATATGTTAGTAATATTGCAATACTCAAATATGTCCATTACGCTAGTATTTGTTAATATTTTTAATTTAATTAATTAATTTATATTATTTTAATCACAATAAAACAGTAGAATAAGATTTAAAGTAGTTTTTAAATTCGTTAAATCCATTACCAAAACAAATAAACCGAAATAACAAATAACAAACACACATTTCAATTATTTTAATTAGTTCGGTATTATCACGCTTGCATAACATCATAAAATGGAGGTTTGTTCTAGTTATTACCTATCGTATTCTATTTTAGCGTACCGTATATATGATAACTATTTATGTATACTTTACTATATATATACACAACACACCCATATACTTATTCACATAGTTCTTAGTTTTAAACACGTATTATCGTTAAAAAGGCTACGTAACGATGTATTTTGTCAAATATCTCGGATTTTAAACAATACAACTTAGTAATAATATAGGATACATATTTATTATAGGTACTATTATAGTATACTATTATACTAATTTACTAGTATACTATTATACTAATATACTATTATATTATATAGTATACTATTATACTAATATACTCTAGTATACTATATATAGTATACTATAGTATACTATTATATACTACGGCTTAGTTTATGCGTTTCTAATTATGTAGCATAACTTTACGTAATAATTATCCGTGTAAAGTTATTATACATAACTATTTATTATGTAATCTAATAGTACATATATATATATATATATATATATATATATATATATATATACTTAAATAGAGACTACCCTTTTTGTGAGCATATATTACGAGATAATCTCTGGTACTATATTTTGAGAAAACATTATATTTGTTTTACTGTAGGCAATACACTATTTTCAATTCAATTAAATTACTTAAATACACACACATACACACATACACATACATTTATATATATATATATATATATATATATATATATATATATATATCATGGGGTCTATAGCCCAGTGAAACATCCACCATCTAGAGATGGAGATACAACGGGGACGGGTTAATATCCCTGCTCTCTATAGATAACCAACATTTGTTTTAGGTGTAGTAAAGAGGTTTAGTGATTGGGTATTATACGTGTGAGCATCTCGTAGTTAACGAGAAGAGCGAATAGTATTCATTTCTCGGCTACTACTTCTCGTCTATAGTTTTAGCTATACTTATACTTAGGCTACACACATATATTATATATGATATATATATATATATATATATATATATATGTATCCTATAGGCTATACGTATATACATATATAAGTATAAGTATACGCGAGGTTATTACGATATTTATTCGGAGCGGATAAAAAAGCAGGATTTTTAATTATATTATTTTATATATTTTAATAATTCTAACTTGTAATTAATTTCATTTAAGTGGTGGGGGGGGGGGGGGGTAAAATGGGGTAAAAGTGTAGCGACATTTTGTTTATTTTACATGTAGTAGATAATAAATATATAGAGTTATTCAAATAATATTTACAATATAACAATTCATTGTATTGAGCACATTTTTTTTGTATCATGTTCACATTATATAAATGCATATTTGCAATGAATACATTTTCTAGATATACAATATTACATATATATTTTTATACATATAAAATAAAAGTTTTTTTTTAAATGAATCTAGAATTACTTGACATATTTTTTATAATATTGTTTTTTGCAATTATTCATATAAATGTATTCTCTATATATCACTACAAATTATTAAAAAATCTACAATAGTTTTTTCTGTAGCGACTATAATGCCTAGCATATAATATATACCTAGCGTAAAATTTGATCATTGAGTAGTCAGTGACTACTATCAGTGAAAAAATGGTATCCAAAAACGATCTATAAATCACATAAAAACATGTTTTATCTATAATTATTACAAATATAGTATTTGGCATGACACTTTAAACGCCAATTACCAAGACCTACTATAACCTCGGATTATAGAGGTTATAGGAGGTATTGGTAATTGGCGTTTAAAGTTTCATGCCAAATACTATATTTGTAATAATTATAGATAAAACATGTTTTTATGTGATTTATAGATCGTTTTTGGATACCATTTTTTCACTGATACTAGATTACATATTAAAGAGTTGTTTTATGGAATATATTTGTTGTTATGTTTTATGAAAATGTATCGCTTTCTACACTGATACCTTGCATTAAATACCATAGATGTAGAAGTAAATATATATATAATATATTATATATTATATTTAATATAATATATAATATATTATATATATATACCTCTACATAGGTTGGAGTGAAATTTGAAAAAATTATGGCGATACGGTTATGACTCGCGATAGTGATGTAACGTTATACGTGAATTAGTGACATTATGTATTCTCCACGTATAACATTACATCACTATCGCGAGTCATGACCATATCGCCATAATTATTTCAAATTTCACTCCAACCTACAGTCATACCTACAGACATACAGTATGTCAGATAAATAATAAATTCTATATAGAATAAATAAATCTAATTACTTTATTACATATATATATATATATATATATATATATATATTTAATTACTCTATATAGATTTATTTATTCTATATAGAATTTATTATTTATCTGACATACATAAATACGTAAATAGGACAACCGTTATTAATTAAATATATACCATTACGAAATCTATTAGACTATTTTATCTATGGATATAGGCGGCCTATAATAGTGCTAAAGACATGTATAGTTATACCTACGTGTATATACATATATCATATATGATATATGTAATTTAAATACCGATTTAGAGATCAGTAAAGTCTCATTAAATATCTACTTATTAATATAATTATGTTTATTAACATTTCGTATGTATTTGCATTAGTGTTGCGATTTAAATAATTAAAATATAGACCATAGTCCATATACAAAAAATTATTGCGAATTCAATTAAAATAGAATAACATTTGAATAGCAATATATTAATACTAGGGTTGTTCGGTTTTTTATAATCGGTTTTTTAAAACCAATAAATCAAAAAAAACCAAAACAAAAACAGAAAAAATCAATAACCCTATCAATATTATTAATAAATGTATATTAATAAGATTATATATAAGATTAAGTGTATTATATAAATGTATTCATTTAATAAAGAAGCCTGGCCGAAAGAAAAATATAATGTGGATAGAATTAACTGCTTGTATAAATTATCCTATAATATTTTTTAATATAGTATACACGAAATTTCTAATAATAATCATATATCTATAGAAGTATTTATTACAAATAACATACAATATAATAATTTATTAATAACAATTATTTAAATAATATATAAAAAACCACCATTCTTCACAAAAAAACCAAAAAAACCAACAACCCTGATTAATACCCAACTTTAGCTATAACGTTGGGTGTTAGTTTATTACATCGTAAATTTGTAATATCCTATATATTTATGTAATTATATATACGCAAACTAAATTTACAGCAAGGAAAGAATGATAACACCGACAAGCAGCAGGATAAAGACGAATCGTCGAATTATCTTAAAAACATTTCGATCACCACCGAATTCGTAGAGCTAGAGTTAGACGCAAAGACTTGCGAAACCAGCAAGGCAAAAGACAGCTCACGCACAGGAGGAGGTTCTAAACTGGATACTCTCAATCCGAATGGTTCCGAGAGGTGGGATCTGTCGGATACACTCGGCTCCTCTCAAGAGAAGGAGATCCACGAAGACCGTAAATCCATCGACATCATTAAAGTTGGTATATATATATATATAAATATATATATATATATATATATATATATATATATATATTTATATATCCCAGACAACTATTAATTAATATAAGTAATGTACTTATGCATAACATACTATAGAAAATAGAGGTATAATACAAATGATTATTCCGGTGTGTTTAAATCACAACTTATTTATATTTGTTTACTATTATTTATACATTTCTGTCATTATTATCTATTGTTACCCATCGTTTTGAATCAATACACGATTATATATCTATCTATAACAACAATAAGAATACACTAATTTATTGATTATATTAATAGTAATATAAGTTGATTATAAATCGTCCAATACAAAATAGAATAAAAGGAACGCTACTCAGCATTGTGATAATCCTAAAGTTGTGAATAGTTTGGAGAACACGGCTAGCCTAGCGGGTCAACCGAAGTCTAAAAAGAGTGGAGAAGATCGCTTTAGAATGAGCACCGATCCCAAGAACAAGGTAACCGAGCGAGCGAGCGCGCGCGTACACATTAACGCACGCCACTGATGCCCGACACACGCCACTGATGCCCGACACACGCATATAGTGCACCTCGGCGTGTGGTCGTACATTGTACGACGTACACTAAGAGTGATTTTAAACATGCTATTGGTTATCGATTCCTTACCGGCATTTGGAACATCAAAATATGAGTATAGAGAATACACAATTTTTTTTTTTAATTTAGGTCAATATTGTACATGCGCCAGGCTGGTCAAATTTAACAACATTTAACATGGGAATAGATAGGAGAATACCAACAAAACATAAATATGTATATTTTTCACAGTTATAATTAAGCTACAATCATGAAATTTTCAGAATATGTGTAATGTGTATAGGGATCATTAGTCGTCTCGAACTGCAGTGTATCCATGAAAGGACATGCACATGAAAATTCTGCGCGCGCGCGCGCAATCAGTTCGTTATACGCTATTTACATTCAGTGATTAGTGATGCATTTAAATGATTTTCAATATAATTTATATTCATACGCGATTAAATATAGATATAATAAATAAATACATAAATAGATATTATAAAGATATTATAAATAGATATAATACATTATAATTATATATATACGCGTATACATATACGCGTATATATATAATATATTATTATAACCTTAAAGGTATATAACCATATATATATATATATATATATATATATATATATATATATATATATATATATATATATATATATATATATATATATATATATATATATATAGACACATCATATTATATATATATATATATATATATATGTAAATAAATAATTGTTTTATAATTAAATTACAATTATACTATCATAACATACTCGATTATGATTCGAATATGTTACGTACGCAAGAGATCGATATAGTTTTGGAATGTCCATTTAATTTCAAGTAGAATCAATATATGATATATATATATATAATACAATAAGTCATCAATATGTTATCCGGTACTAATGAATAATAATAGTAATTAGTAATTACTAATATATTAATATAATAAAATATGTGTTATGGCTCAGTGCACCATGGTTCGAAGGCGTGCTCTCTAAGCAGAAAGTCACGAGTTCAAATCTAGCTTGAGCTATTTTTAGTGAAATTTATAATAATATATATTGTATTACTTCTAATATTTTATTATATAAATAGCTTTATTTTGTAAATTTTGGAAATAGCTGTGTATATATATATATATATATATATATATATGTGTGTGTGTGTTTAATTTGTATTATTATTAGCATTTATATTACTATATATCTTGTATTACAAGTATATTTATATTTTTAACTACACATATTGTATATTTTGTTTTATAAATCGAGTATGTTATGATAGTATAATTGTAATTTAATTATAAAACAATTATTTATTTACATATATAAATATATAATATGATGTGTCTATATATATATATATATATATATATATATATATATATATATATATATATATATATATATATATATATTTAATAACATATATAAGTACATATATATATTAGTATATATATAAATAAGTTTACTATAATTAAGTTAATAATTAGGTATACTATAGTTAAGTATATATATATTTATATATATAAGTATATATACATATATAAATTAAGTATATATAAATATTATTAATTATATATATATATATATATATATATATATATATAAGTGTATATATATACTTAATTTATATATATATATATATATATATATATATATATAATTAATTTATATATATAAGTATATATATACTTACACTTATTTATATATATATACTTATATATAATTAATGAATATATATATATATATATATATATATATAATTGTTTATATGTATATATATATATATATATATATATATATATATATAGTAATATATAGTAATTATACACACACACACACACACACACACATACATACATTATATATATATATATATATATATATATATATATATATATGATGATGATGATGATGATATTGAGTTTATTTGCACTAAAATAGGGTCATATAAGACCCCTTCGCTCGTGCGGGAAGAAAATAATAATAAAATAATAGTAATACGATAATAATTTGATAATAATATACATTCAATATACAACGGACAACAATAATAAACAATATAAATGACTATTATATACTACAGTCTGCATTTATATGGTATAGTTGTATATACTACAGACTGCATTGATATAGTGTTATATAATAATAAGATAATAATAATACAATAACAATTTAATAATGATATACATTTAATATAACACGGATACAAATAATAAGTTGGATGATTTAATGATTATGGGTAGAGAGAAAAGAAGAAGTAAGATTTATAAATCTTTTGTGGGATCTAATAGAACGAATGGTAGGAGGGAGGGAATTCCATAGGGTTGGACCGGAATTTTTAAAAGCTCTAGAATATAGGGAAGTTTTACTAGAGTTCTGAGAGATAAGCAGAGGAGCATTTTGGTAACGAAGAGAAGATAATATAGTACGTTTTTTAATTAGATCAGAGATATAGCTAGGGGTGAAAGAATATATTGATTTATGGATTATAGATAGTATACGTAATTTACACCTGAGGGAGAAGGGTAGCCACATACGAGATGATTGATGAGATGTTGTAGTAGAGTGATCCAGTCGAGTTAAACAGTAAGTAGTACGTATTGAGGAACGGATAATCCGATTAAGTGGAGCAGTAGCTTTAGCAGGAAGTAAATTCAATAGGGAAGAACAGTAGTCAATACGTGAAAGTACAAGAGCATTAATTAGAGTTTTAGTAAGGTTTCTGGAAAGTGATGTCCGTATTTTTTTAATTCTGAAGAGATGAAAGTTGGATGATTTTGTAATGGATGATATGTGATTCTTAAAAGATAAATATAATAATATAATAATTTGTCATCAAATACTAATCCTAGGTTTTTGGAGGAATGAGAAGGAGAAATAATCATGTTATTTAGAGTAAAGTTTGGAAAGGAAGTTTCAGAAGTAGATATGTTAAGTACAGTAGTCTTAGAGGAATTAATTAGTAGTTTATTGGAGAGGAGCCATAATCTTATGGAGTTAGCACACTCGATTAATTCAGAGTTAATGGTATTATGAGAATTTATAGGGAAAAAGGTAAACAGTTGGATATCATCAGCAAAAATATGGTAGTGAATATTTGGAAATTTCTTAATTAGATCAGCAATAGGGCGGATATAAATAGAAAAGAGGGATGGACCTAGAACAGATCCTTGGGGAATACCGTGGTTAAGAGAAGAAAGAGGCGAGTAAGATTTGTCAATCATAATAGAGATATTCCTGTTAGTGAGATATGAAGTAAACCATTTTAATGCTAAGCCAGATATACCCATTAAAGTAAGTCGCGAGATTAATATGTTATGGTCCAGGGTATCAAAAGCAGATGATAGATCAAGTAGGATTAGCTGGCAACACGTGTTGCTATTTAAGGTAGATAATATAGTGTCAGTAATACGTAGGAGAGCTGTATATATATATATACAATATATATATATATATAATTACTATACGATTACAATATATTACTATAAGATTAAGATCTATTTTCGTACGGATCTACTTTCGTGCGGATCTACTTTCACGCGTATGTATATTTAATTGCATATTTCAACTCCCGCAATATAAATATAACTCACGCAAGTATGTGTTCATGTGCTTGCGGTTGCAGAATACTAATGATCCGTGTATAGTTCCTTTGAATATTATAAATTCATAACAAAATTAATTTAATTTCTAGGATTTTTTTTTAAATTATAGGATTTTCCAGAATTTTTTTTGACCTCTCATAATTGAGTACAGAATTGTTATATTTTATCAATTTATATTATATATAACAAAAAAAAACAATTAATTAATCACTATATATTACAATTTGGCCGAAAAAATAATAACTACCCTGGTATTTCTTTAATTTTGTTAAAAATCATCAAAAAATGACCATTTTTTCTGTGGATTGGTACCTTTACACATTTTAAGATTTTTTTTTTTTTTTTTTTTCTACTTCATCTTAAGATGTTATATTTTAACGTACAAGTATTATAAATTTAAAAAAATAACTCTTTATAATTTTAATAAATAGTCAAAGTGGCCTAATTTTTTAGAAAATTTGTATATATATAAAATTTATTTTATTGTTTAAATTAATTATCTAATAACTAATATTGTAATTAGGGATACTATAGATAATATTGACTATATATTAATGTATTCTATTAGAAGAATATAGTATTTAAAAAAAGTACTCATTATTATATATATACCCATTACAATACAATACAAATAAAATGTACAGAATTCAAATAAATGTCCTCAAGGACATTTATTTATAAACATATACAATACCATTACATAGGGGAAGGAAACAATTTCACAAATAATTATTTTGTTTTTAAATTATATATGAACAATAATCTAATAAAATATATCTACTGATTTATAATAATAAATAGGATTATGATATAATTGATTATGACAAAATCTAATTTTTTGTGGGAACAAATTAAAAAGTGGTGGGGAGGGAAATATTAATAGTGGGGGAGGAAATTTGCCCTAAAAATATCACTTAAAAAGCACTGCATTATACCAAAGCCCTGGCTTTGATCATACTAAATAGTACTCGCGAACACACAAACACACACACACACGTACATTGTCAGTAATGGCAACTATAGTAACGCTACACACAATGACATTGTTGTACATTGGCCTACATCGGCGTCATACAATGTACCTCGTACCTCGTACATTGTACATTGTACGAGGTAAAGTCGATTGTAAAATGATTGTACAAGGCATTGTACAGTGTTCATTATACATTCCTCACACTGTGTGTCACACACCCACACCCACACACACACACACACACACACACGCACACACACACACGCACACACACACACACACGCACACACACACACACGTATATCATACACACCATACACCTACAGGGAATGAGAGGCAGAATAAGCGAGATGAACATAGAGATGAAGTCAGACTTACTGACTCCGAACCTTTCCGAGAGATTCGATTTGTCCGAGGCGAGATCCTCACAAGAAAGAGAAATCCACGAGGACATCAAGTCAATCGATAGAATTGAATCCAAAGTTAGTACTGAATATACATATATAAACATTGAGCTAACCCTGTACAACCCTGATCTAAGCTGATGTACGATATCGTACTGATACCATTATCATAATTAGAATTATTTATATATAATTATAATATTGTAATCGTTTTCATGTAATACATAGTATAAATATTAGGTGATATATCGACGGACTCAGTAAAGCAGAGGACATAAATAGGACACTTCATTAATAATAATGTAGTTTATTTTTCCTAAACGTAAAATTTATCAATATTATATTTCGATTATTTAATTTTAATTCACATCTAAGCATGACTACATTTATAACGTATTCCTTCAGTTTAATAGCATGATTGTATTATGTTATATACATGTTTCTTTTATTATTATTATCATACTCGCTTTACCCATATAGATATATTTGTATATCTTTGTACACGCATTTTTATTTAATTGTATATTAACTAGATTGATAGATATAAAATAGTATTGTTAACTATTAAAATAAGTTATTATGAATTAAGTTACAATATTGACTTACATTAAGTTACAGATTGCATATGATTTTAATCTACAAACTCGCATCCTATACAAATCTATATATAGAATAGATATATCTAACGATGGTTGAAATAATTTTATAATAACAAAATAATTGATGGGAAAGTATCGATAGCAAATTAATTTAAATTAAGTTTATTATATAGTGTAGTATTTAAATTATAAGTGTTTTCAAATCTATACATAAAAGTAATTAATTCGTTACATATTAGTATAGTTAATACATTTAATGATATACAATAATTCTTATAATTATATATATTATATTATATATATATATTATATTATATATTATAATATACCTACCCAATACACAGCAGGATAAAAAGCGATCACCTTCAAAAGAGAACAACAATTCGTCAACCATGTCCATAAATCGTAACCACTCGAACAACTGCGCGACCCCTGATAACGATCAGGTGACAGCTTCTAAAGAAGTAACGCCCACTCGCGAACTAACTCGTTCAAGCGTGACGACCGCCAATATCGACCCCGCAGGGAAAACCTGCGCGTTGAAGAGTTCAGGCACGGACGACCCTGTCGCTATCGGCGATAAAGCCACTACTGTTAAGCAATGTTCTATCGCAGAGGTCAAGGTCAAGAGCTCCACCGTAGACAATAATCTAGAGGTCAACGGAAACACGTGCGGTTCCAAGAGCTCGACGCCGGCGAACAACAGTCTAGAGGTGAAAGCGAACACGTCGAACGCGGAAAACACGCTAGAGGTCAAAGTTCGGAAGACGTGCGGTTCGGTGCGGTGCGACCCGGTCACGTGTCGTAAACAACGCACCAACGAGACGTTGAAGAGCGTAGAACTGTGCGAGTTTTCGGATGCCTACGTATCTTCGCACGAGAGGGAAGTTCACGAGGACAGGAAGACTATCGATATCGTCGAGTTCAAGGTTACTTCTACATACAAACAGGTATTCAAGCGTATATATATATCATATATAACCAACTGACTGTGTGACTCAGTTGGCTAAGGCTCAGCCACAATAGTAGTATACTACTCCTATAGGACGCGGGTTCAAGCCCCGTCTGAACTAATACAATAGTATTAAAGTTTATGTATATATATTATATATTATATATATATATATATATATATATAATCAAATGCCTGTTAGGCTCAGTTGGCTAAAGCGTAAAATACACTGGTAATATGATTCGAGTTCAAGCTCTGTCCAGACAATTGCAATAGGTCTTAAAATAATATTTAGAAGTTATCGTATATAATTGTTTATAAAAAATGATCGGCTCTCTTTAAAAGCATGTATTTCTTAACAAGTGCGCGGCTTCGAAGGGACATTATAGCCATATATGGTCATAAGTGAAATCGTCATCTAAGTTCTTAGATGGAAAAAATGACCACCAAAATAAAATTAAAAATAAATATATATATAACTCGGTTATCATACAGGACACCTCCCTGTAGATTAGAATTCATCTCACGTTATAATGTGTATATAAAACACATATAATATCACGCGCACTATCTCACATACACACGCACAGTGCGTCGCACACACACACGCACACGCACACGTTATTTGTTGTTCACCATTACCTTCATACGTCCACGGTAGGAAAACGACGTGAATATATCGAATGATAATACGGATTCCGTCGGTAAAACGAACACCAATGACAACGAGGCTACGATGAGACAGAATGATAACGAGGCTAAACCTATTACAAAAGATGCCCACCCGTCGAGTACAGTTGCTAATCTTAACGAGAACAATTCCAACAATACTCCGGAAGATACGCAACCCGAACCTAAAGAATCGGAAGCCGAGTTCATACCGATCACCAATAAAACCACCTCTCTGGATTTAACACGTGACACAATGACTCACCGCGCAGTGAACTATAGATCGGTATCACGTGAGCAGTCGATTCCCGAAGAACAGGAAGACGCCGTGACCGACAAAGAAACCGGAACCGGATCCGAAGTCGATGAGTCAGAGAAGCGCGATGTTCCAGAAGCTGCCAAATCATCTCAGCAGATCATTCCAGAAGAAGAAGCGGAAGAGGAAGAATCTCGAGATGATGTCGAAACAGAAGTTAATATTTAATAAAATAGCAATACCTTCGTATAGAATAATTAATTAATTTATATTATTTATAATAGTTAGTATATCATAGAATAATATATTATAAGTTTAATCGAAATATTTAAAAAAGTCTTAGTATATATATATATATATATATATGAATATATCTATATAATATTTAAAAAATTCTTAGTATATATATATATATATGTATATATGTATATTAATATATCTATATACTTTTTAAATCAATGACATTTACTGCAGGACATCATCTCTCTATCTTCAGCAATGCTAAATTTGTATATTACGAAATATTTATTTTTCAGCTGTATATTTATATTTTAATGATTTCAAAGACTCCAGGAATATTTATTGATTTGTAAAAATGCATTATCTTTTAACAATTATATTTCTTTATACTTATGTTATTCAAAATTCTTTTTTTCAATCAATTCGGTTTAAATTGAAATATAATTTCCTATATTATTTGTGTCAAACTTCTTTTGTGTTACCGTACAATATACGGCGTACAGTTTACGTTAAATACATTATATTAAATTATATTATATTATATTAAAATATATACATAACCATATCGAAATAATTAATTTAAAAATTATGTTTACCACGACGTGATCATTACATTCAAATTATGCATTCCCGGATCGTAATGCGTAAATCCATAATATGTTCATTCGAGCGTAACGCACGTCATCGCCGTCCTGTCCTCGCACGTGAGAGTGTAGCAAGGACATGTCCTTGAGTGTAGTGTGTGTGTGTGTACACTATTATCACGTGATGCTTGTAGTCGATATCTCATAACGTTGATCACACACGCTGTGTAATACCCGAGCTTTACATCGAATACTACCGATACGTATTCGCAGAGTTTATGTTTAAAAGGGGGAGTGACAGGTACGCCTGCATCGCTACGACACGCCCCTTTCCGAATATTAATCCAGTATTACAAATAATTTTGTTTAGCAATGTAACGTAGTTTCGATAATAGTACCTGTTCGTTGTAATACTACGCCATCATATCTATGATTACTTAACGATTACTCATAGCCTATGATTCATAGGCCTATGACGTCAATAACGATGATCTAGCCGCGCAAGGACGGCTTATCTCTATCTCGCTCATGTGTACTGTCGCGAATACATCCTATAGGGTATACTCGTATTCAGATACATACGTGTGATTAACATTTTCTATTTATATTTCAATGATTTCAAATACATCACACTTAAAGATATATATATATATATATTAAAAATATGTTCATTTTGAAATTTTGACTTTCCTAATAAATTTGCTATTAAAAATACAAATTTATCCATAAATTATGTTTAAATTAAATTATTGTCTATATTAGGTGTGTCATCATTCTAAATAGTATACTGTTTATTAAATTATATCATGAATTTAATATAATAATAAGAAAATTATGAATTTAAAAACATGTTTTCGCATTACATCCAAACAATACGATAAATGAACTCGAAGTATAAAATAAAAGTTTCCGAAATTGTACGTAAACATATTTACCGTGACGTCCCCCCGTCCTCGACCAGGCTAACACTACTTACGTAACACCTACTCTACGCATACTTAACCGGATGTGATCACGTGTTAAAGACGTGTTCATCACGTGATGCCATACCACGTGTTGCATCGCATACGTCCACTAGTATACGCCACGCTAATGTGTGTGTGTGTGTAATCCTTTCTCGAAAGCATATCGCTATTAAAGGGTTCCTTTTTTACTCATTATATAACTATATTATATTGTATATGCCGTGTGTATTAATTATTTATTTATATTATACAAGTAAACTAAATATTATTCATTCGTTCATTCATGTATACTAATCATAGCGACAAGCTAGTGAATATATTCAGTAGTTATAACCATTACGTACTGGTGTTCTTCTAAAACCCGCACTAATAACAAGAGATAGCGACGGTTATGGGTGCTGCAATAGGAGGGACGGGGGGAGTTATGTCCACCCGCTTTAAAATCTAGGGGGACCTCCTATGTATTGGTCCCCCCTTACTTTTACCGCAACATTTATTGTGATCGGTTGATCCCCCTACATACACAATTATTCCAGCGCCCTATAATCGCTATAACGTTGGCTACATATTGGCCGACGTATCATCATTAATACGTCACGACTACCTTCTGTCCACTGAACACCGAACGGACATGACAATACGCCAGCAATAATAATCTAACACCGCGACGACTTTAAATGACGCGCTTTTGTTTATTTCGATAACGTTTATTAGCAAACATTCGTACTTTCGATTATATTTCTCGACTATATAATAGCTTACGTAATAACGCCGATCGTTATCGGCAGTTTAGCGCCGACAATCTCGCATCGCCGCGACCCGACTCCGAACTGAATTCCTACCATAGTTACTGTTTCACTTCGATATCGACTAAACGAGTAGAGTATACGACATAGGCGCACATCTACCCACTATACCGACACTATACTCTCACTACGTATACTTAGGTACTTACTTTGGTAATTAGGTATATACTCCAAGTACAGTACTTGCAACATACTTATTAACTAGCGCACACACGGCGATACCTGCACTACGATATTGTATACGTATACCATCTTAAATAATTATATTCTAAATAAGCTATAGCTTAATATATAGCACTAACTAGCGTATACATTCCACAGACGTTAATGTATAGTAACCTATACTAATTAGTAATTAGTAATTACTAATTACCCTACGACTCTATACAATAGATATACTGAACTTCGGCCTACATCGGGTTAACACTTAGTTCCTTAGGACTTAGTCAACTACCTATGCTCTACGCATGCGTATACAACACACAATATACTTACTATTACATAACTCTACTACCGACGTCATAGTACCAGACGTCACTCAAACATTACGCCCCTCCCTCTCTATCGATACGTTCGATACGTTCGATACGCTGCAGCGATGCATACGCCGGTAGATAGCTGGTGGAATCTAAAATAATCACATAATTTATAAATTATACGCACACGAAAAATAATCGAATTAAAGCAATTTCGTTTTCTATTTTAAAATAACGTGAAGACATTTTCGAATTCGTCGAATACCGATATTGTATTTTTAGTTATTTTAAAATATCGACCTCCAGTCGACTTTACTAGTATCGTAGTATTAAACACTATATTCAACTGAATGCATCACTGTAGACTATGTTGTAAAGTAGTACCGCTGTTATATACACTCTCTCACCTACCCTCTCTCACCCTCTCTCACTTACCCTCTCTCACTTACCCTCTCTCACTTACCCTCTCTAACTTACCCTCTCTAACTTACCCTCTCTAACTTACCCTCTCTAACTTACCCTCTCTCACTTACCCTCTCTAACTTACCCTCTCTCACTTACCCTCTCTCACTTACCCTCTCTCACCCTCTCTAACTTACCCTCTCTAACTTACCCTCTCTCACTTACCCTCTCTCACTTACCCTCTCACACTTACCCTCTCTAACTTACCCTCTTTCACCTACCCTCTCTCACCCTCTCTCACTTACCCTCGCTAACTTACCCTCTCTCACTTACCCTCGCTAACTTACCCTCTCTCACTTACCCTCTCTCACTTACCCTCTCTCACTTACCCTCGCTAACTTACCCTCTCTCACTTACCCTCTCTAACTTACCCTCTCTCACTTACCCTCTCTAACTTACCCTCTCTCACTTACCCTCTCTCACCCTCTCTCGCTTACCCTCTCTAACTTACCCTCTCTCACTTACCCTCTCTCACCCTCTCTCGCTTACCCTCTCTAACTTACCCTCTCTCACTTACCCTCTCTCACTTACCTCTCTCACTTACCCTCTCTCACCCTCTCTCGCTTACCCTCTCTAACTTACCCTCTCTCACTTACCCTCTCTCACTTACCCTCTCTCACTTACCCTCGCTAACTTACCCTCTCTCACTTACCCTCTCTAACTTACCCTCTCTCACCTACCCTCTCTCGCTTACCCTCTCTCACGCACTCGTATCTACACATAGGTGATGCCAACCAAATGGGAGTTAGAAGAAACTTGCCTACCGAGAATCTGCCGATGGGTTAGTACTCAGCTACCCCTTGCATACATATATAGGTGTATATATAGTCGCGTGTATTATAATACAGTAAGTACATGTGCACTTACTAAATTAAGTTATATATAAAGGGGTAGGGCCGCAGGAAGGTATATTTCATAAGAGGGGTCCTAATTTATAATATATTATTAATATATCTATATATATATATATTTGTGTATAACTAATTAAAAACTATTAGATATTATATAAATCAATTAATATATATCATATGAGGTTATATTAATAAATGGTAGATGTAATGAGATGAAATACACGATAAAATATTCTCTCTACGTTCTGTTATCTTTATAAATGACGACATAAATTCAACAATGTTTAATTCACAGTGTTACTGTGAATAATAAAGATCATTAAACTAGTCAGTTTTGTCCTATTGAATTTCTCAGCCAATTATTTACAATATCCAGGTTACTAACATTTCTTTCATCTTCAACTGAATTTGTTGGTCTTACAATTAATGTCAACAATATTTTCACATTGGTATATCATTTTTCTATATTTTCCTAGATATATATTGACGCTTTAAAGTTTATTCATAATTTATCAGATATATCAGAGGTAATATAATTTCTATGTAGGCTCTATTTTCTATAATTCCTATCATTTCATCTAAAGACGAACGCATTTATTTGTAATATTCGAGTGTATATTTTATAGCGACCTTTCTTATTTTCCAGTGGGTTATACATAATGTCTTCAATTTACAAGATGTTTAAGTATTTCTAAATGGTATAGAATTATAGTACAATTATCCTATTTCATTAACTATAGTTAATATAGATATAATAGAATCCGATTCTCTAACATAGTGAGCGACTACGTTTACTCAATGAGTTATGCAATGAGACTAATATGTCATTGGTTGTTCTTGAAATATTAAATACTATATACCATTGTATCTTCCTGACATATTACTTGCTCCATCATATGACATCGTAAATTCTCTCGAATCAATCAAAATATTAGTAATGTATAATTTTATCCAATGTATATTTTCTATAGTTTCTGCCTTAATATTAGCTATTTCGTATAGACATACTCATATTTCTATAAATTCGAGGTTTGCTTTGACATGCCGAATAAATATCGATTATTGTTCGTTTCATAAAAAGTTTTGTAATATAATTAATTATTAATTTATAATAATTATAATCGTTGTATACAATTTTAATTATTGAAATAGCATATGTGCCGTCACACATTTTATTATAGCAGCCACATATTTGTTTAATAATATCTCTTAAGAGTACATGTGAAAATAATTCAAGAATCTCATTTCGAATTTTCCATGATAATAGATTTTCTTAGTATTTTCAGTTACCATATTTATCCATATATGCGTCTAATTCAGAATTTAATTTTTTCTTTATTTAATAATTTAAGGAATTTACCCACAAAATGTTAGCTACCATTGAAAGCTATGTTTTCTTGACCTAGTTATCTTATATAAGTAAATATAGAAATATGAACAATTTTATTATTTTTAATAACATTTTTATTATGTATAATCATTACATCTTTAATATTATTTCTATTCTTCCATTGCAATATATTACATTTTCCATGATTAATAAATCATTCAAATGCCTTTTTTCAATTTCAATAACCAGTAATTATAAATTATGTGATATTATCACACATTTTTTTATAATGTTGAATATAATAGTAGAAAAACACTACTTTCTTTTCACTACACCAATACATTCATTGCAATTTTTGTACTATAGTAAAAAACTATAGTTTTTTCTGGAATAATAAAGTTTGATCTTTGCTATTACGACTATAAACATATATATTAATACTTATTATATCTGGCTAGAAGGGTTTATCAACGTTTTTTATATCATTATATAAGATATTGATAATATTGTTACTACAAATAAAATATTATAATGTGTATTTTACTAATAATCGCTACTAATATTAAATTGTCTAAATTATTAACAAATTATTAAATTATTTTTAAAATTGACTCAAAACAGTCCAAAGATATCCGAACCCCCTATTTATAAATAGTCCGGAAACCCACGAACCCCTCTTCCTGCTCCCCTGTAAAGGGGGTATCCCACTATCCCTGCAAGTAGCCGGAAATATAGCAATTTAAAAACAATTTTCTATCAAGTTGTGATGTAACCCCTGTTAAAGTTACTATGTTTCAGGCAAGTTGCCGGAAAGTAAGGGAGTATCCCACTAAAATTGTAGTTAACATGATAGAAAATCGTATTAAAAGGGATTAAAGATTACTAAAGTATTTAAAAAGTATTAAATTATAGTTTATTGAAGATTTTTGTTATATTTTATTTTGTAATACATAATATAGATTATGTGTTAATTTCTCCTAAACGACTTCGGTCATGATATGTAATCTTTTGTATTGCATTCAGTTATAATATACCACGTAATAATTTCTCTCTATATAGAGAGTATAGGCCATTGTTAATATATATATATATATATATATATATATATATATATATATATATATCATATTTAAACGGTGTTACAATAAAAAAATAATAATCATAATATAACTCATAAGTCGACGCACGCGTACAAACGTGCCCGCCTACTAACGCACAGTGTTCGTCGCACACATACACACGCACACACTAATAATGCGCACCACATATAATAACGCATATCTCTAAAGGCAGTAACATCCCACTACTAGTATTTCCGGAAATAATATCCGGAAATATTTGCTAGAAAGTGATTTCTAGCAAGTTAACTATTATTGTAATGGAATACCCTCTTACTTTCCGGCAACTTGCCGGAAATATAGTAACTTTAAAGGGGATATCCCACTACAACTTTCTAAAAAAGCACTTTCTAGCAAACATTTCCGGACATTATTTCTGGAAATACTGGTAGTTGGATACCCCCTTAATGTATATCGATGCTAATAATCACGCAGATACAAATAACGTACACTAGCTATACTAACACTAACACACACCAACAATAACACACGCCCACAATAATACACGCCCACACTAACACACGCCCACACTACAACACGCCCACACTAACACACGCCCACACTAACACACGCCCACGCGATTATCTAGAGACGAGACCCTAAAGATTATTTCGAAGAGAAGGAGGCGATAAACCACGAGGTCATCAGAACCATGCCACCTTTGAACTCTTCGGCCGAACACTTCAAAGATAACATTCGTACCGAATACAACAAGGTTATTATCCTGCATCACGGCACCCATACACATATATAATTTGTATTCGTCGAACCAACAAAATGACAATAATTTAATGGGGAATACAAATATTCTTAAGCTAGATATATATTCTCAAGCAAATTGGTTGGTAATATATTATTTAACTTATGACCTTATAAGGAATTATTGATAGTCTCTTAATACTATGGTTAATCCGCGGATTCCAATGTAATGATAACTATATGATAACTCCAAGATATTAACTTGTAACACTAACTCTATCAGTACTATAATGTTCGGTACTTGCACTACTTTCATGATTAATATTTAAACCATAAAGCATGCATTTTTATTATTTAAATAATCGTATATATTATTATTGTTATTATTATCAGATATTACACCAGGGTAATTATAGAAGTAGAGCTTATCGAGATAATTACCCTTCATTACCCTATAAATATAACCATTGAGATAATATAAGGAACACTTTAATATTGAACGTGTTTCAATATCTTTTACGAATAGACAAGTATCATCTGCGAATGATACGATAAATTAGTAAAATCATTAGCATAACGAATAACAAGTTGGTGACCGAGAATACATCCATTTATAAAAGAAAAGTGAACTTAGTGTAGTGCAGATTTAATATGTTGATAAGCCACACGATGGTCTCTATCTATAAGCTAAAGTGGAATAACTCTATAGAGGTAGGGTTACCCTATAGAGTTGCACGTCTTAATCATCATTATATGCACATGATTTAATGTATCTGTGTACTACTTTTGTTAGATGAAGTGACACAATCATATACTATATATTGGCGTTATTCATATAGTAATATTTATTAAATATATATATATATATATATATATAGATATATTGACTTTGCAAATTTGTATTAAGTGAATTATCAGTAGCATATTTAAAATTGTAATTAGTATTATAATTTATAAAATCAATGTTAAAATAACCACGAATAAACACTAGATTGTTCTATATAGAATATTGTAACATTGCTTACGTAATCAGTAAATGTATTACGTCAGCTATAGGGTATCTATATATTCTATTTATAATAATATTTTATGGTTATATTAATTTAATTAATCAATAGAAATTACATAAAATAATAATAGTAGAAGTAGTAGTAGTAGTAGTTGTAGTAGTAGTAGTAGCAATAGTTTATTTATTGAGATGCATTTATATTGTCAATTATAATCCTACTTTATTTTTAAATTATATCATATTATGTTTAAATGTAGATATTACATTTTACAAAATATTACGAAATATCTACATAATATAATAACAAATAATAACATATTAATTAAATTAAGATATTTCTATAAATAATATATATATATATATTTGTTGAAATCATATCACTGTTTGAACATATCACCGTTATAGTACTACGGTAAAAAGTTGACCGGAAAGAAAGCCCCGACCACAGTGAAGATGGGCGATAAAGATGTGAATATTCCCATCATCAAATTGGAAGGAGTCGCGTCCACCCTGGTTAGTAGTGAGTCACACTAGTAGTGAGTCACACTAGTAGTGAGTCACACTAGTAGTGAGTCACACTAGTAGTGAGTCACACTAGTAGTGAGTCACACTAGTAGTGAGTCACACTAGTAGTGAGTCACACTAGTAGTGAGTCACACTAGTAGTGAGTCACACTAGTAGTGAGTCACTAGTGGTGACCAGTTAGAACAACTACATATCGATTTAGTTAATAATACTATATTTAAATAAAGTATTATTAACTAAATCGATATATAGTTGTTCTAACTAGTCACGTATATGCATATACTAATAATTGTATCCTCTTATAGTTTATTCCTTAATATGTATATGTCCTTAAATATGATATCAAAATGTGTACAATATTTTCAGAAAGATCTAAAATATATTATATTATATAATTATTTATGATTTTAGTTCAATATAATACGTTTAAATATACGCCGCGATACACTTAAACGATACACCACGTATTACGTCGCATTTCACCGTATTTCAATTCACCGCCAACAGGAGAATTCCGCGGACGAATCGGCCGAGAAGAGGTCGGGCGAGGCGTTCAAATCGGATGATAAGGCGGCCGGCTTGGACGATACCATCACCACCGTACCGGCCGTCACGATCTCTCCCAACGATAACGCCGAGGGGGCGTCAACCTCGACTCCGGTAGCCACGCCCACCACTAATACGACGACGACGACCGCCTCTCAATCCAATACGGTGAATTATTCTCTAGCGGCCGCCTGTCCGTCGATATCGAAGAGGCAGGAGAACATGCTATACGCTCGGGCTAACAACCTATCGCCTCAGCAACAGTTGATGATTAACGCCACGAAACCCACGACATCTAGTACCAACACCGATAAGCATCGTAACTCGACGGGTTCTTACGATAAACCGATAACCTTTTCGCGGTTAGATGAAAATATTCTATCCGTCTACCCGAATATTCCCGTTCTGGAAACCTCTTCGACCGGTTCTACTAATACATACCCTAACCAATCTACGATTACGATGGATAGCCTTACTACATCCGAAGCTGTAAATAGGGGCGTGTCTCAATCTTCACCTACGTCATCCTTATTGACATCTACGTATACCCCTAGATTTGATGATATTAACAGTTTATGTGACTCCAAACAACAATCGTCATCTGCCACGATCGATAACTCAAAAGATATACATAATAACGTATCAGTTTCCAAAGGAAATACTCTTAGTACTAATACCCCTACGACTGCTACCAATACGATAACACATACTAACATAGCCTATACTGAACCTATACAACATAACATGACAATGAGTTCTGCTCAAACGATCACCAAGAATACGATATCGACTGCTAAACCAAAACTTAGTAAGTCGTCAACGCGTGATACAATAAGTTCTATCACTTCTAGAAATACAATTAATTCTGTAACAACCGATAAAAATACTACTCCTACAACAACACATAAAGAAGCCATACCTTCAACTGCTAAAACTTCTACTGGTCAAACAATGAAACCTAATACAACAGTAAGTGCTGCTCAAACAATCACAAAGAATACGATATCGACTGCTAAACCACAGCTTAGTAAGTCGACAACACGCGATACTATAAGTTCTATCACTTCTAAAAACACAATTAATTATGTAATAACCGATAGAACTACTACTACTACTCTTACAACAACAAATAAAGAACCCGTACCTACAACTGCACAGTCAGCTTTAACTAACACCGTATCTAAACCTATTGCTAAACCTATTAATATCGAAACAACGAATGAAAAAAAAACCTCTAAGCCCGTAAGTTCAAACAACGAGAAAAAGGAAAAGAAGTAATGAGTCGACGCATTACACGAAATGAAGAATATACTATGTAGTACATTCTATAGATCATATATATATATATATCTACCTATAAAATATATATGGAATCAACATAATAAATTATAATATCATATTTGTTATATTTATTTATTTAAAATTACAGATTAAATATTAAATAATTAAGATACATTGTTATTATATATATATATTATCATGACATATTGAATTTATTAATATGTATGGTTGTATTCGTATATTATGTAAATTGTAATATATAATTTATATAATCGGATAATTATTATGACATTATTTATTAATTTATTCATTTAATTCACGAGGTGTCTGCAATCAGCTTCAGGCGCTACTGGATATTGCAGATTGTAGAGTTGTGATATTGTTATCAATGATCTGGCGAAGAAAATATAACGTCACTTATATCTATTTACGTGAACAATTGCAATACTGAATAGTTTAAAATATAGGTAGCAATACTATTATTTTAAATAATTTCACTAGCGAATTGTCAAAGTATTGTTACACAATACTTTAGAATGTGATAAAATATGTTTAATTTTACATTGAAAATGGATCTATTGATTTATTATATGTATCGAATATGGATGTATATTTTAAGAAAAATGGTTCTAATTATTAAATAATTTTATATTGTTAAAACAAACACTCTAGATTATATATTTATTGAATTAAAATATGTACATAACTTTTCATTTATAACAGTTAATTTATATTAAATCAGACTGACATATCTTTCCTTCGGAAAATCTTTGTTATTATATTCACTGAAACTTGGATTTGAACCCAGCTAATTGTGATGTATACTAATTATTTAATATTGATAGATCTACTAATACACATGGATCACAATACTCTTATAAATGTCAATAGTATTTTTTCATGAACTATATTATTCACTCACTCAATTTTACATTAATAAGCATATTGTTCTTTAATTATTTACAAATCGTTAAATATCGACCACATTCGCGATGTGTTACGTTGTTACTGTTTAGTCATGTAATTTTATCGTATCTAATATAATGTGACCCAACTATCCCGGAATTGATTGGTACGATGGATCTGGTGTTACTCGGATTTAGAAATATGATTACTCATTTAATCTAAAACAAGATCTCATAAAGTATGTTAACTTGTCTACGTATAATATCGTTGATCTCATTCTTACAAAGAACATCACGAATATATCATTTATTTCAACACTCAATCAAATTGAATATGCCACTTATATTAGTGATCACATTTCTATTTATTTATGTATGTATACACTTAAACCTTAATATCTCTAATAATTATTTCGTAAACTTAACAAAGTTCAATTTAATTAAAGCTTCCCTATTTTGGTATTTAAACTGATTTAATATATATTGATATGAATACTTTTCGTAGACACTCTATCTATGGATCAGATATGCTAAACATATTTATCCATTTAGTAATCTGAATTTGTAATAATCATTCCTCTTTATATTCTACTAACTATTACAAAATCTAATTCATCTCAAAATGCCTCTAAATAAATATAGACTTTTACGTACATATGATACTAATGGTATTCTAATTGACGACAATATCAAGTCGAGTTTGATATTAAACTAAGATAATATCATTTTGACAATTTACTTTTACTTTTAGTCCCATGACTCGGAAATCGTAGGAGGAATCAGACCAGTCCTTTCTGCCTTAACAACACACTGTATCCAGCCATCGCGATCGTGGACTTTGTGCAATAGTTGGTTCGCGTCCATCTTAGTCAAGTTAGATATATTGTCGAACCATTGACTCTTCGGACGACCTTTATTTTGAGAACCTCCAACCATGCCTTGCATTATCGTATTTCCGAGACAGTCATGTCTGGATATATGCGAATTGGCATATTAATACCATTTTAATATACGTATTTTGATCATGAGTAACATAGGATCATATTTTTCGATTATTGCTATAATCTTCTCTTTTACATACATGTTCGTCCGTTTTTCTTGATATGTTAGGTCAGGCAGCTCTCTGTGATTTATTTTCAAATGCTTGCTGTTTATTCTGCATTGCTATGCTAATGGTCCGTGCCTCACATCCATAAGTTAATATTGAAAGGACGAGTGAGCGGAGTTGCACCTAAGTAACATAATTTATGGACTTATTCCAGTTTATTACTTTGATAAAATAAAATATATATATTAAAGTCTGATAATAATTCTTTATTTTATAAGTATACTTACACAATAATCTCCATTCTTTGCATCATATATCACTTTTAGTATATCTCTTACAAATAATACAGTAACATATGATATTGATAAAATCGCGATTGCCTATATTGTCAATGTAGTTAAGTGTAATTAATAATAGTATACATAATATTATTACATGTAGGCTATTGCAAGGCCTTCACTCAATATTACCCCTTCACTTACTATAAAACTAGCGATAATAACAAATAAAATAGATATAAATTTATATAAATGTAATTAGAAAATTAAGACTAAGAAATGGTGAATAAATAGATGTAGTTTTTGTTAAATTGTGTAGTTTATGGGATGATACGTATGTTCCTACTATGACTTATCTACGTTGTAAGATTATTCCAGAAATAGGCCACATAAGGAGAATTTCCAGAATTCAGAGAATATTTATGGGAGTTTTAAGAGTTAATGTTTTTAAGAGATAGTCTGATTGTTTATGATATATTAAATTACGGTAATTGCCAGTTATTATATTCTATAATAGATTGGAAGCCAGTGCATATATTTGATATGTGGAGAAGTACATGGATACGGAATCTATCAACATTTAGAGTACACTAGGCTATTTAGTTTTGTAGGACTTGTACTTTGTCAATTGTTACCAAAGGAGTGATAGCAAAATATGTCAGTTCAGTAGTCAAGGTGATGTACGATATACGGTGATTAGTGCACCTATATTCACCTTGAACTCGAATTCTAATAAGTCGAAGGGAATGCAAATAAAAGTCGACCGTTTGAATTATATAGGGTTTCTAGGCGCTGAAAGGATACGTTGTGGAACAAGAAACATATACATTATCGTAACTATTGTACATGTTATTGTTATTTTTATTTGGTGGAGTACTTTCATCCCATCCAGGAACTTAGATGAAGCTTTCACTTATAACCATATATGGCTCTAATGTCCCTTCGAAGCCGCTCTCATGTTAAGGCATCCATGGTTTTAACGAGAGCCGATCATTTATTTATACACAATTATAAAAGATCACTTCTAAATATTATTTTAAGACCCATTTTATACAATTAATTAATGGTCCGGACGAGGCTATAGCAACGCGTAGTTTATATGGAGTATAACCTTTGGGAATTGTCGGTGTTGCTTTGTACGTGTCGTTTGGGGCTAAGTCAAGAATCGCGTGTATATGGTTTAACAGTTTAGTTCTAGATTCTTCTTAAGGAGTCGATTTAGAAGTGACCCCGTTGACCTTACTTGTTATACTGAATATATCACGTGGTATATCAATGTTAGTACAGTAACCTTATACACGTGTGAAACGTGGCTCAGATATTTATGATATAGCTGGAGAACAATTGTATCGGTTTTTGAGATATTGAATTATCATATATATATATAGATAGATAGATAGATATATTTTATTGGATTAATTAATGTCGTTCTTTTTTTTTCATTTATTATTCTTTTTCGTTTCTTTCTTCGTTTCCAAATGGCTTCAAAATAAGACCTTGATCTTTTCGGGTTGTTGCCAGTGATGTATTCATACATGGGATATGAACAGTGATTGTTTAATTATAATAGTTAGCTATATATTTCGTATTTACATAAAATATAATAATAAATAAATAAAATACAGTAGATAGACAAAATTTGACATTAACAAAAATCAAAATCAAAATAATAATAACAAAAATAATCTATACATACATATATATTTGATATAGATTTTTTATTTTTATTTTATTTTTTTTTAGTTTTTTTAATATGTTAATTTTATTAAATTAATTTTAAATTCATTAATTTTTTAATTTATCTATAATATAATTCATCATTGAGTAACATATTTTTACTCTTTTCTTGAACAAATTTTCATTTTTTATATTTTGTATATTTGTTGGAAGTAAGTTCCAAAGTTTTGGACCTTTTATCAGTAAACTATTTATTGTTCTTGTTGATTTTGAAATTGGTATAGTATACGTTTTATTTGTTCGTAGAGTATATTTATTATTATTTTTGTTGTGTATTTTAGTTAAATTTGTTGGTAATTGATTATAATATTGTTTATGCATATATATATTAGTGTATTATAATATGTTAGCTTATCTAATCTAAGTATTTTATTTGATGTGAATAATTCTTTTGTATGATCTCGAAATTTTCTTTTATTTATTATTCTTAAGGTTTTTTTTTGAATAATTGTTGTATTTAGGGTATTATTTGAGAATGTATTTCCCCAAAATATATTTCCATAGTTTAAGTATGGTAGGAAAATACTATTATATATAATTATCAATGAATTTGTTTTAATGAATTTGCTCAATTTTGAGATTAAAAATTGAATTTGGGAGAGTTTGTTATTTAATTTAATAATATGATTTTTAAAATCAAGTTTGCTATCAAGAATTATACCAAGATATTTATAATTATATACGTTATTTATTAATGTATCATTAAATGAAATAATATTGTTTGGATATTTATTTGAGTTGAAATTTATCATTTCTGTTTTACTAATATTGAGTTTTAACTTATTATATTTATATCATTTTTCTATTTTTATTAAGGTTTTTTAATTAAATTTGTTAGTTCTATATTATTATCAGCTGTAAAAGTTATAGCAGTATCATCTGCATATACTGTAAATTTTACATTATTATCTTCTAAATATAATGGTAGATCATTGACATACATTATGAATAGTAGGGCCTAAAGGGCCTAGTATGGAGCCTTGGGGTACACCGATATCATTAGTTATAATATCAGATTCTGTAATGTTAACTTTAATTAGTTGAGTTCTATTATGTAAATAGTTTTTTATCAGTTTAAGAGGAATCCCTCTAATTCCATATTTATCTAATTTGTCTATAAATTCTCTTAATTTATCCAGGTTTTGAGTAAGACTTCTAATATTTATGTGTATAATTATCAGATTATTTTTATTTATTATTAATTCTTTTGTTATACTATTAAATTGTTGTGTTCTTTTGTATTGGTTTGTTATCATATTATATTTAATAATCTCGTTTTTTTAGTTCAATTATTTTAAAAGTATCATTACTATGCCGTACTACATATTTATTATTTATTGTTGATTTATGTTTAGCCTCGATAGATAGTTTTTTGATAGTCTCCAACTCAACCTTATTATATTCTTTTGATATGCTTATATTTTTGAATTTGGAGTTTTTTAATTTTTTGCATTTTGTATTATATTATTAATTTCTATTTCAGAGTTTAAAATAATTTTTAAGGGCCTGATGACATTATCATTTTCTTGGTATTTTCCTAATATAAAATAGTTGTTTATATTATAATTTGTGTTGACTAGGTCTAAAATTTCTGTTATATTTTTTTTTTCTTCAAAATTTCTTGTTTCGTAATTAGAATCTATTGTTTGTTTAACATTATAGAGTATAATAGTTTTATTTCTTATTTCATTTAAGTTTTTTTCATTTATGGTTTTATTTATAGTCGTTGATAGATTTTTTTGAAGTGTATTATTGAGGTTAGTTTTAGTGATCTCAGCAAATGTTTTAAGATCAGATTTATCAGCTGCTTCATTTAGTTTTTTATTATTTTTTCTTGATTTTCTATAACTATAGAAATAACATAGTATGATAATAATAATAATAAAATAATATGCAGTATTTAAATATTAAAAATACAATAGTAAAAATATCCAATATAAGTAATACATACATACTCAATAGTACATTGAGAATAGACTTTTAGACTATAGTTAATAGAGACTATAGTCAATTAGGGATACGGGCACCCGATGAGTAGTTTTGGACCCAAATAGAAAGTATTTCAAAGCAGGATAAGTAAGCCGAATATCATCATCATATTTACGTATGGATATGTATGGGTATATGTGTGTGTGATATATGGATATGTGTGTGTATATAGAGGTAAATCCGACCAAACAGAGATATTAAATAAATAGGACCCAAAACTAAACCTCGAGGTGTATCATGTATATGGGGAAGTTATGTTATCTTATTAATGATGACAGAATAGGAACGGTGCGATTGGAACCGTGTTAATGCAATATCATAGATTCATATATCTGAAGTACGAGATAGATGTATGTTATGGTTAAGGATATCGTAAGCAACACTGATATCAAGTAGAATTAGAATAGAGCCACATTATTTAATGATAGAAGAATATCAGATGTTACCCTCGCAAGGGCAGTTTTCATTAGATATGAATTCCCTTTGAAATGATCTTAAAATCATATTATCAATAAGGTATACCTTAGTATACCTTACTAATATCCTATAGGATATTAGTTGTTGGGATATATATTATTGTTGGGATATATAGTATTCGTTCAAATGTTATTGAGATAATTGATACATTTGATACTTGACGTTATTTTTTAGTGACAGTGGATTTTAATTTTAGTATCGGAGTTATAAGACGATTTTTAAAGCTCAAATTAATGATATCAGAAGTGATGATAATTGGAAGAAGACGTATATCTAAACGGAGTACGACAGTGATACATAATTTTAGATGAAGAGGATCCAGAAGGAATCAATAATGAGATCAGGAAGCTTGATAATGATATTCATTTTAGAGCTATTATTTCTCTAAGTGTTAATAAAAGAGGGTATATATTTTTAAAGATATCTTTATATTTTTTTAAAGAATAATATTTTTTTAAAGAAGGTTATATTTCGGCTGGGTAGATCGAAAATTATATCAACGATTTTTTGTGTGAAAAATTATCAAATATTATGGGAAGTTCACATAGAGACCTTGTTAATTGTTCAACCGAGATTGTTAGCAGATAAAGGGAAAATAGATCTATGATTATATACAAGGGTATCAGCACGAGCAAATGTGTGTTGAGATTTAGCTTGAAGCAGATCTAGAGATGCTTGTTCATCTACAGTACTAAGCGAGGGCATGTTTTTGATAGTAACCAGTTAGATTAAAGTGAACGAAGCCTATGTTTTAGATGAAGTAGCTCAGAGGTATATCAAGAAGTGTAACGACTGGCGATAGAAGTTTTGTGACAGAAGGATACGCGGATAATGTCTATTTTGAATGGATGTAATTATTGTTCGGAGATATGCAGTATCTTTAATAGGAAATCAAGAATAAAGGGATATAAATATGACTAATATACCGAGTTATGCGTGTATGAATTAAACTTTTAAGTTTATGTATAGATATGTAGAATATTGTACACACATGGTATGATAAGTGAGTATTAGATACAGGGTTTAAATAATATAAAAATAGATCTTTTATCATCTATAGATGAGAATAATCTCTATAGATTAATACAAAATAGATGTCTATCTATATTTATAAAAAGCCTAAATAGTATTTTTTAAACACATACCAATTCCCTATCTCCTACGTGTTAAAATCTATTTATAGACCGAGTAGCGCTCGTCCCCTTAATATCGAGTCAGAGTTAGATGAGTGCACGCCTCGATCTAAGGTATTTACATTATGAGTATTAGGGAATGGATAAGTTGAGATACATTTGTAGAATATTGAGTGTTAGCGAATTAAGATCAGCGTAAGGATTTCAATTTGACAGCGATTTTGAAAGAACCTGATTAAAGCAGTGAAATAAAAAAATATTGAATTCAATAAGGCATCAGTTGATAAATAAGCTATACCTATAGTGAGCGGTAAATGCAGTAAAGTTAATTGTATACATTTATAAACAACTAGGAAAGTTTACTGAACATGCTACACCTTCAGAGAATTCAAGTATCATCATACACAATCCTCTACCTTATTACCATTATAATGAAAAATATGATAAAAGGTTATATTAAAAGTATAACTATTATAGTCAGTTATAAATACAAATATAATTGAACTATTATTTGTTTATTAATATATATATATATATATATATCACTTTATATGTGTCACCACTCATAAATATCTAACATTCAATAAATGAAAGCATTTATAATTTTAAGTTACTAATCCGGTTGTAGGACATGAGTTAAAGCCCCGTCCGCATCATTAAAATAAGTATCAGAATAATATTTAGTAGTGATTTATTTATTATATAAAAAATATCATTCAATGATATTTTTTTTCATATATATTTAAAAACTTAAAAAAAATAATATTCAATCATTTTAAGAATGATCCTCAAGTTAAACATAGTAGTATACTACTGTATATATATATATATATATATATATATATATGGCCTTGTGGCTCAGTTGGCTAAGACATCAGACACACTAGTAGTATGACACGGGTTCAAATCTCGGATCAATAAAATAGGTTTTTAAATAATATTTAGTAGTGATCTAATATAATTGTGTATAACAAAATTATCGGCTACCATTAAAACTATGGATGCATTAACACGAGAGCGGCTTCTAATATACATTAGAGCCATTTGGTTATAAGTGAACACTTCATCTAAGATTCTGGATGGGATGTAGGGACTCCATCAACATAATAACAATAACAATAACAATAACAATAACAATATATATATATATATATATATATATATATAATAATAATAATAATACTCAGAGTTGGCTTAAAAGCCTAGATGAATGAAAAAGCAAAAGCTTGTCTGGTCATTCACCTATTTACGAAATTACGAGAAGTATATTAGTAAACGATAATATATAAATAAAATATATATATAAAAATATATAAAAATAAGATTTTATTAAAAATGTATTACATAAAGTGTATATAATATAAAATATTACAAACAATCAATCTATAATACTATTAAATTAAATATAAATGTAATAAACATAATTTTTTTTTAAATAAACACAAATTTAAAAAAATTTAAAACAATACTAGATATAAGGCTGCTATTAAGTACAACAAAGGATAATACCATTACCACCGAGTATACACAGGATGCGTAGAACATCAACTTTCAGGTAAGGGTGCTCCAAATCCTATATCATTAGGGATTACACCATTGCCAGAGGTGTAAACGCTGATATCCGTATTCCCCGATGCATATATATATATATATATTAACAATTCACAAAACTGTATGTAAACATACTAAATGGTACTGCCATTTGAATGCATAACTTATTGATATGTGATTAAGCCTTTAACGGCCGCATACTCATAATGTCATATTGCTATAAAACATAGCGGTTTGTTTACAGGCGTTAAATGGTTATCACATATCATATATTATGTATATAAATGCCATTTACAGTTTATCATATATACCTAGTTTACCTATACTTTTGTAGACATATATATATATATATATATATATATACATGTAAAGTTATACATAGGTACTCCAGTAAAGTTATACATAGGTAATAAACTTTTGAATGTTGTTAAAGCGTATACATATCTTGGACATTGGATATCAGAGGACTTGTCTGATGATATTGATATATATAGTAATATCAAACAGCTATATAAACAAAGCTATAGCTTTGTATATATATATATATATATATATATATATATATATGATAGCGAATAATTTTAGCCATTGCTCTAAAGCTACTAATATTATTCTATTTAAATCGTTTGTTTCAAATATCTACCTTAGTAGTATATGGTTACCGAATAGGGCCAACATGCGAAAAATTAAGGTAGCATATAATAACGCTTATCGTATAGTGATGAAATATAAGCGTCGAAATAGCGCGTCGTTGATGTTTTTATATGATAATGTTAATAATTTAACAATTAAACTATGTAAATCATATAATTCACTTTATCAACGTATACGAAATTCTCGTAATTCGTTAATTGTTCAACTTTATTACCTATAATGTCTTGTGCCCTTCGCAACTATTTACCTTATGGTATAAATCTGTATTTAGATAATATTTTAGATTTCGTTTTCGTTTAATTGTTGTTATTTTTAATTATTGTATACTCTATGGACCTCTGTTATGCATGTCTGATTCAAATTAAATAAATAAATAAATAAATATATATATATATATATATATATATATTTAGAATCAGATAGAGTGTAAACAATAAAATGAAATAACTTATTTTAAAATTTCAATTTTGTATATCATTAGAACTATAATTTTGTATATATACTATTGTATATATTATTAAAGTTATTTGATTGTAAATGTGATTCGTGTAAATGAAAATCGTGCTGAATAAATAAATAAGTATATACTTGAATATTGTTATCAAGGAGAGGTCATCATTTCAGTTAATTACAAAATAAAATATAATAAATAATAAAAGTATATATAAATAAGAAATATATAAATGTATATTAAAAGAAGAAAAATATATAATACAAATGAAATAAATGCATAAAATATGTAAAAATATAAAAATAAAAAGAGAAAAAGATAAAGAAACTAAACACAATAAAAAATATATAAAAAGTTAACTAATACGAAGAGGTAATAAATAATTTAATATTTAAAAAAAAAATTTGTATTCATTAATTTGTGAAACTAAGCTGGTAATGCATTAAATATCTCAAGAGCTTTGTTAGTGAGGCAAAACGATTTTCTATGTGTTCTAATTTTGAGTAAAACTAATTTTTTAGATAAAGGCTTATAAATAATTGAATTTTGTGTAAATAGATATTGTAAAATTATAGGCTAAGATTTAGTCATGTATCTATTTATATATTTTAAGATATTAATCTTTATAATATCTTTAAATTTTAAAAGATTGAATTTTTTATAAATTGTATCTATATCTATATTAAAAGAAAAAAACAAATTTGTTATTACCCTATTTTGCAATATAATAATTGGTTGAATATTAGACAAAAATGTAATATCCCAAATAGATGAGTAATAATTTAGATGACTTTAAAAAATACTATGATATATTTGTATACGATTTTTTAAAGGTAGTTTATGTTTTATTTTATTTATAATAGCAATGGATCTACTTAATTTTGTTCTGATATAATTTATATGATAATTCCAGTTACATTTATCATCAATTATTATACCAAAGAACGATACATGATTCACTTGCTCTATAATTTCATTATACACTTTTAATTCTAGTTTCTTTTTTGATTTAGAATTTCGAATATTATAGAGCATAACTTTGGTTTTTTTTACATTTAATATTAATTTATTACTAAATAGCCAGTGAGTTAAATTATAAAGGTCATCTTGTATATTAGTTTGCAGAATATCAAAAGATTTACTACTGAAAATTAAATTTGTATCATCTGCAAAAATTATAGGTGTAGAATATTTCAGTATATTAGGCATATCATTAATATATATTAGAAAAAGTAATGGCCCTAAAACTGAACCTTGCGGAACACCAAATGATATGTGTTCCATATTTGAAATAGCCCCATTTAATTTTACATATTGTGATCTGTTTAATAAATAACTAGATAATAGAACTTTAGGTAAACCTCTAATACCAATATTATCTAATTTATTTATCAATATATTATGATCTAAAGTGTCAAAGGCCTTTTTTATATCAATAGATAAAACTGCACAATTATTAGTATTTTCTAATTCAGTATATACTGTTTCTGATAGATGATATAATGCATCTTCTGTTGAATAATTTTTTCTGAACCCAAATTGATTTTAATTTAAAATTTTATATTTATTAATGAAACAAATACGTCTTTTTAAAAATAATTTTTCATATATTTTTGAGAAATGAGGGAGAAGAGATATTGGCCTGAAATTATCTAATATATTTGTATTATCTTTTTTATGTAAAAGTATAACCTTAGCAATTTTAAAACAATCAGGAAACACTCGAGTGTGGAGATTCAGTGAAGGATCCTTCACTGAATGATGTATTAAATAAATAACATAATATAGGGCTTAATTCTGTATTAAGTTGTTTTATTAAGCTCATATTTATATAATAAATATCTGTACTATTTTTATTGCTCGTATGAATTATTATATTAAATATTTCGGAATTTGTAACTGGTGTAAGATAAAAATTATTTGTGTTATAAGATGATAAATAATGTACATGTAAATTTGAATTAAAACCAGAGTTAGAATTAAAATCCTTAGAAAGATTTTTTTCCAATATTACTAAAATATAGATTAAATTCATCAGCCGATAAAGTTGTATTTAAATAATTAGAAAAAGTACTTCCTTTAATTATATTAATTAAAATAGACCATGTTTTTTTTAATTATTACAACAATTTGACAAAGATTTTTTATAAAATAATTTTTCAGCATTTCTTAGTACTGAAGTTAACATATTTCTATATTTTTTATATTTAATATGATTAAAATAATTGTTGTTAGCTATAAACAATTTTGATAATTTTTTTGTATGGTGGATACATTTTAATAAAGAATTATTTATCCATGGATTTTTAATTTTATTACTTAAGATTTTGGAAGTATATAAAGGACAACATTTATTTAACATTAATTTAAACATATCTATAAAATAATTAAAAGCAGTATTTGTATCCATATCAGAAAAATCCCATTTATGATGAAGAATGCAATTTTTTAATTCCTTTATAGTCGGGTTATTAACTCTATTAATTTTAGAATTAGATTTAGTTTGTTTTTCATTGGTATTATTTTATCAACATTTAACATTTAAATCAAAAAAAGTAAAAATAGGGTAGTGATCACTTATATCATTAAGTAATATTCCATTATATTTATGAGAATAATTATTGTTTGTAAAAATATTATCAATTAAAGAATTATTATCATTAGTCACTCTTGTTGGTTTATCTATTAAAGGACGACACCCTAATGAGTATATGGAGTCAATAATATATATATAATATATATATATATATATATATATATATACACTCTCCACTAAACCACTATTAGCTGTAGACCACTAGTCCACTCTCCACTAAACCACTAGCCCACTATCTACTAGACCACTAGTCCACTCTCCACTATACCATGGTCTACAACTGCGGTTGTGATATTAAATCCAGTTTCGAAAAAGGTTGCATTAGTAAAGTGGATTCGAAGGGACATTAGATTCATTTGGTTATAAATACAAAAATATCATCTGGATGGGATGAAACGGAAATGTAATGGAATACATATAGCTCTACTAAATAACAATAACAGTCTATATATATACATGTTGTATACAATACTTACAACTAAACCACTGGTGTTATTTGCCGAACATGTCTTCGCCTACTAGATTATTAATGCGACCACAACGTCCCCCATTGTTACGTAAACAATCCAACGTGGTTACCTCACCACGTGACTTACACGAAGCACATAGGTGTTATGTCCTCGACCGGAGAAGAGGCGTTACGTCATCGCCCGCTTAGGTAATCGATTACGTAACTTAGTTGTCATGCGCGCGCGCGTCTCGAGGCTGTTATTATCCGCTGTATCGATAACGACTGATGACGGGTCGAATGTTATTATCGATTGTGTTTAACTTACTTTGATGTATCGCTCTCAATGAAGACGACTGGTCACTTATTACGTAACGTGTAAGATAGATCTTGACCGATAGGGTTTACATATAGGACATCCTATAGGATTTCATTAGAGGGGTAAACATTTATAATGGGAATGAGTTAAAATATTGTTGGAAATAATATATATATATATATATATACAATGAGATTTAAATAATGACTAACTATAATATGTATTACATAATATATTGTTTACGTATATACGCTCGTGATCGTCATAATTAAATACGTGATTGGGTTACGTCAACTGCCATTGTCAACATCATTATCATCTTAAGTACATTCATCATTATAATCACTATCACCATCAGTATGAACATCTTTATTATCATCATCATCATCATCAGCATCAGCATCATAATCATCAAAATCATCATCAAAATCATCATCAACGTTATCATCACCATAAACATAATATTATGTCACAATATCAATATCATATTAGAGATTTTGGTTTTAATAATATGTTAAAATTATTGCATTCAATTTAGTATCGCTTTATTTTTGAATCGAGAAATTAAACACATTATATTTATTAACATTAATTTAAAATACGAGATAAAACATATTTCATTGACGATGAATGAACTGTTTTATAATCAATAATAAGTCACGTGATTTAAACACGTGATTACTAACATACTTCACGTGAATACTAGTATACTAGTATTAGTCTAGTACTACTAGTATACTAGTATACTACTATAGTCGTATACGCACTTGACCATCGGATTTAAACTTTTCGTTGACCACGTGTCTATTATATTTACATATCGAGTAGGGCGTTCTAGAATATTCAATCTTGCACGTCATATGACCCTTTAGTTTATAAAATCTCAATTTTTAATAATTACATCTTATCACTTGTTGACGGGTAGATATTTCTTTAAGTTCGGTGTTATATATTTGTACGGGGGTCACTCTCGTCACTATAGTAGGATACTGTAGGATACTGTCACTATAGTAGGATACTGTAGTAGGATACTGTCACTATAGATCGTATACGATCAACTAATCTGAGAATTATTATTATTATTAGGTTTTATTAAGTTATTTAGGTGCTACGAATATGAACAATTGCTACGTAACAAACGTAAATGCCTCAGTTACAACACCCCTCCGATACAACGACCGCTGGAGCTTGTATACAGCCCATGGAAGGTATTAGTCATATGGTTGCACAGTAAGTAAAATAATTAAAGTTCGTAATCAGATGACTATCATGGGGCTATACATATATGTATTGATTACGATCACAGATTGTCATTCGATTACACTCATTGATATTCATTCGATTACGAACATTGATTTAAATTCGTGATAAGTTAACTAGCATTGATTATAATCATATTAATATCATTGATGTCAATTTGTTCTGTTAAAGTTGACTATCAATGATTACCAACTGATCGTGAATCAATATTTTAGTGATCAGTTAACTATCATTGATTAACATCGTATTAATATCAATGATTTAGAAGTGTAGTTGGTAATCAAAGCATAGTTGCTTATCAATGATTATAATTGTATTATGATCAGTTAAGCACAAATCATGACGATGATCAAACTATAATCTAACCACTATCACTAATTACTTTACTTACTGGGTATATATATACCACACGTCTGTAGGGGAAAGTAACATAATACGGACACTCTCGGTATCCAAGAAACCATAAATCCTACACAAAAATGTTAATGAATACAATATTCATAATTATATAAATAGTCTAAATAAGTATTTTTTATTTTTTAATTATTCAAAATAGTAATGAGATATCAAATAAAATGATTTTTTTATTACGTTATTAAATTAATGAAAATAAATGTCAACTTAAAACCATTTCAAAAATATACAAATGTATCGATATAAAATACATAACAATATATTATTAAAAACTAAGGCATTCTAAACATTATATACATAATTTATATATTTGTTATCAAATATTAATTAAGTTATAAGCGTATATCTAGAGGTCATATAATTCCCTAATACGGACACTCTATATGGCTTAATACGGACACTCTATAACCAATCAGCGTGTGAACTATTATGATTTTCATAAAAATCGCGTGCGTTATAATAGTAACACCAATGAAGCTAAATCTAAACATGTTATTATGTAGATACTTAAATTGTATTATTAATTAATAAAATAATAACAATTAATAAATTAATTACTAGTTAAATATTATTAAATTATTCATAAAATTAATTATAAATAATGTAATTGTAATTTGTCTGATTGATTCATCAATAATATATAGTTATTATAGTGGTATATAGGATGTCCGTATTATAACACAGGTTGTCCGTATACGGACATGGGTACCGAGTACGGACACCTTCGGTATCTATTGAAAACAATTATTAATGACAATTTTATAATCAAAATAATATCTATAATCATATAATATTAATATATTATAATTTTTGAATAAAAATACTGAGTTATAAAAAGTTAAGACCATTTATTGTTAAAGTGTCCGTATTAGGTGTCCACTCTCCCCTAGATATACCTACATCCGGTACGAATGGGTGTCGATTATTAAGATATCACTGTAGTTAACACACCTATACGAAGTACAGTGTACGTATGATGTACATAACATTCTATACACTTATATATATAAATATATATATCTACATCTAGATAAAAGAGCAATCATGGCAGATAATTCTACATACTATTTTGGACAATATTTACCAACGTATTACGTTAGGTTTTTGGGAATAATTCTAAAAATGTTGCTATCGTGCTAAGCTTATCATATCAGGATAATTTACTAATAGATACTTTATTTTAAATTCGTCAACGATATTATAACAGATATTCTGCAGATTTATTATTTGATTAATAAAATATCGAAATAACAATATTACCATCGAAATAGATATATTCGCAGTGTTACATAATCTTGAGATTTCTCTAGAAATAACGCCCGCACCGACGCACGCAACGGAAGGAATACTTTACTGTTGCGGATGTCACATCATTGCCTTTCATTTCAAAACAATTAATTAAAGGTAAGAGATTGAACACAAGATAATTCATTATATATTATTGTATATTAATATTCTAGAATCATATGTTTATCTAATCGTATAAATATATATATATATATATATATATATATAAATAAATATGATATATAAATATAACTATGATATATTAATATAACTTATATTTAATTAAAGTTAAGATAAGTCTATACCGTTCATCGTATCTAGATTGCTGAATACAGTTCATAAACGAATACATCTAAACCGCTTATACAGTAGATATACGTAAACGTTAATCACCTCGAGTTTAACTACCGACAACGCCCCATTAACACCTAAGGGGTATATAAAGGGGTATAAAGTAGAAGTACCCATCGAGCGGGCGATAAATAGTGGTACTTCACACGGACATGCGCAGTGACGATCGCGTATCGATCTCGCGACTAGACCTAGCGTATAAAGCACGCCCACGTACACGCCCACGTACACGCCCACGTACACGCCCATAGACACGCCCACATACACGCGCACGTACACGCGCACGGTTATCACGTGACGATGCTGATCGATACGAGAAGCGCACAAGAGAGCGAGTGTGCGAGTGTGCGGCGCGGTGGAGTGACTCATCGTGCGTGTGTGCGTAACCTCGCTCATCCACTACCACTAATTACCCGTCAATTAGTGAGGGACCTCAGTCACCCTAGAAGGGGGGGGGGGTTAGGCTGGGAGCTCCCCGGGTATATCGACTGACGTATAGGATATGTATCTCCTAACCAGCTGATGTACATCGCTACAAACAAACTGAGGGTTAAAGCTACTAACTGTTTACGTCTTGTTTCTAGTAGTTTAGATATATCGGTAAGTAGTGGGGCCCTACGGTAATTAAGTTTAGATATTACATAAGCGGATGTTATTGTCTTGAGATATGTTCGGTTCGGAAGGTGCTTTATTTATTGTGATTGGCGTAGTGAATACCTCCCATAACCTCGGGTTGTAGGAGGTTAACGGAGGGGTAATTCTAGTAACCCTATTAAGGAGGTTTATCAGAACCATCAGTGATGTGATTCATTACCGCGTTCTTCCAAGGTCAAAGCCTACGTATACGTATACATATACGACTATAGTCAAGGGTAACACCCCTAAGGGTAACACCCCTATAGGTAACACCCCTATAGGTAACACCCCTATAGGTAACACCCCTATAGGTAACACCCCTATAGGTAACACCCTATAGGTAACACCCCTATAGGTAACACCCTTATAGGTAACACCCCTATAGGTAACACCCTTATAGGTAACACCCCTATAGGTAACACCCCTATAGGTAACACCCCTATAGGTAACACCCCTATAGGTAACACCCCTATAGGTAACACCCCTATAGGTAACACCCATATAGGTAACACCCCTATAGGTAACATCCCTATAGGTAACACCCCTATAGGTAACACCCTTATAGGTAACACCCCTATAGGTAACACCCTTATAGGTAACACCCCTATAGGTAACACCCCTATAGGTAACACCCCTATAGGTAACACCCCTATAGGTAACACCCCTATAGGTAACACCCCTATAGGTAACACCCCTATAGGTAACACCCCTATAGGTAACACCCCTATATGTAACACCCTTATAGGTAACACCCCTATAGGTAACACCCTTATAGGTAACACCCCTATAGGTAACACCCCTATAGGTAACACCCCTATAGGTAACACCCCTATAGGTAACACCCCTATAGGTAACACCCCTATAGGTAACACCCCTATAGGTAACACCCCTATAGGTAACACCCCTATAGGTAACATCCCTATAGGTAACACCCATATAGGTAACACCCCTATAGGTAACACCCTATAGGTAACACCCCTACTTACTATACGATAGTGCGCTACCGAAGCCAGGCATGTAGTTAGCGAATTCTCGTAGCTTATCTTATCAGCTGGATAGTGAGGTATCTAGACATCCTTGATACTTAAGTGACACTGTTGATAAGTTCGCACGACTATTCATTAATTCGTGTATACACCTATACCTAAACAGTGTGTACATAACACTAATACGCACATCATACCCATATACCCATACACACACACTAATATATATATATATATATATATATATATATATGTCAACATTTAGTATTATAACAACATATTATTCAATGGTGTTTTTTTTCCATATATATTTATAATTAAAAAACCATATTTAATCATTTTAAGAATTGTCCTCGAGTTAAACATAGTATACTATGTTTAACTATAGTATACTAATATATATATTCATTAATGTGTACGTATGTGTACAGTAACACCAGTAACCGGGCACTGCATGGTGAAGCGTGATGTCACCCAAAGGAATACTATATAACGTATATAGTATACTATATACATTTACATTTATAATACATTATTTATATAGCAATATATATATTCACACATATACACACATACATACACTCCATAGTGTAATTATTGAATAATTATAGGACTAATATAATATGACTATATAATATACTAACTATTTTATTAACCATTTAAAAAAATACTATATATATACCCATACAAAATCATATATGGAATTAGCTAATATAGAAGTATACTTTTTATACATTTGTACTATAGTACAAACAATATATAAAGATATAGTATTATTATAATACTCTATAGAGTATATGATATAGTATAGTAACTATAACTTATAAGTATGATAATAATCATTATACGCGGGATGAATAAGTTGCGAACATTATTACACACATCACCAATATGTAGGGGCGCTGGGACGATGGTGTGTATGTAGGGGGTACCAACCAATCAAAATAAAAGTGGTGAAAGTGGGGGGGGGGGACCAATACATAGGAGGCCCCCCTAGATGTTAAAGTGGGTGGGGGACATACCCCCCGTCCCCCCCTGTTGCAGCACCCCTCCAAATAGGCGCCGAGACAGTGTACACGTTTGACAATAAAGCTCACTTAACCAATATTGATACATTTTAATATTATCGACGCGTAAACTGCCGTACATGCGTGTCTATTTATTCCAAATATATTAACACTTTTAATCGCTATGTAAACAGTATACAATAGGTTAGGTAGTATATATATATACTGTAGGTATACGACGCAGAAGGTTGCGTGATTTCCTGTGCATGGAGGTGTATACTTTCTATTTTATAATATAATAGAATATATATTTTATAATGTAAACAAAAACAAATACATTTGTTTATTAACTTCTCCAGCATGTCATGCTTTACAACATGACATAATACATCTGATTTATTATTTATTATTATATATAATATTTGTAATAGATATAATAATAATAACATCGCTTACCAGCTTTTGGTTGTGTCCCACTGAGCCGTATACCCTATACTCACGATAGAGGACGTCACGTAAGTTATAGAGGTCACATGCGTTGTAGAGGTCACGTGTATTATAGAGGTCACGCTACAGTTTAGGTTGTCAGACCCTAGAGAGATGGTCGATAAATCTTGAATGTCTACATCGGAGAAGTACTCGCTAAAATAAGTAATGTAAATAATCGTGTTACGTAACCAATAGAGGTCGTGTCCTTGTGACCTACGAACATAGATGATGATGTATACATACGCACACACACACACATCAGCAGACGCATTACAACGGTGGGATTATAGGCGTAAACACACGCGCGTGTGTGTATGTTCGCATGCGTGTGTACGATGAATAGGATTACAATCTATCACGTGACAACAATAAACCAATCACTGACAGTTCTGCAAATATTTCTATTACAAATAATCAAGTGAATTTGTACATATGTACATATATATATATATATATATATATATATATATATATATATATATATATATATATACTATATTGTATATATCTGCATATTTATCAGTTTTTATAGTTATTGATATTCTATGCTAATTAAATATATACCTATATATATACACATATCCTACTTATAAAATCATCCAGATGTATATAATTTCTATAAAAATCTGGAAGATATTATATATATATATATAATATAATTAAATAGCATTTAAACGTATTCATATGTTAGATAAGATGCTATTAATGAAGTATAATAATGTATACACCACACCTCACACCAGGTAGCCTACGTGTGTCTTATCTATGGACGTATGCGTGTGTTATGCGGTATAGGTGTACACCTCTTTCGTACAGTTATATAACATATGTATCTCTATACATATGTATCTCTATACATATATATATATATATATATATATATATACCTAATATATTATGTAATATTAGGAGAAAAGCATATATATAATATATATAGCATACTCCCCATGTAATTATATTATTTATATAATGTATGAACCCGGGCCTCGATATGATCACTCCATCTAGCGTATTTCATACACGGGGTAACTTCATCTTCATTAGTCGTAACACAATAGAACACTAACGCAGAACGCCCTCTGCTGGAAACCGGTAGTTCCTCTATCGTTTGTCATTGTTATTTTATTTATTTATTTCCTTCCGGTTTATTTCATTTTATTATTTTAGTATGGTATTAATGTATTACATACCCTTCATTTCTATGTGCATGTTGTGTACATTATACACATTGTACACTGTACACCTGTACATACTCATTATATTTATTTAAGTGTATAAATAAACTTTCAATTCAATTACATTTAATATAAGATCAACAATTACGAAATCTTTTTTTCATTTTAAATAAATGTTCGATAATACGTGATATAATATTATATAATATACTGTAATTATATTACATAATTACAGTGAAATACCGATAAGCTAGATAATCTAAATTACGAGATTCCCTCGACTGCAAACAAATGTTAGCTAGTCGAGATGTTAGCTTATACCGGGGAGAAGAGCTTGACTTTGCTTGTTTTGCGAGCGTCCTAGTTAACCAATACATGAAATCACACTCTTAGCACCTTATCTTAGTACCTTATCTTAGCACCTTATCTTAGCACATTATCTTAGCACCTTATCTTAGCACCTTATCTTAGCACCTTATCTTATCATCTTATCTTAGCACCTTATCTTAGCATCTTATCTTAGCACCTTATCTTAGCATCTTATCTTAGCACCTTATCTTAGCACCTTATCTTAGCACCTTATCTTAGCACCTTATCTTAGCACCTTATCTTAGCACCTTATCTTAGCACCTTATCTTAGCATCTTATCTTAGCACCTTATATTAGCATCTTATCTTAGCACCTTATCTTAGCACCTTATCTTAGTACCTTACCTTATCTTAACACATTAACTTAGAACCTTATCTTAGTACCTTATCTTAGCACCTTATTTTTAAACCTTATCTTAGCACCTTATCTTAGCATCTTATCTTAGCACCTTATATTAGCATCTTATCTTAGCACCTTATCTTAGCACCTTATCTTAGTACCTTACCTTATCTTAACACATTAACTTAGAACCTTATCTTAGTACCTTATCTTAGCACCTTATTTTTAAACCTTATCTTAGTATATTCCCAACTTAAAATCGTTTAGTTAACGTATATTATTATCTTCGAATAAGGATTTCTTCTTTCTATAGATAGTATTGAATATATAGGATAATCATTTTCTTCGGCATCATTAACACAACAGAAATCAACAGCTCGAATGCAAATGGTTAACACATTCTCTTTCTATATAAAAGTATACTTTTAAATTCTTATATATATATAAACATATACATACATATATGAAAATATATATATATGTGTGTATATATATATTACATGAATTACACTAACGTAGAAGCTTATTAAAGCTTAGAATATAAATATATGAATAAAATATGTAAACATTAGGAAATAGCATGACAATTATGAATAACATGGCAATTACAATAATATTCATCAGGTCCGTAATAGGTTAGCTTAGAAATGAGTTCAGAAAAAGCAAAGTAATGGTTAATAGCAATAACACCTCTCTTCGTGATGACGTCACACTAAATGATAATAAACTGGAAGAAGTCAACACATTCTGTTACTCCGGTGCAACTCTGTCAAATGATGGTTCATGTAAATCGACGCTTCAGAATACGACTATAGTCGCTGTAGCTATAGCTATTGCTATATGGCTATGGATGTGAGGCCTGCACCATTAGCGTAGCAATGCACTGCTAGCATTTGAAAATAAATCACACAGAAAGCCGCTCGGAATAAAATATTAGGAAAAAAGGTCGAACGAGAATGTAAAAGAAAAGATGATAGCAATAATCCGCAAATATGATCATCTATTACACATGATTAAACGACGTACATTAAAATTGTACGGTCATATATCCATACATGACGGTCTCAGCAATACGATAATTCAAGAAATAGTTAAAGGTTCGCGAAAGAAAGGTCGTACGAAGAATCACTGGATCGATAATATATCTGATTGGACTAAGATGGACGCGAACCAACTATTGCACAAAGTTCACGATCGAGATGGCTGGATAAAGTATGTTTTTATAGCAGAAAGGACTGACTTGATTCCCCCTACGATTTCCAAGTCAAAAGTAATTAAGTAATATTTTATACAATATAATATTCTACAATATTATACAATACAAAAATATGCAAGATTAAATATAATTTTAGGATTAATAAACATATTGATGGACCTGAATTTATAAGAAATAACTTTTATTAAATAATTGATAACTCTCAGGATGTGAATATAAATGAAACCATGATTTATGCATATATTGTAGAATACAACTTAATAATATTATTAAATTCTAGTTTATTTAATTTTAAATACCAATAATCACAATTTATAGTTTTGGGAATATTAAAAATTCAGCGTAATATATATATATTAAAAAAAACCATTATATATGATTATAATCATAATTATCTATTATATAATAATAATAATAATATCAGATTCAGTTGATGACCGAGATCAAAAACCCAGGTATGGTATAGAAGTTCTATTGAACTTATCGAGATACCAACCTGCTCTTGGTAATGAGAGAATTAATACAAAATGAATAAATATAAATAAATATTTTACAATTCTATATTGTTCATTCGTGTTCTGTCTCATAAAAAAGCAATACAATAAAATTAAATATATCTCTCAATACCAAGAAATCATCATGTATATAACAATAAAATAATAATAAAATATAATAAAAATATATAATAAAATATTAAAAAATGTAAAAAGATACTAAAATAATAAATAAGTTAAACTATAAAAATCAAAGAAAACTAAAGACCAAAGGCTACAGAGATAACAAAATATGTATACAATACGAACAATTTAAAAGAGCTAAAAAGAAGAAAAGATGATCATGTAAATAAAATAACAAACAATACAGATAAGGTGTAAGTGATTAAATATAACTATTTAAAAGCATGTTTTTAATATTTATTGTAAAAGTATTCAAATTCGTCAAAGATGATATGGTTGTATTTAAAGAATTCCATAAATATGCGCCTTTGTAACGAATACTAAATCTATCATGATCAAATCTTATTTTTGGTATTAAGAATGTCCTATTTAACCTAAAAGTATATAAAGAGAAATTATAGGTAAATAACTTACAAATTGAACTATGCAAATAATGCTTGTTATATATTCTAAACATATATTTATAAATGGATATATTTATTATACCTTAAATTTAAGAATGTTATGTCTTACAAAAATTTAATCAATATTGGTTTTGTTATCAAGTTTATATATTGCTCTCATACATTTATTTTGTAAAATTTGAATACATTTTATATTACTATGGTAAGTACTTCCCCATATAATAGAACAATAATTAATATGACTATGAAAAAAAGAAAAATATAGCATAACTATATAATATAATTTGTATTGTTTTCTATTTTGTTTTCTTGTTTATAATATCGATATGCTTGTTTCTCCCTTTAAAGTGCTTCACGATAATATAGCATATTGTTGTGGCCTGTCATTGTAATGATGATGATGGAGATTATAATTTATTTTGTTGTCACTTATCATAGGTATGTCCACCTTTATAGTTGTGTCCACCCCTCATAGGTGTGTCTATAGGTATAGGTATAGGTATACCCCTCGTATGTCTGTATACCCTTAGGTGTATACACCATATATATATATATATATATATATATATATATATATATATATATATATATCCCCTCATAGGTATTCATACACTATTATATAGATAACGAAGAACGAGAACAATAAATAAATAAAACGATAAAATTGTAACAATTTATAAAAATAGTGATAATGCACGATTCAATTATATGAATAGTAATAATATTATATTAATGAAATGTAGGCCATTGATGATATATATATATATATATATATATATATATATAAATCATACATACGTGAGCAGATGTCGCCATACGTTCGTGTTATTGTATACTCGATACTTTAATATCAAAGTGATGAAGATTAATTTCCTCCTCCTCCTCCTCCTGTATTAATATGAATCATATGCCATGAATCATTATTTTATTTTAATATCAGCGTCATGCTACGAACGAGTAAGCGAATAGCAATAGCAATATAATAGCAATATGTATTGAGGTAATGTTTCATACATATTGATACGTATTGATTTATTGCATATATATATATATATATACAGTAAAAACCCTTTATAAGAAACCTCTTTATAAGAAACAAATATTTCTCATATTAGGAATTACTCTATATATATATATATATATATATATATATATACAGTAAAAACCCTTTATAAGAAACCTCTTTATAAGAAACAAATATTTCTCATATTAGGAATTACTCTATAGTTTCCATATGCAAAATCACCTACTACGAGAAAGTATACTAATACTATTAGTCAAATAGTATTATTCGCATTTTACTTATACAAATTAACTACAAAAGTAACGTATCACATTTCATATACAATAGCACTACTTTCACGTTCACTTTCGATACAACAATATAATTGATGGCATCACAATACCATATATATAAATGACCTAATTAATGGTGCTGTTATAATCATAGTCATAGTGATAGTCATAGTAGCTTTTATACATGTAGTAGGTATATTAGCTATATAGTAGTATACATATATAGTAGTATAATAGGTTTAGCATATATTACGTATAGTATAGTATATTATATCAGGATAGGTACTATAGTACAAATACTAGTTTATTGGGAGATTCTATATCACTGCCCGGCGTAAGAGAACATATAAATAATCATCAGATACATTTTCATTTATGTTGGGAGTTTGTATCATATATAAGTTTAGTAATATGTAATATAATATGTATTTACTTGACTGTAGTCCCGTGATTCGTAAGGGGTATCAACTCGGTGGCCACAACACATCCTCTTCTCGATGTATCGCGCTGTTGTACTTCACATAATATTTCATCAACATCCGTCTTAGTCCACTCTTTGATATCGTCGATGTATTTCCGCTTCGGTATACCTCTTTAACTTGATTCTCCAACCTGTAATATAACGCGTAACACTATTTACCGGAAAGTGTTCCCCGTTAACAAGTTATGGGCAGGTATTAGTGATGTAAATGATGCTAAAATCTAAAGCATACTGCAGTCTCGGTCTCAGTTACCTAAAGTCTCAACTCGGCTCGAGCTCGTTTTATAAGAGTCTCGGCTCGGCTCGGGCTCGTTTTGCTATATACTCATATCTGCTCGGGCTCGTTTTTTTCTCCGAAAATGAAAGTCTCGTCTCGGCATCAATAACCAAAAGTCTCGGTCCGGCATCAAAAGTCTCGGCATCATCTACATCACTAGTAAGTATGCATACTTAGTGGAATATCACTGCGGTAACCACGCCCCTTAACCACGCCCCTTTACAACGCCCCTTGACTAACAATATGTGCTTGCGTAGGCCTACACGGTATAGGTTATATGATGATGATGATGATGATATGTATTTATTTAGACACTGAAATAATATTATATTCTTGAGAGTGTGAGCACGAGAAAAAAAACGAGAAACGAGAAAACAAAAATACGAGGCAAAACAAAGAATTTGGATATGATAGAAGTGGGGGTTTAAATAATGGGGTTTCGTTTAGGTTATATGTCGCATATGTTACGTAACACGAGGTTAGGCGAGGTATTACGTAATATGCTAGGCGAGTTATTATGTAATACAAGCAGTAGGACGTGGGACGCACGACGTGGGTTCGAGCCCCGTCAGCCGGACCATTACAATAGGTTTTACGATAATATTTAGAAGTGATCTCATATAATTGTGTATATATAAATAATCTGCTCTCGTTAACACCACGGATGCCTTAACACGAGAACGACTTCGAAGTGATATTAGAGCCATATATAGTTATAAGTGAATAATTCAGCTAAGTTCCTCGATGAGATGAAAGGATTCCACCAAAATAAACAATTTCAATTTCAATTAATATCGGATTTGTTTGGTTTTTTATTTAATCTCCGTAATAATTCTGTAATGTAATATTTATATTTTAAAAGTGCAAAATATATTAAATTATTATCTTATACTCGAAATATATATAAATATATAAATATAAATATATATATTCACGAAAGATGTATAACAAATAATAAATAATAATATTTATGATCGGATTACTAAGATTACGTAATAGTGAATTGAAGTGTGTGTATGTGTATGTGTATGCGTGTATGTGTGTGTGTGTGCACAGTATTGCATAATATTGCGCAACACAATAGCCTCAAGCATACATGGCTATAGCTCGAAGCTATATATAGCCTCAAACAATAGTTTCCGTAATTAATCTGACAGTGTGTATAATATCTCTGTACTATATACTCTAGAATCTTCTATACACAACAATATACAGGTGTTTGCGTTGATAATATATATATATATATATATATATATATATATATGTGTATGTGTGTGTGTGTGTGTTTATGTGCGTGCATGTAGATTTCATGATACATATATATCAATACATATATGTAGTATTATATTATTAAAAACGCAACCCCAGCTAATCATCCTCATACGTAATAGAACGTACGTCACTTAACGTGTGTGTGTGTGTGTGTGTGTGTGTGTGTGTGTGTGTGTGTGTGTGAGTGTGTGTGTGTGAGTGTGTGTGTGAGTGTGTGTGTGTCATAGCCTCAGTCTCATAGAGGTAGTGCTAGAGGTCGTAGTAGAGGTCGTGATACAGGTAGTTATAGAGGTAGTGATGGAGGTAGTGATAGAGGTAGTGATAGAGGTAGTGATAGAGGTAGTGATACAGGTAGTGATAGAGGTAGTGATAGAGGTAGTGATAGAGGTAGTGATAGAGGTAGTGATAGAGGTAGTGATAGAGGTAGTGATAGAGGTAGTGATAGAGGTAGTGATAGAGGTAGTGATAGATGTAGTGATGGAGGTAATGATAGAGGTAGTGATAGAGGTAGTGATAGAGGTAGTGATAGAGGTATTGATAGAGGTAGTGATACAGGTAGTGATAGAGGTAGTGATAGAGGTAGTGATACAGGTAGTGATAGAGGTAGTGATAGAGGTAGTGATAGAGGTAGTAATACAGGTAGTGATAGAGGTAGTGATAGAGGTAGTGATACAGGTAGTGATAGAGGTAGTGATAGAGGTAGTGATACAGGTAGTGATAGAGGTCGTGATAGAGGTAGTGATAGAGGTAGTGATAGAGGTAGTGATAGAGGTAGTGATAGAGGTAGTGATAGAGGTAGTGATAGAGGTAGTGATAGAGGTAGTGATAGATGTAGTGATGGAGGTAATGATAGAGGTAGTGATAGAGGTAGTGATAGAGGTAGTGATAGAGGTATTGATAGAGGTAGTGATACAGGTAGTGATAGAGGTAGTGATAGAGGTAGTGATACAGGTAGTGATAGAGGTAGTGATAGAGGTAGTGATAGAGGTAGTGATAGAGGTAGTGATAGAGGTAGTGATAGAGGTAGTGATAGAGGTAGTGATAGATGTAGTGATGGAGGTAATGATAGAGGTAGTGATAGAGGTAGTGATAGAGGTAGTGATAGAGGTATTGATAGAGGTAGTGATACAGGTAGTGATAGAGGTAGTGATAGAGGTAGTGATACAGGTAGTGATAGAGGTAGTGATAGAGGTAGTGATAGAGGTAGTAATACAGGTAGTGATAGAGGTAGTGATAGAGGTAGTGATACAGGTAGTGATAGAGGTAGTGATAGAGGTAGTGATACAGGTAGTGATAGAGGTCGTGATAGAGGTAGTGATAGAGGTAGTGATAGAGGTAGTGATAGAGGTAGTGATAGAGGTAGTGATAGAGGTAGTGATAGAGGTAGTGATAGAGGTAGTGATAGATGTAGTGATGGAGGTAATGATAGAGGTAGTGATAGAGGTAGTGATAGAGGTAGTGATAGAGGTATTGATAGAGGTAGTGATACAGGTAGTGATAGAGGTAGTGATAGAGGTAGTGATACAGGTAGTAATAGAGGTAGTGATAGAGGTAGTGATAGAGGTAGTAATACAGGTAGTGATAGAGGTAGTGATAGAGGTAGTGATACAGGTAGTGATAGAGGTAGTGATAGAGGTAGTGATACAGGTAGTGATAGAGGTCGTGATAGAGGTAGTGATAGAGGTAGTGATACAGGTAGTGATAGAGGTAGTGATAGAGGTAGTGATACAGGTAGTGATAGAGGTAGTGATAGAGGTAGTAATAGAGGTAGTGATACAAGTAGTGATAGAGGTAGTGATACGGGTAGTGATACAGGTAGTGATACAGGTAGTGATAGAGTTAGTGATACAGGTAGTGATAGAGGTAGTGATACAGGTAGTGATAGAGGTAGTGATACAGGTAGTGATAGAGGTAGTAATAGAGGTAGTGATACAAGTAGTGATAGAGGTAGTGATACGGGTAGTGATACAGGTAGTGATACAGGTAGTGATAGAGTTAGTGATACAGGTAGTGATAGAGGTAGTGATACAGGTAGTGATAGAGGTAGTGATACAGGTAGTGATAGAGGTAGTGATACAGGTAGTGATAGAGGTAGTGATAGAGGTAGTGATACAGGTAGTGATAGAGGTAGTAATAGAGGTAATGATACATGTAGTGATAGAGGTAGTGATACAGGTAGTTACAGGTAGTGCTAGAGGTAGTGATAGAGGTAGTGATACAGGTAGTGATAGAGGTAGTGATACAGGTAGTGATAGAGGTAGTGATAGAGGTAGTGATACAGGTAGTGATAGAGGTAGTGATACAGGTAGTGATAGAGTTAGTGATACAGGTAGTGATAGAGGTAGTGATAGAGGTAGTGATACAGGTAGTGATAGAGGTAGTGATAGAGGTAGTGATACAGGTAGTGATAGAGGTAGTGATAGAGGTAGTGATACAGGTAGTGATAGAGGTAGTGATAGAGGTAGTGATACAGGTAGTGATAGAGGTAGTGATAGAGGTAGTGATACAGGTAGTGATAGAGGTAGTGATAGAGGTAGTGATACAGGTAGTAATAGAGGTAGTGATACAGGTAGTGATAGAGATAGTGATACAGGTAGTGATAGAGGTAGTGATACAGGTAGTGATAGAGGTAGTGATACAGGTAGTGATAGAGGTAGTGATAGAGGTAGTGATACGGGTAGTGATACAGGTAGTGATACAGGTAGTGATAGAAGTAGTGATACAGGTAGTGATACAGGTAGTGATAGAGGTAGTGATACAGGTAGTTACAGGTAGTGATAGAGGTAGTAATAGAGGTAGTGATACAGGTAGTGATAGAGGTAGTGATACAGGTAGTTACAGGTAGTGCTAGAGGTAGTGATAGAGGTAGTGATACAGGTAGTGATAGAGGTAGTGATACAGGTAGTGATAGAGGTAGTGATACAGGTAGTGATAGAGGTAGTGATACAGGTAGTGATACAGGTAGTGATGGAGGTAGTGATAGAGGTAGTATACGCAACAATTTCAATGAGCTAAAAAATATATGTTTCTGTATAGACAACATTATTAATTTTGTTAATATCGATTAATAAGATATTCAAATATACATTTTTTGTATTTGAAAATATTCGTGAGCGTCACTCATGAACTCATTCGAAGACAACGTGGATACCCTTACGCGGCCAATTTCTATGTGTTTTACACGTACATACTAAGATAATATCACGCTCGTCTCCTAAGCAACAATAACGTTATTTGTATACCTATCTATAGATAGGTTGTGCCCGGTATCGATAGCTTAGTCTATAGGACAGTAAAGGTGTACCTGACTATAGTTTAAACATCGCTTATAAGCGATAGTAAACTATAGTAAATAGAAAGTAAACTCAATAGTACACTAGCGTAGAGAGTTTCCGTCAGGTTATGCGATGAAAGAATTGTTTGTAATGATTAATTTGTAAATAGTGGCATAGTAGTGTAACGTTCTGTAGATGTGATTATAGGTATAGGTATAGGTATAGGTGTAGGCGAATATGTTGCGAAGAAAATATATAGAACTGCCTATCTACGCTACGTAATGCATACATACTCAGCTGGTGAAATTCGGTAGAAATCACTAAAATTGATTAACATTTGCCGCGATTTTCATACAACAGTGTTATCATTGTTCTATTAAATTAGGGCAATATAAATCAGCTTTTATTCTCCACATATACGTGTATAGAATTTAAAACAATCGTATCATATTTATTTGTTATATATTAGTAATGAACACTTATTAGTCATATTAATTTAAAATATTAATTTACATTTCAAATGTGTATACATAGTGATATACGAATTTACAATATAAACAATCATTTTCTAGAAAATTAACTTTATATAGGTGGCGCTGTTAATGTTTTGTGTACAAAATCTAATAAGTAGATACAGGGTAAGTGTTATATCTTACAGCCGCGTTAAAAATTACGCTGTTTAAAATTAACAATTATTAATAGGGTTATAGTTTATATATGAAAACGTTAGTTTGTGGAAGTGTAAAAAGGAAGTGTCTCAGATTATTCAAGAATGGAGACAATATATTCAAAGTTATTTATTATTACTCCATTGCTGAGGGAGTTCTGCGTGGGGTAAATACAAATTTAGTTCAATACCATTCAGCCTCAGGTCACTCGGTCATATATTGACATATATAAGTATATATATATATGTATGTATTTGTATGTATATGTATGTATTTGTATGTATTTGTATGTATTTGTATGTATGTGTATATCTATTTAGTTACTGATGAGCTAATCAAATATACGGCGATGATGTAATAGCGTACACACATCGTAGTTACGTCACAAGTCACGCTAATCAATATCCGACGATTGCGTCATATAGTCGCTATTCGAGGAATGACGTAACGGGTATATCTATATATAGCTTCTGGATATCCTTCCTTCTTTATCTTTGATATTCAGCAACATAAATTACATTATATATATAATATAATATAGTATATTGTTACTGAAATTATTATTTTATTTTGGTGGAGTCCTTACATGCCATCCAGGAATTTATATGAAGTTTTCACTTATAACCATATATGGCTCTAGTGTCTCTTCGAGCTGCTCTCATGTTTATGCGTTCATTGTTTTAACGATAGCCGATCATTTATTTATACATAATTATATAATATAACTTCTATTAATTATTTTAAGACTGATTTTAATGTTCTAATTGGTTCTAAGCTAGAACTTCTAACCCGCGTCCTACCGCATATATATAATTATAGATATATATATATATATATATATATATATATATATATACTTACCCCAACGTTTATTCCCGTAACTTGGAGATCGTAGGGGGAATCAAGCTAGTCCTTTCTGCCTTAACAACTCACTGTCTCCAGCCATCGCGATAGAGGACTTTGTGCAATAGGTAGTTCGCGTCCATCTTAGTCCGATAAGATATATTGTTGAACCATTGACATTTCGGACGACCTTTCTTTCGTGAATCTTCAATCATTTGTTGGTTATCGTTTTGTTGAGACCGCCATATCTGGATATATGCCAATACCATTTTAATTTACGTCGTTTAATCATTAGTAACAGAGGATGATATTTAACATATTTTTTCTATAATCTTCTCATTTACATTCGTGTTCGTCCTTTTTTCCTAAAATTTTATTCCAAGCATATTTCTATGATTTATTTTCAAATGCTTGCAGTTTCTTCTACAGTGCTACGTTAATAGTGCCGGTCCCATATCCATAAGTTAACATTGAAAGGACGAGTGAACGGTATCAATTGTATTTTAGGTTAAAATGTATGTGTCGGCTGTTCCAAATGTTTTTCAGTTCTACAAATGCTTTTCTATAAGGATTCTGACATTTTTAATCTGTTCGAAACCCTTCTTATTCCGTAGATACAAATTGTTCGGCTTGGGGTGCTAGCCTTTTAAGTATTATTTTGTAGTAATATCTTACTTGAATGACATATTAAGCAGAGTTCTGTAGTTTGAACATTTTATCAGGTTACCTTTCTTGAGGATGGGTATTACCAATGATTGGGTCTTTTGGGTAGGTCAGATTTTATTAGCCCAAGATTTTTAGCATATATGAGTGAGGTACATAGTTGTCGAACTTCACCATGTTTAATTAGTTCGCTTGTTATATTGTCAATTCCTGGCGATTTCCTTTATTTTAATGTTTTTATAGCATCGCTAACTTCTGATTCGAGTAGTTTAAGATGAGGGTATGAGTCTTTGCTGATAATGTCAGTGTTGATCCGTATATTAACATAATGTTATATAGGATAATTATATAAGTTGCGGCAGTATTCAGTCCAAGAGTTTAGAATAGACAAATCTTCAGATAGTGGTTTCATATCACTGTCTTCGATGATGGACATATTTCTTCTTGATGATTTAGTTAGAATTGTCAGTATTCTGTAAACTATCTTGTTATGTCTTCCACATCTCATATCGTCGTCAATAGATTTTCACTATATTTGTATCCAATTGTCTATGATTCTTGCATCGCTTTCCAAAATATTTATATTGATGTTTTCTGTATATGTATCAGGTTTTATATTATGAATTATTGTTTGCTTACTTCTGTAGACATTTTAGACTATATGGCGCCTGTCTCCTCTCTTAGTGCCTCCTGCATGTCAGCCCTCATGCCAAAGTGGTTACCAGGGTATAGAAGATAATGAAGGAGAGTTAGTGATATGAAATAGGTATGCTTTCCTAACCACTCCTATAAGGAATGTGCCAGTAGGTACATCAGATCTATTCCTCATTCATACCACGTAATGACCTCAATGTATATATATATATATATATGCTATGGTGTGTATATGTGTATAAGTTATATATATATATATATATATATATATATATCTGATGTTAATGGATATGTTAATGTGGAATATATTCCTATTTAATCATCCTACTTACGGTACAATATCCACATATAATCAATAGCTATATCCAATAGCATCTATAGTGTACACACACACACATAACACACATCGAAACACGTACGAACACATACATATACACACACATACATTCACACAAATAACATATATTATTCAACTATTACACATTATAGAATTATTATTAATTATTATTAATTATTATAATTAATACTTTCAACGAAAATAATAACACATACATACACACAGGGCCGGCTCAAGGGGGGGGGGCAAACCGGGCAATTGCCCGGGGCCCAACATTTTGGGGGGCCCATAAATTATTTGAGAAACATTTTTTTACTATTTATTAAAAAAAAAATATTTATAAACAGTATTTTTATACATTCTATTATCTTATATACTATTAATTTTAATTAAACAAATAAAAATAATATAATAAATTAATTAAATATGAATTATTTAGACATATGAGAAAAGTGAATTTTATAAAAATTTCAAAATTTACATGAAGATATTATGGTAACACGTAAATGAATGAGGTTGGAGCACATGCTAATAGTGAACACCATATACTACCTCACAGATATCAGAATATCAGATGAAATAGTATGAAACGAATTGATAAATATTTGATTGATAAACCTGGAAGCGATTAATGATACTAGATAAATGTATTAAAGGATTATTAACCACTATATCGAGAACACAAATATATATTAACGTTTTTTTAATAAAATTAAAATGATTCAGATATATGTTAACTATAATTTCTGACATATTTAAAGAATTATATTGATTATAAATTAAGAAAAAAACGGTATTTTATATAGATGTATAATAGTAATTAAGACTAATAAAATATCTTTTCAAAATTATTTTTCTCAAAATAATTAAATTTTCTCTATCTACGCGGGCGTATTAAAAAAATATGTGTCTTAAGAACAATTTTTGTAGTGTATATATTATTATATTTTGTAGTGTATATATATATATATATATATATGTATATAGTTCAATTCAAATATGAGTATTCTGCTTTATAGTTTTTTTTTTAATAATTACCTAGCAATATGTCTGGAATATTAAATGAAATGCATTATTTAATAATAAACCATAGTCTATTGGCAATACGGACCCCCTGAGCTGCGCCTTTGTTAAATCTAGTTGGGCAAAATACCGTTGAATCAACTACAATTGCAGCAATATTTTTGGTTTCATACCAAATCAATATAGTTTATTTAGCAAACCTAAATATATAATATTTTAACATCTAGATTAAAGAAAGGATATACTATTTTGTATTAAAAGAATTATCGAATATAATATGGTCATCACAATCTATAGCATTATAATGCTATTATAATATAATAACTATAGTGCATTATATTGTGGACTTCCTATTATTACATAAGTTATATAACTACGATATATATATATGATATTATATATGTACTTTACGTAAATTACATTAATAGAGTCAATGTATTTATTCAGTAAAATGCAAGAATTTTATACTTCAATATTATGAAAAACGTGAAGTTAATTACTTTGTAGAATAAAGTCGATCATGAAAGTATTGCAATTAGGTTCAATTGAGAAAATAATAGCAGTAATAAAAAATATGTATATACTTATTAAATACATAGGCGAGAAAATAAATGATTATGAGGATTTTATTTGAGTATACAAAAAAAAACAAATTACAAAAGAATTAGTATAATGATATCACTTGATTAAATATTGAATTTACATCATACATCATATGCAAGTTCAAAATAACTCTTTTCTACCAATATTTGACAACTTAATTTATAAGTAGGTATATACAATTTTTTTAATATATATTATACTGTATTGATATACACCTCAAAGGAATGGACTATCCAAACATTATTATATACAATATATGGTGGGATAGATGTATATACAAATGTAGACATTTTCATCCGAATATACCTTGTATTTTAATGGCAAATAATTAAACTTGAGAGATAATAGCTTAAGGTTCTCGACACTTAAACTTATAAATAATGTTCTATGGCATTTTCTGACATAATAAATACTTTTAAGTATGGATACATTATATTTATAATCAAAGCTAATTAATGAAATTTATAATTAATACATACTACTCATTTTTTTAGAGATGAAATCGAGTAATATAAATATTTAATTATACTTATATCATTTTTATTTTTTACTAATTAATTTATTTATTATCTTATACAATATTATATTGCAATGAATGTAAGGGTGCAACTTAATATATATGTCCATCCATGGAGTGAATGAGTTCCCCCTCTATATATTATACATATATTAAGGGCACATCCTTCACACGAAACATGTAAATATATATGAAAAACTAACATTTATAAAACTCAAAATTTAAAGATTTTAAATATTTGTACATAATTGTATTAGGCATAGAATGCATAGAATAATAATATAACCTATATCATTTATATATATATATATAAATTTAATAGTTATAAATATATTAGTTATTGCTAGAATGACCCTATTAATATGTTATAAAAATTATTATGGGGCCCATGTGTTTTTTTTGCCCGGGGCCCACAGTATGCTTAAGACGGCCCTGCATACACACATACATACATACATACATACATACATACACATACACACACGTGTATTTTCGGAACGTGTGTTATGGTATACATTTAATAGCGGTATACATTTGCATATACTTTATAAAGACGAACAAGCCAGTTGATTTAATTCCACCAATTATAATATCTCGATATAAACTATCGAATGCCGAGGACTTATCAACAAGTTTTAATGGTACGAGTTAAGCATTATCTAATTATCTTAGATAACAGTAATAGCCTCATAATAGCATCACAATAGCATAACTAATAGCCTCAAATGTTTACATTGTACTATTATGCTGCTATTATGTTGCCATTAAAAGTCTATTATGCTACTATTACTGTTAGCTGGGATGTGAGGATATCGTATGGTAGCTTAAGTAGCGTAAGTTCAGTACTATGGCCTAGTTTATATGCATTTAGGTTTCAATTGCGTCATCCTGAATGACTCATCCATCAAATATATCCGACAATAAGTAGTCTACGATGTGTCTACTAAAAATCTTCGCGATTATCTAAAAGGAGTTATTTTTAAATACGTCAGCAAATATGGATGTATATATATATATATAAGGGGAACAATTACAACTAGAACAATACAACGGTTGAGACAATGAGATAACGCGTGTATTCGAAGGCGTCATACTGTAGGACTCACATACTGTATGATTCACTTACTGTATGACTCACTTAATGTATGACTCACTTAATGTATGACTCACATACTATATGACTTACATACCGTATGACTCACTTAATGTATGACTCACTTAATGTATGACTCACTTAATGTATGACTCACTTAATGTATGACTAATACACTGTATGACTCACTTAATGTATGACTCACTTAATGTATGACTCACTAATGTATGACTCACATTCCGTACGACTCATTTAATGTATGAGTCACTTAATGTATGACTCACTTAATGTATGACTCACACACTGTAAGACTCACATTCCGTACGACTCACTTAATGTATGAGTCACTTAATGTATGACTTACTTAATGTATGACTCACTTAATGTATGACTAATACACTGTATGACTAATACACTGTATGACTCACTTAATGTATGACTCACACACTGTTTGCATCCGAGCGATAATACCGCGGTATCAGCGTTCTGCTGTCGTCGATATAAAGAAAGAACAACTTATGGAAAATAAATACAAATATATTTCTTTATATCGATGGCTACGGTACATCGCGAATTAAGTAGGCTATATTTCTGTAATCGATAATGTAGACTATAGTTCAGTTCGTGGATACGTATGCCCTACGTACACAAATACAGTCTACGTCATAGTCTTAATTTCCGTTGTTATAAATGTAGGCTATAGTTCCATGAACTATGATGTAGGCTATAGTTCCGTGAATCGAGATGTTGACTATAGTTCCGTGGTTTGATATGTAGACTAATGCTCAGTTTGCGCCAATATAGGTTATATTTCTGTGTGCTCTGATTCCGTGAATGGGGAATATAGGCTATAGTTTCGTAGATATGTACACTGTTAGAAATAAGGGTTCTTTGGACTCAAATAAAGGGTTCATTGGATGACTCTGTACCGGAACCCTTTGTGGGGTTCTTTGGAAAAAAATAACCTAAAGAACCTTTTATACATTTTATTTCAAAAGGGTTCTATGGACAAAAATAACCTAAAGAACCCTTTCTGAATATTATTATTCTCTAACCCCAAATCTTCTATGCGGAAAATCTAATGATTATATAATACATATATGAAATAATAAATATTATATTTATTAAAAATATAAATATAATATATATATATATATATATATATATCTTAATATTGATATATTTTAATGCTAAATAATCATAGTTAAATTCATCCGCAGCCCCTCACAGAGTAACGTAAGTGTCTTCGCCCCCCACGTGATCGCCTCACACGTGACCCACCAACCAGTGAACCCCGCACACGTGATAGCCTATCACGTGACCCCCCTCATACACAATTGATTCGGCCGATCAGATGACCTACACGGAACTCGTGATAGCGTGGTTAAGGAGACACAACGAACACAACGGCTCATTCGTAGAGGCTCGCGTGAAACCCTCGCTACTGGCCACGCTTCCGGTCTGGGTAACTCTATCTTCTGTGGTGATTCTCACCGGTATCATGGGCAACGCGGCCGTCTTCACGCATATCGTCAAACATAAGTTGTACCGGTTAGTGACGCGCACGTGATCTGAGTGTGACACGTGATCTGAGTGTGACACGTGACTTTAGTTATAACACGTGATACGGGTAGTTAACTACTACTACTACTACTACTACTACTACTACTACTACTACTATTGTTTAAAATATATTTTTCATTACCAACACGGTACTATTTATATACAAGCCTAATTATATAATATAAAATATTATAATATGCTATTATAACACTATAAATGTGAATTAAAAAATAGATGAGCGATACTAGAGAGGTCAAAGTTCATCATGGTATCATATCGATAGTTATAGGTATCTTCTCAATACAACAGCGACACAGAGTTATAGTTTACCTGAAATACAACTCTATAGGTGGCGGTAACACTCCCCTCCGTCGGGCGCGCTTGTGTGTGTAAGTGTGCGTGTGTGCGTGTGTGTAAGTGGCATGTGATCGTACACCGCGTATGACGTATACAGTTGTTACGTAATATGTAACTAGGTTACGTAATAGTCTAGCAGGGATCACATTCACAGAGTTATGCATATATATGTATGTGTGTGTATGTGTGTGTATATGTGTGCAATACTATGTGTACTATGCACTGCGTAACCTCATTTATTGATTTTAATACATATATATATATATATATATATTTAAATATGTATACATACATACACATACACACACATACATACATTCGTCACATATATTTCGGATAACCTCGAATTACTTAGCGATCAACAAGTTGCGTAATAACTCTCTCTCTCTCTCTCTCGTGTCACGTGCTCGACGTGGCTCCCACGTGGTCGACGTGTATTTCGTAGGGACCACGTGAGTGTGTAGCCACGCCATAGAGATAGAGAGAAATAGAGTAGTAAATAAGGTAGCTGATATGCAGAAAGCGTCGATCTAATTTGGTCACCTCAAAATGGCGGATTTGACCTATTTAAGCATAATCTAGGGAGAAAGCGTATTTATTTTTATAATCTATAATTATATATGTGTATTACCTATACATTAATAAGTAAATATACTTTATATATACATCATATAAATGATTATTAATACAAATATAATATTTTACTCTATATCAAAATTAATTTGTAAATAAAATATAAACTATAGTTCAAATAGGTCAAATCCGCCATTTTTAGGTGACCAAAATAGATTGACCCTTTCCGCATTGGCTTACACAGCCAGTCATAGCGTATTACCACTCTATTTCTCTCTAGCTCTGTGAGCCACGCCCAGCGCGAGAACTACGATGTAGGCGTGGCCTAAAGTTAATTTAACGCTTTACATAAATGGTATAAAATAGTATACTATATCATTATCCTAGGAGAATAATGAACTTTTACGTAGTAATAGGAATAGATCTAAGATAACCATAGGACGATTTATATCACCGGAACAACCCGCTCCACACGATACCAGAGCGTTCGCGTACAATAAGCCCCTCCCCTTTTTGCGCAGAGACCACACCTACTATTACATGCTGTCTCTGGCGTCGATGAACCTACTAGAGGTATCCGTGGTGCTTCCGTTCAGCCTGATGAACCTGATACTGCAGGACTGGATTCTAGGCTCTTCGATGTGCTACATCCTGGCTACGCTACATCTGATACCGTTAGTCATGCGCGTCTGAGTGTAGGTATCTGTATGGTTATGTGCACGTGTGTGCGTGTGGTTGTATGCGTGTGTGCGTGTGGTTGTATGCGTGTGTTTGTGAGGCTCAGTTGGTACACGGTTTAAAGCCCCAACCGAACCAATACAATGGGTATTAACATAATATTTAGAAGTGATCCTATATACTTGTATATAGCATAATGATCGGCTCTCGTTAAAACTACGGATGACTAAACATGAGAGCGACTTCGAAGGGACATTAGAGCCATATGGATATAGCCATATATATATATAAGTGAAAATACTTCATCTAAGTTCCTAGATGAGATGAAAGGACTAAAATAAAATAAAAAATTAAATTGAAGAGTCTGTATCAGTTTGTACTGATACACATGTGTGTATGTGCGTACGTGTGTATGTGTGTGTGATGATGATGATAGATTATTTAAGCAACTACACAACTATACCGACACTGATATCTAACACCTGTCAACGCTACTATAATACTATAGTATACAATAGTACTATATATAGTATACAATACTCTCTAGAGCGAACTACAAATGGCGGCCATATTGTCTTAGCAACTATAGCAACAATGCATATTACATAAGAGTATGCGAAGTGTTAATGGAAGGTGATAATTGAATTACGAGAGAGAGAGAGAGAGAGAGAGAGAGAGGGAGAGAGAGAGAGAGAGAGTGATATATAGAGACATAGAGAGAGAGATTGAGTGTGGATTATTTGTCGTAATCAGTATGTGGGCATACCGTGATGCATGTCGTGATGCATGCCCGATGCGTGCCCGATGCGTGCCTTGTGGGAGCTGATAAAGGATAGGGGCAGGGGTAGGCTTAATGTATCATTATATGGGGGAGGGGGTAAGAGGGGTACATCCAACATGTAGTGCGTGGAAACATATTGGTTATAATGTGTGTGTGTGTGTGTATAATGTACAATGTACAATGTACATTGTACATGTATACATGTCGGCGTATCTATATGTAGGCGTATCTATTTCTAAACACCTTAGGGCTGGATAATGCTTGATGTCTTAATTATATTGCACATTTATAATTAGAATTGTAATATTATGCTTACCTATAGTATGTAGTATACCTATGTGCGGTACATATGTCGTAAACATATGTCGTATACCTATAACTTATGTGTGATATACGATATGTTTATTAAATGTGAGTGATAATGGGATATTTAATGTAATCATAGTTCCTCAACACAACTTTATCATTAGATAGATTGTTAACTCGGCAATCATTCTCGGGTATAACTAAAAATTATATATATATAATACATCAATGTATATAATATATCAATGTATATCATCGATGATTTATGGAGAACATATATATCAATCTTATTAATTTGTGAAATTAATGAAAAATTGCGTAATCTGTAATCCCAACATATTTATTTATAATTATTTTGTAGTTTATATTTTTTTATATGTAAATTTGAAAAATATATCACTATTATAAATGAAAAGTTATGTACATTAGTGAATACAATACAAATATAGTTGACAGTGTTTGATTTAAGAATATAAAATTAGTATATAATAAGAACCATTTTTCTTAAAATATACAGCCATATTCGAGAAATATGATAAATCAATAGGTCCATTTCAATTTAAAATTATTCATGATAATAATAACTAATGATTCATTATTTGTGATATCCAGCAAACATAACACACGACATTACATGATTTCATCGGCTTCTAACTAATGTATTCTACGTAATCTGAAGGGAGTCTATTGGTCAGGACTCGGTACACATCAACATCCGGTTGTTCGTGTAATTTTTATGTAATAGGGTTTCTAGAAGTCTGTTATTTGGTTACATTTCTGCTTCGACTTCTTTTTGAATCAGAACTATAAAGTATGCTTTTTATTATTTAAATAATTGTATACGCAACCATTACTATAAGGAATACTTTAATATTGTATTTATTATTTAACTGCCTGTGTGTCTCAGTTGGCTAAGGCATCAGATACACAAGTAGTATGATACGGGTTCAATCCCGGACCATTAAAATAGGTCTTAACATTATATTCAGAAGTGATCTTATATAATTGTGTATACAAAAATTATCGCGGATCTCGTTAAAACCATGGATGCATTAAAATGAGAGCGGCTTCGAAGGGGCATTAGAGTCATATATGGTTATAAGTGAAACATTCATCTAATTTCCTGGATGTGATGAAAGGACTCCACCAAAATAAAATAATAATAACGGTAACAATATACTATATTATATTATATATATATAATGTAATTTATTTCCCTGAATATCAAAGATAATGAAGGAATCATATCCAGTGACTATATTTAGTTAATATATAGATTAACTTATATTAAGGATATCCCACACATACCCTTATATGGATTCGATATATAATGTAGCAGTATACACTATTATTGTATAGTAAGATACACTCCGAACTAAATATAAACCGTTAAGATATACTACCAAACAGGTACACATGATATACAAGCTTGTATATATAGAGTAGTATCTAAAGTATTAGAAGTATACTTCTAACACCAGGATGTTATATTAATGTTATATGTTCAAAGAAGAAGTACAACTTCAATCAACTGTTATTTTATTGTTACTATAACTCCATAAATAAATATTTACGTATGTATATATGTATGTATGCATGTATGTATGTATACATGTATGTATGTATGTATGCATGTATGTATGAATGTATACATATATGTATGTATGTATGTATGTATGTGTGTATATATGTATGTGTGTATGTATGTATGTATGTATATACGTATGTATGTATTTATGTATGTATATTTCACGGTAAATGTATCGGTATATTTACTACATGTTTTACCACGTATTTAAGTACTAACCTACTACTATTTCATTTACATTCACACACATTCTCGTCTGCCATTTCTCGTGTGTTATTTGAAGCGTACGTTTTTACACGAACTTTCACTACTGATTAATTATTTAGGCATTAAATTATTAAAGCATTAATAATTTATGAATTAATTACTTATTTATATGGGTGCATTTATACGAGCGATATATCCTATTATAAAAGCCTATTATCTACACTATGAAGTGAATATTTTACAATCAAATAATATTCAATTATTTTATATTAGTATATGTAAATTTAGCATTATTGTTATTTTTTTATCAGTATTTCTATTTATTATTGATTACATTTTTATTTAAGCAAATATATAATCGAAAGTATAAAGTTTAAATATTTGCTAACGATAATATACGTTATTGAAATGAATAATAATAATACGAATTAAAGATTGAATTAAAAAAATGAAGAATTCATACGTTTTACAATTACCGTAAATAGACGAAAATAAATCGGAAATAGAAATAAAATATTGTCGGTAAATGAGGGTATCGAAATAATTATACTTTAAATATATTGAATTGTTCTTAACTGTGTAAACCCTACGGTACTAGTATGTAGTAGTAATACATTGTTAATAACATAGTTTAGTATTTAAATGTTTATTACATCTTAAATATATATTATAAACGGAACATGTTAAAATAAAATAAACTGATAATAAGTATATACAAACAAATAATGGAATACTTATCATTTTTAAATCTATAATAATAGTACATTATTAATGTTATATTTTAATAATATAATAAATTTGACATATATATATAAAAACCCAAACATTCTATAAAGAAAAAGAACCAAAGAGAAAATGCAATACGAAAAATAAAAAATGAAACATAAATTAATATAACATTATAGATTAAAAAGAGGGTACCATTTACAGAGTGTTGTTGCCGTGATGGTTTCTAACGGTACGGACACTTCTCTAGATGCATGCACAACGGGTTGTTAATCTACCATCTTTATAATTACCGCGCCAAGAAACATCTCTCTCTCCGAGTACAAATCAAATATACGGATCATAAAACTGAGGTAATACCGAGGTAAAATGAGGTAAAATAAACTGAATTTGTACGATTGGCGAGATTTAACACGAGATGTCCAGGTTTTAGTTTACCCGTGACGTCACATCCGGTGTAAACAACACCTGAGAGCCGACGAGTTGACATCATTACAATGTTACGACTTCGCATTGATTAAGACCGCGCTCTTAGTGTATCACGTGGTTATTAAGGGAGATATCACGTGACCGAACACGTGACTATTAATGTAGGCCACGCGTTCATTATAACTAGTATTCATTATTTAATTAATGACGTCATACCGTTTAGCCAGAGCGATTAGCGTTTAGAATTACAACCTTACTGGTCAGTTTGTGGTCAGCATACATCTCTATTGTGTATGTGAGAGATATATGTATAGGCGTACATATGTATATATAGGTGATATATACATAAATCATAATATATATATATGTATAACATAATTATTGAATTATTATAATTATTCGTATTAATTTGTCAAGTGTTCGAGTCACCGTGATGGAATTATATCGAGAGAGATTTGTCACGAGAGTGATTTGCCCGTGCACACGCATACACACGCATACACACACGCGCGATAATGCTGATTTACATATCATATTATCACGTGACCTGTGTTGATAACGTATTCCGCCGTGAACGTGTTGATATTTCGTACTAATAGCCTAGTCTAGATTGTTCTAGATTGTTCTCGACTACTCGAGACTATTCTAGAATATTCTAGAAATACTGATTATTCTAGACCGGTCTAAATTATTAATAGCCAACATTTAATTAATAACGGAACCAGGGAGTTCGCTTCACTGCCTCACCCGCTGGCCGCTAATTACAACAAAGCGACCACGTGACGATACCGTAAACACCGTTACACCTCAGACCATAGCATCCGTGTATACATTCCTTTGTGTCGTTCGCGGCGCCATCTATCGTCAGCGTAATCGATACTCCTAGTCACGTGTCCATCACGTGGTTAGATCACGTGCCCACTATACGGACATCTCTAACTGGACACTGCGGTCACCTCACCTAACTAGACCTGGTATTGCGGACATTATCCGATGTGGTGGAGCAACACTGCGGTCACAGCAACACTATCGCCACCCTTCGTAGTCGTACCACCGGAAGTGTTTATTAATCGTAATATTATATAATATTATGATGTAAATGATGCCGAGTCGAGACTTTCATTTTCGGAAAATAAACGAGCCCGACCCGAGTTGAGACTTTTACAAAATATTACCGAGCCGAAATGATGATTTTTTGAAATTACATTTTAATACTAATTTTTATATAATTCACATTTACACCAATTTAAAAAAATTAATTTGCGTCAAATTCGCGATTCAGTGAATAATAATATAAATGTCATCTAGTGGTGTAAATAATACCTAGCTTTTTGATGCCGAGCCGAGACTTTCGTTTTCGGAAACGAGCCCGAGCCGAGTTATGACTTTAGGTAACTGAGAACGAGACGTCATCATGATTTAGATTTGACTTGCATCATTTACATCACTAGTATACACACACATATATATATATATATATATATATATATATATATATATATATATATATATATATATATATATATATATATATTAACTGCCTGTGTGGCTCAGTGGCTAAGGCGTCAGACACACAAGCAGTAGGACATGGGTTCGACCCTCGTCCGGACCATTAATTAATTTTATAAAATGGGTCTTAAAATATTATTTAGAAGTGATCTTATATAATTGTGTATAAATAAATGATCGGTTCTCGTTAAAACCATGGATGCCTTAACATGAGAGCGGCTTCGAAGGGACATTAGAGCCATATATGGTTATAGTGAAAACTTCATCTAAGTTCCTGGATGGGATGAAAGGACTCCACCAAATAAAAAATAAAAAATAACAATATATATATATTTATTTGGTGGAGTCCTTTCATCCCATCCAGGAACTTAGATGAAGTTTTCACTTATAACCATATATGGCTCTAATGTCCCTTCGAAGCCGCTCTCATGTTAAGGCATCCATGGTTTTAACGAGAGCCGATCATTTATTTATACACAATTATATAAGATCACTTCTAAATAATATTTTAAGACCCATTTTATAAAATTAATTAATGGTCCGGACGAGGGTCGAACCCGTGTCCTACTGCTTGTGTGTCTGACGCCTTAACCACTGAGCCACACAGGCAGTTTATATATATATATACATATGATTTAATTCGAAGAGAATTAATTTATATATTTATTTAAAATCAAATCATTGACTCAATATAATATTAAAGTAAAAATTAATACATTCATGTTCGAGCAATACTTATATTTGAAGTGCGCTCGATAACTGCCGTAAACAAGTGTCATTGTGGGCGTGTCTATATGGGCGTGTCTGAATGGGCGTGTCTAAACCGTTTAGGTAGCAGATAAACAAATACATATGTTATTAAGATAGTACGTCATCACACTTAACTAAGCATTCATTTAATGATAATAGTCTATGTTTTTAATAAGAAGTGTTCCAAGACAATTTTAGTTGAAGTGTAAAAAATGGAAGATATTTGTTAACGAATCGAATATTTTTGATATTCTTATAGGTATTGATAATTAATACTTATAATTAATACTTATTAAATCTTATACCTATTGATAATTCATTAATAGATACTTTAGATTTAATTAGTTTAAAATGAATAGAAATAGCATAATTATCTAGTATGAATATCATGCATAATATGGATGCACAGTTTAAATGTAATGTGTACCTTTGAATCCATTCCTAAATTATGAAGCCCCTATATAAAGAAGATATTTGATAAAGAATTAAATACAAATTAATATTACATAATCAGAAGTTATATTAAATTATATATATAACATAGTCACAAACCCCTACGCCTTATATGTATAGGGCCTATGGAGAATATGTAGTATATATTAAATGATCACATCAATGCATACAACTAAACTCACCTGTATTGCGTAATAATTATATAAAATAAGATGTATACATTTGCAATTTGTATTATATTGCAAGCGTTACGTAATAACCATGTGACACACGAATATGACACGCGGGTCACGATTCACGAGGCACGTGTAATGTAATACAGGGTGTCATCTGCGATTCACTGGGGCGTTACATCGGTGTACGTGAACTCGTCGATAGGCGTGTCCGTAGGCGTGGTTAGAGGCGTGGCTACGTGCAATGCACATCGTGCATGTCTCGATACCGAAGTCGATTAATGTATACAACGTGTTTATATTATATAACAACCTGTATCACTGCCGTGTCGACTATAATATTACATTGTTTATGTTATATGAGTCATAATAATAATAGTAGTAGTAGTATTAGTAGTAGTGTTGTAGTAGTAGTATTCTTTGATGTACCCTAGTTTTCATACGGGCGATACCCGACTATTTTTTTTTTATGTTTTATTGACTACAAAATCACGTGGTGAATCAAAATGGGCGTCATGAGAAGGAAACACAAATAAAATAAATAGAGTACAATCAAAACGAAGGAAAAGGGAGGGTATACCCGTTAGGTTAAAATATTAATAGGTGCGTGGATAGTTTACGTTTAAATAGTAACAGGGATTTCAAACACCTAATGTCATATGGTAGAGCATTCCAGTATTTCGGAGCTACCGCGGAGAACGCAGATTCAGAGTGAGCAGAGAGAGAGAGAGAGTCGAGCGTTGCGCAATGTGCATCGTGTGACATTTCATATATACGTAGAATACCCTGACTCTGTAAGATCCAGAATGCAACACACTCCGTTATGTAATAACGTGACCCCGTAACCTTCGCGCACGCGCAATCAACTAGTTATTCCCACGAGACGCGAGATACCGGATGTAACGACTGATTACCAATAATGACATGCGTGACCTCAACGGAACCTCATGCGCGATGATTATGTCATAGGCGTATACGCCTATGTATTGTATACAATAACAATGGTTCCATTGTTATGATACATTGTCCTTATCTATGCGTTTATATACTGTATAGTATACGATCTATAACGAATATCTATAGACTTACACGTATATGTGTATGATTTATACATGTGATATCCTATTTCAACTTGATTATCAATAAATATATACATTAATTCTCTTAGAATTATATTTAAATCATATTATATATATATATATATTGTTATATATATTGTTATATTTATGTTGGTGGAGTCTTTCATCCTATTCTGGAACTTATATGAATGATTTACTTGTAACTAAAAGACTATAATGTCAATTCGAAGTCGCTTCCTTGTAAGACGTCTAGCTTTAATGACATCCGATAATTAATATAATTATATATGATCATTTGCGTATATTATGTTAGGACATACCATTAACCAAGGGGGGGGAGGGTTTGTGGGGCAAGGCGATCGTACTATTTAAAAAAATAATTTGTTCAGATATGTCATGCTATTTAGGTGATTATCAAAATGAAATATTTTAGAATAATATCTTAAAATATACTAATTAAATAGAGACCTAGTTCTCGCTAATAGCCAGAAGGGTAACTTGTTATGCTAAATACATACCACCAATAATATAAAATGAAATAATAAATATAATACAACACATGCTAAATAACAATAATATTATAGATATCAATACATAACATTATGTTATCGTAAAATGTGACGACACCGAAGAAACATCACGTGATGAACCGACATATATTGTAGTAATCAGGTCAAGTTTAGATAACACCACGTGACATGCAATAAGAGTTGTTTGGATTCTTTGAATCAACAGCACTATATGCAGGTATATAACATAATAATGCACATAGTTTTCTTCGTTACATTTTAATATGTTTGCCTGGCATTACATGGAATTCAATGCAAAATAAATAATAAACTAATTAAAAACCACACTATATTCGTTGGTAATGGATTATTGGCAATGTAATATTGCTACGATCATACATTTCACTTAATTATATTAGATGATTGTAAAAAAAAATACATTTATATACATTTTTATATTATTATAAACAAAATAGTAAATTGCTATCATACACAAACTATAGTTCTTCAAATATTATTCAGAAGTGATCTTATATAATTGTGTATACATAAATGATCGACTCTCGTTAAAACCGTGGATGCTTTAACATGAGAGCGACTTCGAAATGACATTAAATCCATATGGTTATAAGTGAAAAATTCAGCTAAGTTCCTGTATAGGATGAAAGGACTCCACCATAATAACAATAACCATAACAATAACAATAACAATAACAATATCTTCAATGATATGCATCCTATTAAAATGTACTATTTAGATATTCCATATAGCAGTCCTTCGATATCTCTCCGTAAAACAATTGACATTGCAGTTTGACAAAAGAAATTGCATTAGTTAATATAATACTTGAAGATAACAAGTGTAATTAAATGTACGATATATTAAATATAATTCTATATATAAGACATTCTTGTAAAATATATTTATATATATATATATATAAATATATCATATGTACGAAATGGCGAATACATTGGGAGTTTCTGCAGAAATGTGTTGAGTTAGTTTCACTAACATCGAAATAATAATGTTTTATTCAAAAAAATAAAAAATAGAAAAAATCATCTATAATTTTAATAAAATTCCAGTTATATATTATAATATTACAATACATGTATATATATAGTATATATTATATACTATTATTAAATACCGATCGTTGCTATTTATGTGACCATATTGAATGCATAATAATCAGGGTCAGCTTAAGCAGAATATGTGTCCGGGCAACAACAACATTATGGCCACATAAGAATTTTGAATTTTAAGGTCTCCCCATTTATTGGGAGATAGCGCTATTTTGAATTTTTGAATTGTTAGATAAAAAATGTCTGAAGAAATTTTGAGGAAAAAAGAATATCCAATTTATTAATTATAATATACTACAAATGTTTAATGAATAACATGTGTAGTATTCTAGATATAGTATGAGTGTTTTTTGAATAACATTTGTTAGTTTAAGTCTCTCACCAATTGTTTGACAACTCCCTCATAATTTTGGGCCCAGGGAAATTTCCCGATTTGCCCCATCTCATTTAAGCTGGCCTTATAAGATATTAATGCATTAAGTGAATATTCATTACAAATATGCTCACTAAATTATTGTTGAATTTTATATATATATACAATAATTGTATTTATATTTTTTATAATAATTATATGTGTAATATATGGTACATTACCAGTAAAACTTATAATTATTGAAACTCTATTCATCTAAAAGTCAAGTCTAAAAAATATATTGGATGCCTTGCCCCCCCCCTATAGGGAAATATAAGGTAATATCGCTATAGCGAAAATTGCTAGTTACGTGCCTGTGTTAAGACATATTGTTATGGTGGGGGCTTAAATAGCATCCTAGTGCGTTCTTAGCTTACGAATTAGACTTCTGGTACCCCCACTGATAGGCCTATCAGTTACCCCTAACTGTTTATAACCAATCCTTTATATGTGTTAATGTTATACCGTATCTAATAATAATATTAGTATTAACATACGTAAACATTAACGCACTGCATAGATATCTATATCTATCTATATATATATATATATATATATATATATATATATATATATATATATATATATATATTACGTAAGGTAAATAGGGCACGCGTTACGTAAGAATTGCATAATGAGATACGCGGATCTATTCAAGCTTACATTTACATTTACTATACAGATATGTCAGGTATTACCTGCAGGCATTGTACATACGTTATCAGTATAATTATTACATGTAACACATATTATTATATGTAATACATATGTAAATACATATATGCATATAAATTATTTAATTAATTTATTTATATTGTATTTGTATATATATATATATGTATATATATATGCCTATATATTTATATTTGTATGTATATATACATATATATTATTTATATAATAATATTAATAATAGTATCGATACTACATTCGCTACTGTACGACGTATACTACCAACGCGTTACCAACACGAGAGCGGCTGGTAATACCGACACTGACACTATTACCGACCCTGACCCCTGACCCCCCCCGTCTCTCTCTCCGCTACAGGCAGTACGTGACCATCTTGATATACGTGAGACTGGCGATGTACCGGTACCACAGCATCATCCAGCATCCCTCGCATCAGACAGCCTTGTCTTGGAGCATCATCGTCATCGTGATCATCGCCTCGCTCGCAGCCGCCCCCATCCTCGTTAGTACAACCCCACACGGGGGTAACTTAGGTACTATAGTATCGGTATGCTATTGTATCGCATCATGGTATATAATGCAGTATTTAATATTTATAATATTATATATATAAGTATATATATATATATATATCTTCCTGTGCGAATCAGCTGGCTGAGTACACAAGAAGTATACTCGTTATAAGGCGCGAGTTCAATCCCCGTACGCCATACGGCGTACGGACCATTAAAATATGTCTTAATATAATATTATATTAATATAATATTTAGAAGTGATCTTATATAATTGTGTAAAAATAAACAATCGGCTCTCGTTAAAACCTTAACATGAGAGCGCTTCGAAGGGACATTAGTACAATATAGTTATAAATGAAAACTTCATCTAAGTTCATGGATGTGATGAAAGGACTCCACTAAAATAAAATAAAACAACAATATATATATATATATATATCGAATTGAATTAGATTATATTTATTTTTAAAATATGATACGCAAAACATATATCATTGGGAATGCTGGTATCAGTAATATATCAGTAATATGTATACACATGACGTGCCCCGTAAACCTTGTGATGTTAATTTATGGTGATATAATGCCCCGAGCGTATATATGCTATGTAATTTCACGAGCATATATATATTATATATATATATATGCTATATATATAGGCTATGGTTTTATGTTCTGTTTTATTGGTGGGCCGAGCCGGGCATGGAGAAACAAGATGACTAAAGAGTCTGACTATGTGCACATAGTGGACATAGTGGACACAATGCCCCGAAGTACACCGTGTGTTCTTGTAGGGAGTCGATCAATAGTGTACGTAGACTATCTACAGTACACAGTGCGTACTAAACATACGAACACGGTATGTATTACACATATACACACGGTATGTATTACACATATGCGTGTGGTATATTAGTACGACGGCTTTTATCGGTTATTTTATCGGTTTTCAGCACGCTAATCATGCGTGCTAAATTATTACTAATAACGCATTATTTTGACTAATTGATCATCGATTGTATAAATCTATAGATTTAAACAAACCTAATATATAGTGTATACACTCTATCTTATTAATCGCAGAACCATACATATTCTATGGCCTATTTTGTGTAGACTAATAATTGTGAGGCCGACACAATACAAAATTATTATTTATTATTATGATATATATATATATTTATCAAAGTATACTTTATTGACTACAAAAATAGCTACCTACATAGTGATGATGGGTGCCGCTGGATATTATAATAAAAAACTGAAAACGAGGAATGAATAACAAAATATGATGAATTAGGCTACATTGCTTAAAATATATGTATAATTATTGTTTGAAATTTTTTAATTTATCTTTGTATTATTGATTATATTTAGTAATTATTAATTATTGAGAAAGTTCACATTCACATTAAGTATTCATATTACGTATTCATATCAAGTATTCATATAACATATTCATATTTAAATATACTTATTAAGTATATATATATATATTATTAAGTTACATATTTATTAAGTATATTAATATGTATAGTTACTAAGTATACATTATAGCAGTATATTAACTATATTATATACTATATACTACTATACATAGTAGACTATATATAGTCATGTTTATATTATATACTGTATACAACTATATATAATATAAATAATAATGTATAGAGTAAATAATATATTTGTAACGTAAATATAAGATTATGCGACTTATAATACTAACAGTAATATTCATGTATCTTCGGTTTTAACATTATCGGGTGCAAATGGAACCCTCGATAATTCGTAGTCTTGCGCATGCTACCCAGCAAACAGTAAGAGCAGCATAATATCAGCATAATGGCAGCATAATAGCAGCATAACAGCAGCATGATATTATGACAAATTAATAGCAGCATAATAACAGCATAATAGACATTTAATAGCAGCATAATAGCACAATGTAAACATTTGAGGCTCTAGCATATGCTGTTATGCTGCTATTATGCTGCTCTTACTGTTAGCTGGGTATCAATAAGCGCGAGCTGGCCTAGGATATATATAGTATATTATACGTGTAATACAATACAAACAAAATATGTAACATTTTGTCATGTGTTTTAATTTATCGTTTATTAAGTTATTGACAAAGACAAGAGAAACAATAATAACTACATGCCATGTAGTACACGGGGTATACATATTATAAAGGAGTACGTTGTTAGTTCGTATACTATTTAATATATTATAACCAAATTTAATATTAGCGTTTACGTTTAAACTAAGTAGGGGAAAATAACCGAATACGGAGAGTGCCCGAATACGGACACTCTCGGTATCTCAGAAACAATAAATCCTACAAAAAAATGTTTAACGAATACAATATTCATAATTATATAAATAGTCTAAAAAAGTATTTTTTATTTTAATTATTAAAATATTGCTATTTATATTTATAAATAGATTTTTTTTATTACGTTTTTAAATTTATTAAAAAAAATTCTACTTAAAACCTTCTCAAGAATATATAAATTTATTTATATAAAATATAACACTATATTATTAAAAAATAAAGCATTCTAAAATTATATATATAATTTTTATAATTGTATCAAATATTCATTGAGTTATAAGTATATATCTAGAGGTCATATAAGTTCCTAATACGGACACTCTATAGAGTGTCTTAATACGGACACCCTATAACCAATCAGCGCGCAGCATATGAACTATTCTGATTTTCATAAAAATCGCGTGCGTTATAATATTAATACCACCAATAAAGCTAATTCTACAAAAATTATTATTTAGATAATTAAATTGTATTATTAATTAAAAAATAATAAAAATAAATAAATTATTAACTAATTAAATTACAATATATTTTGTATACAATTAATTATAAATAACGTAATTGTAATTTGTCTGATTGATTCATCAATACTATATAGTTTATCTAGTGGTATATAGGGTGTCCGTATTATAACACAGGGTGTCCGTATTCGGACATGGGTACCGAATACGGATACCCCCGTTATCTACGGAATTAAAAGATTAAATAAAATGTTTAAATCATAATAATATCCATAATCATATAATATTAATATATTGTAATTTTTGAATACAAATAATGAGTCATATAATGTGAAGACCATTTATTGTTAAAGTGTCCGTATTAGGTTACTTTCCCCTAGCATATTTTATCAGAATAAAGAAGATAACAAAATGCATTATTAATGGAAACATTGGCGATATATTAGATAGCGCATGATGATATCAGTTTTGACATTTAGAGGAAGTGTATTTATAGATAATCATCTTCTTAGATAATTAGCATCATTAGCAATATTCGTTTGAATAGCGGAGTAATCAGACCACGTGGGTAACACGGTGTGTTAACTCTAATATTAGTGGTACTTAGTTGTATTTAGAATAACGAGGTTATTTGTGAGAGTACATACCCGTGATAGGTTATCATAGTTAAGGGGTAAGTAGAATTTGTTAGTTGTAACGTCGGCTTATATAGCCGTTGGCGTCACGCATGACTAATTAGTAGCATTAACACGATAGCGGCGTGCCTATAGGAATGACGTTTATTTATAAATATAAATATAAAAACAATAGTACTCGTGTGCTCGTGAATGTGAATATATTATATTACAGATGATGATAATAATACACTAAAAAGCATATAATCAATAATCATCAGCATGTATACGATATAAAGATTGTTACGAAAATAGAATAGATAGGTAATTATTAATATATATTAAGAAAATAACATAACCTTGGACTGATCCTCGAGGAACACTATGCTAATTAATAACACGTGTAGATATATTATTACTAATATTAATTGATATATGACAAGTGACAACTGACAAATGACCAAGTAGGTATACTGTAGTGTAGTACCTAGCTCTCTTAAGCTGCATGTACACCGAACGTTTTTACGATTTTTTCATAAGATTTTTAATTTTATTTTTTTAAATACAAATTGTTCGTTATAAATGTTCGTTATATATATATATATATATATATATATATATATATTCCGGTGTCATATGCATACGTACATATATACGTATATATATATGTGTTTTATGTCATATAATTGGATGTACTGTAATGAACTAATTGCATACATACACTACAAGTTTAATAGTTTATTTTATAAATGCCAATTGATATAGTTAAATAACGATAAGAACCGAGAAAATACTTCTTAATAATATAAGTTGTATGTTAATGTTCATGCTGGAGGAACGATAGGGGATATAAGAGTATAATAGGTTATCGAAAGTGACAAAATAGAACATAACTATGTTATTGGAATAATATCAAACTTCCGTTAGATTTAATAAACGACATTCCAGATGTTTAGGAACAGAGAAGGATGATCAGTAGTATGACTCATTCATGATGATGTGATGCATAGATAACACAAGGGGATAGTGAAGAAGGAGATAACTACACACGATGGCAAGAAGGAAGACTGATAATGACGTTTACTGTTTTAGTTGTGTGTTACATCTTGTTGACAGATTATAACGAGTAAACTACTCTCAACTTTTTAGTTTATGACTTCAAGATACACAAATTATTATTAATGTATTTGTAAAAAATTAAAGGGGTATTATGTATTACGTATTAAAATAGAATACATTAATATTACATATTTAATAATAATAATAATAAAAGTATTATAATATAACAGTATAAATAGTATTATAACACTACAGTGTTAATAGTATTACTAATAATATAACATGTTATTTAGGAGTGAGATAATGCAATTGTAGCATAATTGTGATTTGTGTTTCCGTTCTATGGCTATTAGATTTTCTATTTAAGATAAATACAAGAGAAAAGAACATTGGCCACCTTACCTATTCAACTGTAGATGTTAAGCTCAAGCTATATTAAATGTATTAACTAAAGTCAAAGTGTACATTGTTTACACTATATATATATATATATATATATATATATATACGTATATATATATATACGTATAAACATTTACAAATTAACATTATACTTATTAAACCGGAATATGAATTACACGACGATTAATGTCGCGCCTTCTCTCGTTGTATCGCTACCCGCCTGGTTACGTAACAATAACAATACCACGCGCACCCCCTGGGGACAGACGGGCAATACTAATGTCCTCCGAGTCGATGTCCTTGTCCTATGTTTCGGAAATTGATCGGTTCATTTTATTGATTTCACGAATCTTTCAGTTCGTGTCTATCTTCGTGCGCACTTAAGTACGCGTCCACGTACTAGCCCACGTACGCACCTACCTACGTACGTATATCATCGATATCACAAGACACTTTCTTTATATCGATCATGCGTATACCTATGCCGACGCACTTTAAGAGTGATGATGTAATACAACGTGTTAATTATGGATATTGTTGCGTCATTTAAGCGGATATCTGCGGGAATTTATATCATAATACTTTTTATTTTTTTTAATTTTGAGGTTTATTGGAAACTCGTTTGGTTTTAGGTGTTACAAATGTGCATTGGAAAATATAAAGAAATACACATTGAATTACATAAATATGTACTTTCCATATAAATAATTAAGTTATAAAATGAAAATGACTTTTAGGACGTATTAGATTCTTTTTTTTAATATTCTAGTATTTTTTTTCAACAACACATTTGAAACGTCACCTACGTTTTTTTACAATAATAATATGTTCTAACACTGATAAATATGATAAAAACATGTTTATTTTTAACTATATTTAAAATCACAACATTTAAAAAAAATCAACAATTATGTAAAATGACGAATACTTTTGTTGAGATCATATGACATTACATTTTGTTTACATAATCATAATTAATTAGATAAAATCAATTATTATAAATCTTAATCAATTAAATCCCGCATATATTATTATTTTTTAATAAATTATTCACTTCAATTTTTATAACTTAAAAGAGCTATTTTAGATATAAAATATGTCCTAATTATATAAATAGTTATTACAAAAATCCTAGAATATTTTTTTTAAATAATCTAATGATATACTTCATATAAACTACATATATTACAAACGTTCTAACAATATAATATATGCATCTTAATTACGTCCATGGAAAATACACATTTATATAATGTTAATTTACCTATCTTTTCCCATGTACATTTTTGACACATTTTATTTTGACACCAGATGGGTGACCAATAAACCTCTAAATACTCAAATAACGAATTATTATGATACACATAGTATATACATAGTATTACATACCCATATATGGGTATGTAATACTATGTATACCCATAGGTACCCGCATATGAAGTTTCAATAATATTCATAATGGATACATTATGATTAATCACTCTCGAGATTCATTTATTTTCATAATTCATAATGTATATCATTTTTATACATTTTTTAAACATCAAACGCTATCTTAATATTGCACTAAAAAAACAAAAATGACCTACTTACTTTAATCACCATATCTATTAAATACACAATGTTGCAAGTAATTTATATATTATCATCGCTCTCTGCTTTGCACACACCTGCGAATACGTAAGAAATATGTCAACACATCCTACTATATTAGGTTACCATGGTTACGGGTATTGACCAATCAGTGAACGCTTAGAAACCGATAAAGTTTTCTACACTTTATATAGTTTTGGATTGCAGTATTTTATATGGTCATGAGTTTTATATTGTATATATATATTGTATATATATATATATATATATATATATATATATGTCTACCTACACGATAAAGTCATTAATTATTTAGTTAGTTAACTAACCGAATCGTAGAAAATCCATACTAATTATATAGGACTAAAAAGAAAGCCATAGCCATACAAAACTCCTAAAAACCCCATAACTACCCCCATAACTACATAACTATAACCGTTTGTTAAGCTTCTGATGATGTGTGAAAACCATTAACCAACTTCGTCTACATACTATAGTATAGATGCATATAAATTCTATATATAGATGCATGTGTTATACTATATTATACTATATATAGTATAATATAAACCTATAAGCCTATAAACCATATAAACCTATAGATTTCGATAGTATTAGCTCGATATTTGTTTACGGTGACTACCGACTTGTATGAATGTATATGTGTGTGTGTACGTATGCATTCGTATGTATGTATCACTGATACGATATATCCGGGTATGAGTCATACTTACTCAGACATGGTTCCCAGGGGCCGGTTGATCTGGAAATAATATATCTTAGCTCTATCCAGAGTCAATATCTAGATAATCCTCATTAAATCGGGTTTATCTGTACACACACGCACACACATATATGCTAAGACAAAAAATAGCTTTGATAAGATTAAGGATTCGTTGTTCTGGGAACTTACTTGACTGTCTGGGTCCCATGTGTATTATTATAGATTTATAGCCGTATGACGATGTTGGACCTATCTATAGACCTACTAACAGTAATGTACACAATGTACACCGCTCGGGGGCGTTACGTCAGTCGGTGACCTTTGAACTGTATCCGCGTAACCTTAAACCTTGCGATGAACGTATTTTTCGAAATATTGGGTGTTAATAATGACTATAATTACAGAAGTATAGGGTGTTAATAATGACTATAATTACAGAAGTATACTTCTACTGTATACACTATATACAGTATGGGTTTCGGGTTTTGAATATATATTATATAATATACATCATATGATATATAATTTATATTTAATATAATATATGTGTATATATACATATGTATATATATCATATGATGTATATTATATAATATATATTCAAAACCCGAAACCGGTTTCAGTATATTCAATACAATTTTGAAACCGACACGAAAAACAGATTCAAAACCCGAAACCATTATATTTCATAAAACCCGATACCGACCCGAAACCGACCCGACCCGTGAACATCCCTAGTATACAGTGTAGATCGTATATAAACCTACACACAAAGAGATATATATATATATATATATATTATCAATCGTGATAAAAACGAGCTATTTGATGACCCCGATGTTGGTGGTGTCTTCTAAAGCAAGATGAATAGCCATCCTAGAACGCGGCAGTCACGTGATACCTGTCGACCAATCAGATGCAGCCGTTTATTAGCGGCCGTGGCGGCGGCAGCAGTTTGATTAATCTAAAGAACAATAGACCGTTTGTTGTTATTGTCGCTGTAAACATCCGGTAAACACGTGATCGATGAGTCATCGGCATAATATAAGACGTATATATATATATATATATATATATTGATGTATATATCAATGCAATATACACAATTTTTAATAACCGGTACGTCCACAATTCCCGAATACTCGCACTCAATATCTAGATTAATAAACAGCACCTCGGTACCTTTCTTACTAACGCTTCACTGGTTCCGAGGTAGACATCGCCATATATGGCTATAGTCTATAGTCTGATACGTACTATAGTATGCGTACTATAGTATGTGGTCACGTGATTCATCACGTGGTTTGAAGAGCGCGCGCTCTCTGGCGGCAGTTAGCGGCATATCGAGTCACGTGGTTGTTATAGCGTGTGTTTCAAAATAATAATAATAATAATAATAATAATAATAATAATAATAATAATAATAATAATAATAATAATAATAATAATAATAATAATAATAATAATAATAATAATAATAATAATAATAATAATAATAATAATAATAATAATAATAATAATAATAATAATAATAATAATAATAATAATAATAATAATAATAATAATAATAATAATAATAATAATAATAATAATAATAATAATAATAATAATAATAATAATAATAATAATAATAATAATAATAATAATAATAATAATAATAATAATAATAATAATAATAATAATAATAATAATAATAATAATAATAATAATAATAATAATAATAATAATAATAATAATAATAATACGGGATTAGATGCCAGGACATTCAAAGGACTGAAGATAAAACTAGAGAAGGTCCAAAAATTCTTTACGAGAAGATTAACCGAGAGATGCGGTTTACCTTATAAACCTTATAATGAAAGATTAATATACCTAAATCTAGATTCTCTAGAAATCAGAAGAACTAGATTTGATCTTGTTATGGTATATAAGCTATTTAACGGATTGGTATCTATGAATACATCATCTATTATTAATATCAAAAAGACCAACTACAATACCAGAGGCCATTCTCTGCAAATTAGTATGAATACATGTAAACTAAATGTAACAAAAAATCTTCTAAATAATCGAATAGCTAAAATTTGGAATGGTCTTGATGAACATATTGTATTAGCAAATAGTTTATATACCTTTAAAAATCATATTAAAAAAATTATAACTTAATATTTATTTATACATATATATATATATAAGTATATATATATATAATTTTAATTATTAATTGTTTTTATCACCGGCACATGTGATACGTTTCTAATTTACTATTGTTATTTTTATATGTGTACTATCTACGTTTTGTTGTCGTTTTGTGAATTTATCACTACATATTGTTAATTATTACTAAATCGAACTTGAAAAATTCATAATAAATATTCATTCAATTCAATTCAATTCAATTCAATAATAATAATAATAATAATAATAATAATAATAATAATAATAATAATAATAATAATAATAATAATAATAATAATAATAATAATAATAATAATAATAATAATAATAATAATAATAATAATAATAATAATAATAATACTTTAGTGAATGGTGTTAAGTCTCGATCCAGATCTTTTAGTTTATTAATATATATATATATATATATATATATATATATATATTTATATATATATATATATATATATATATATACATATATATTAGTGTTGTCACATTTTCTAAAAAGTAAGTATCAGTATCGTACCAGTATAATTTGACGGAAGTCTCAGTATCATACCAGTATCGTTTTAAAAATCCGAAACAGTCCGAATCTAATATTTAAAGTCCGAAATAGTCCGAGTTCAATATTAAAGTCCGATATAAGTGCAATCCGAGTCTGATATATCATAAATGATACTGTATCAGTCCGGTATCAATGACCTAAAGTCCGAAACCGGGTCCGAAATCCGGGTTCGAATGACAACACTAATATATATATTGTTATTGTTATTGTTATTTTTATTTGGTGGAGTCCTTTCATCCCATCCAGGAACTTAGATGAAGTTTTCACTTATAACCATATATGGCTCTAATGTCCCTTCGAAGCCGCTCTCATGTTAAGGCATCAATGGTTTTAACGAGAGCCAGTCATTTATTTATACACAATTATATAAGATCACTTCTAAATAATATTTTAAGAATAATTTTATAAAATTAATTAATGGTCCGGACGAGGCTCGAACCAGTGTCCTACTACTTGTGTGTCTGACGCCTTGGCCACTGAGCCACACAGGCAGTTGAATATATATATATATATATATATAAACTATAGTTTATATATAGTTTATATTCTATAGAATGCAATATATATATATATATATATATATATATATATATATTGCCTAGACTCTAAAACAATCATTCATATAAACATGTAAGCATATATGAATATATATATATAATGAATTTTATATGGTACAATATATATATATATATATATATATATATATAAAGTAAATGGCGGGAGTCAGAAGATGTCTCGACATATGTTACTGATATATAGCCAAAAAGGTTTAGCTATGTTATATGAACATCGAATTTAACCATTTGAGAGCATATATGTATACAGGTTGCATATATATATACATATATACATATATATATATATATATATATATATATATATATATATATATATGTCTATATGTCTATAGCCACTTGAATCAATCATATCACGTTTATTCATATCAAGTCTAGATACATTATTAAGTGTATATATGTAAATATATATATATGTAAATGTATGTATGTTTATATATATAATATATATATATATATATATATATATATATATATATACATATTAACACCATGTATGTAAATAAAGTGGACAAGCAATTGACGCACGCAATGCATGTAAAAGATAGATACGCGAATGTCACTTTTATCGATAAATAACAAAATATCATTAGTGATTTTGATTGGATATTAGTCATATTATATATGTACAATATTAAAACAGTACGATTTTCGTCGAAATAGATGTAAGTGATTTCTATCTATAATATAGTATCTATATATCAATGGATTTAGATTATAAATATCAATAAAATAGTATGATATCTTCAATTTAAATACACAAAATTACGAGAAATGTTGTATTTTAAATATATAATTTTATTTTTAGTATAGATAGTACATTACAATTTGTAGTAATTATCAATATATATATGTATAAATAAATAATATTAATTTAAAATGTAGTAGGTATTTAGTGGTAGGTTTCGACTGCAGCGCCTCTATCGTAATGTTCCATACACTACATTCAATTGCACAGGTCCACTTTCTTTATAGAGATGATTAACACACATATATGTAATATGAAATATTCGAATATATATTATATATATATATATATATATATATATATATATATTAATATAAAATATAGACAATCGTAAAACATATTTCCGAAGAACTATATAATATATTGTTATTGCATTGTTGTGTGTTTGTAATGCCTATAGGCTCAGTATACTCCCCCGTAGTAGTGATGGACAGTGACATCAATTCCCGATAGATGGCAATATCTACATATTAAAAATATGTAAATATGATAGGAATTATTAAAATAACATTACGAATGAACCAACATATAGATTCGTCCTACAATCTATGTCATAAAATAGTACGTAAACAGAAATAGTGATTTGATTTTCCTTCGTTCGTACCATATATGGTAATAGCGTAGAATAGCATACCATATATGGTAATAACGTAGAATAGCATACCATATATGGTAATAACGTAGAATAGCATACCATATATGGTAATAGCGTACAGTGAAATAGTGATTTGATTTTCCTTCGTTCGTACCATATATGGTAATAGCGTAGAATAGCATAACATATATGGTAATAACGTAGAATAGCATACCATATATGGTAATAACGTAGAATAGCATACCATATATGGTAATAGCGTACAGCATACCATATATGGTAATAACGTAGTACAGCTGTGACGTAACGTGAGGTAATCACTTTGTCTAGAGTCTCTATAGATTATATACAGTCGGCCACTGCGCATGTGTCCGGGGAAACACGAGAACCGGGAATTAACATCATTAAGTGCGTGTGTGCGCGACGCACGCAATGGACCCACACGCGCGCGCGGGCGATGATGTCACACCTCTACGTGGGAGGTCCGTCTAACTATCAGTGACGTCATTGTCCGAATGTATTGTGGACGTAGGATATCGTACATTTTATGTCGAGTGCGTTTAGGATAAATAAAAATGTATATTGTATTATAAACTGCAAAAGAAAATAGAAATAATAATTATTCTAATAAATAATAATAAGCAATATTAGTATTATTATTATTATTCATTGATTGATATTTTATATAAGATAATATATAGTCGAAAGTATAAAGTATGAATATTTTCTAACGATAATATTTGTTATTGAACAAAAAAAGATTAATACGAAATTAATCGTTTATAAAAGTGTATTATATAAATACCGTAAAAATAAACGAAAAATAGACAAATATCATAACATTACCCAGTTTTTATAGATTTGAATTACCTAAATATAACATAATATCAGTCACGTGGGCAGCCCTACGATATGTCGCATCACTTTAATAATAGTGATGGGTAGTGCGGGGCCCCATTGAATAGTGCTGCACTTGAACTCGCACTTTGTATAATATTCTATTGTTTCGCATCATTTCAGCCGCATTTATTTCTGCACCAGCACTTTAAACTCACATAATACAGACGCACGCCGTGCGGAAATAAATGCGGCTGAAATGATGCGAAACAATAGAATATTATACATAGTGCGAGTGCTATTTATATACTTTATAGAGAGCTAGTGCAAATGCTATATATTAGCATTATAGAATTATTACACAAGTATATATTAGAAATATATAGTATATATAGAGCTAGTGCAAGTGTAGCTTATATTTAATATTGACGGTACAATTGCTCTTATTAATTGCTCTTATTAATAATTATTAATAATATCTTATCTGTTATTTATAATATAATCGTATAGAGTACACATACACCATATTTCAACTAATTTTCACTTAATATTAATAATATATAAATAATCTAAACTAATAACAAAATGAAATCGAAAAGGCGTAAACAATATATTGTTGATAACCGCGATATCACCTTAAATAAACCCACAATATATATCTAATTAATACACATTATAATTGTATACATGTTTCGCCTACTATTCCTATATATATATATATATATATATATATATATATATATATATATATATTACTATAACACATATCTACTACTCCGCCGCAGATCTACATAGACTACGTAGATTTGGAGGCGTTCCTAAAGAGGGAGGAGTTTCGAGGGGCGGGGCTATGCGTCATCAACGTCGACCGTAACCTCGAACAGTACACTCGCGCCTCGTTCGTCATGATGTACAGCCTTCCGCTCGTCATCATCGCCTACTTCTTCATCAAGGTTACGTCACTCACATACACGAGAGTCACGTGCACACGGTGAGAGTCACGTGACCACACACGGTGAGAGTCACGTGGTGCTATTACGTAACTATTCTAAGCACGTGACGATGTTCAATTGCGTCACCACTCAGTGCTGACCACTGTTTAGATCGCGCACTAGAGAAGTAAACTAGATAGAATTCAATTAAATCTGTGTATACAATAATAGAAACGGTAATATATTACTGATTATATAAAGAATAAAAACCTACATGTATAACTATTTAAATACTGAAATATCTACTAATTACATACTTTGGCAACTAGTGCATTGCACAGTTGCAGCAACTAGTTTTGGTTGCTTGGGTTCCCTTTATCGACATGTCTTCCTATATATCACGTAAATAATCAATTGTATATATATACACAAACTATAGTTAAAGTTGAGTTATATAGGGGAGAATGGGAATACTTTCACGGGTAGGAGACCTTAGCCACCCGAAACAAAACGTATTTCTACTCTATCGATAATTATACAAATCATAACTAATGTCTCAATAATGGAATGTTTTATGCCATTACGTTAAATTTTGAAAATATTTACTATTCTTTTATTTATTTAAAAAATATGTGTTTTAAACTTACTTGAACATCGATATAAAATGTAAAAGGTAATATAATACATAACATTTATATATTATATTATCTACGGTATTAATAAATACAAAATAAAAAATAAAAAATGCGGTATATTTTGTGTGTGAGCATTTAAAAACATCCGAAACATACTATTTTAACCACCCAAAATGGGAAGAGCTAAACTATTATTCGTAGAATTTTCTAGAAAAGGGGTATTTAAATTATATATAATTATTTAATATTGCTATAATTTACATGTATACCTATAATGTGACGTAAATAAAGCAGAGACGGGTGGATATATTTTACTACTACTAGGATATATTATACTATAGTATGTAGTATAATACATATATTGTAACATAATAATGTATTAGCTTTTAGCCTAATGACATTATAATGTTATTTATAATATCTTTGAATTTTAATAACATTATTCAGATTTCTACGGAATTGAACAATTTGAAAAGCATCGAAAACCTGTCACTCAATAGCGTCCATCGAGAATTCCACAGTAGGTTATATAACATAGCGATATTACGTAATAGAGTACTTGTTATGTCATAACTAAAGCTAATCATTAGTTAACATCGTTATTTAACTATTGCCTAAAACGTTCACACAAACACCATATATTAACTTGTGAAATAAACTATTCGTACGTATACGTACAATATATATATATATTGTTATTAGTTCATTATTAAAATTGTAATCATTTCGTTAACAATTTAGACAAAGTAATTCTATTATCAATCGAATATAATATAAAAACGAAGTCTAGCAACCTACATGACGTAATACATGCGCTTTCGTGTTTAATATCATTACATCATTATATTATTACATAATATATGCAAGATTATCGGCGTATTATTGCATGAAGTTGACATATTTCGATAGAATTGAATGCATTGCGTATCATAAAAAACACATCTAGGTTATAGATGTACTGTAGTTTGATGTTTACAAATATAAATGTGTTCATATATATTATAACATCCACCCACACACATACAGTATGTGTATTTATTATATATATATATATATATATATATATATATATATATATATATATGTGTGTGTGTGTGTGTGTTTGCATGACATATAAGTTGAAAAAAGTAGTGACATAATTTATAATATGAATTATAATATAAATGTGACATCACTACATATAGAATATATTATTATTATTATTTATAATGTGCTTTTAATGTGCTTTTAATGCGATTTCATACATACAAATTATATGATAATATATTTTAGTATATTACGAAAAACAACAATATTATAAATAATATTTTATAAACATTTCTCTCGGGTACATTTGCGTACAAGGTTGGGTACAAAAGCAAACACACGTGCATACGTCACCAGTCCTAAGTTAGGCCTATTATATATGTTGCCCACGATGATTTCCCCTACGATTATTATATTAGTAGTATACTATAGTATATAGTATACTATGTATATATTTGTTAATATTCGAAAGAAACGTCAACTAATTGCTTTTATATTGATGTCATTCGGTAAACTAGGAAGGAAATGTACTGTAACATATAGGGGAGAGAAGGGTATTGTGGCCGATGCGGGTATTGTGGCCGATAACGATATTTCAAGAACCATTATAGTTATCAAAAAATGATATATACGAAAAATGTAGATAATTGAATTCCAAGAATGATAGTGTACATCATTTTTTATTTATATCAATATTAATTATTGATTTTTGATTAGAGAAAAAAATCAAATAATCGTAATTTTTATCGAAAAAACGTTTGTAGCTGATATAAGTAAAACTAAATGGGATAACGATTACTTATTTTTATATTTAATATAAAAGTGCGTGTGTATCTTGATATATGATACAATTATTTTATTTTCTAATTATAAAAATAGTAATCTGAACACATGACGCGATCCTAGTGGCTATTTCGGAACTATCGACCATAATACCCGCACTAGTGTATTTTATCTCTATTTATACGGAAAATTTGCTTTTTAATAAAATCAAATGATTTGAATACAAATAATTAAATGAGTAAATGTTGATAGCCATTTTTTAGAACAATATATTGTAATTGTATATACAACTTATTGGATCATAATATCCAATATTAGTATGATATATTTTGTTTCTTATAAGGTAATAAAAATATCGGCCATAATACCCTTCCCTCCCCTACTGTAACCACTTAATTGGAATATGTGTAAGATACGCCATGGAATATAATCACTGATTATACACACATTGTGCACAGTCGACAATCATATATTTATATATATAGTTTGATATATATAATCTTAAAATCTAAACATCCTATCAAATATTATAATTATAATTATTATTATATATATATATCCTATATATATATATATATATATACACACTATAATGTTATGTTGTTATTAAGACTCTGTAGGTTCAAGGCTTTTAGCGGACCGCCGCCATATATCACTTCGGTAATAAGTCTAATAAATAATGTGATAAAGCCTTGACCATCTCTATAACAACATAACATATATGTACAACTTTATAAATAAAACCATATATATATATATATATATATATATATATATATATATATAGGAAACGAATATGTTAAATAGGTATTAGTAAAACGTATGAGATCATAATCGATACTAAATATGAAGTGTATGTCAATAAATACATGTGTTCATACCATGCTACATATGTATGTATACGTGGTAATCTATAGCAGCAGTAGCAGAGCCTACCATCTGGTTATCACTATCTATAACACTGTATACATGTTAATACCTATCTATAGAAGTATATACAAGTTTATACACGGTCATATATATATACAGTCAACTCTCGGTAAGTCGGACTACGGATAAGTCGGACTTCTCGATAAATCGGACACATTTAGTTGGTTTGGTTGTATTTATATCTAGTTCCATGTTAAATTAATCGGATAAGTCGGATAAGTTGGATTGGATACGTCGGACTTTTCTATAAGTCGGACACATATTATAGTCATTTTTATGATTTTTATACTGGATAAGTCGGACTTTTTATAAATTGTCAGAAATGTTTACTTTAAATAATGAATATTATAATTTTAGTAAGTAATATAATTGAATACAACATTTTATGTTGCTGATTGTTGCATAATTCCATATTTCGGTAAACATTTAACTCGCGCTGCGCATTTCATGTCTTATTTGCATGATATTATTAATCTCGGATAAGTCGGACATCTCGCTAAGTCGGACACTATTCCCGATCCCTTGCGAGTCCGACTTATCGGGAGTTGACTGTATATATATATATATATATATATATATATATATATATATATATATATATATATATATATATATATATATATATATATTTAATTTAATTTAATTTGATTTATTTTAAAGACTCTTTGTGTCAGAGCAATCAAACATCTAAAGTAAAAATAAAAAAAAAACAATATAACGGAACATAAACGAAAATAAAATAATTAATAATAATGAACAATAGGAATACAGAAAGTACTCAACATTAATATAAGATTGTAAATAGTGATATAAATAGTGATACAAATAGTGATCAGGGAAATACAGTGGTGAATAAATACGTTTTTAATAAAGATTTTAGTGAGTTGATGGATTGAGTAGAGCGTAGTTTATGTGGTAGTTTGTTCCATAAATAAGGGGCCGATATATGCCATGCACGAATATTAGTGCATTCCATGGAATGGAGATTGCGTGTAGATGGTAGATGTAGAAGGTAAGAAATAGTGGAACGGAGAGAGATAGTATGATTGGGAATAGAGATTAAGGAAGATAGATATTCAGGTCGGTTGTGGTGAAGAGAGTTATGAGTTAGTAGAAGAACTTTAAAGTTTATATATATATATATATATATATATATATATATTATAATCAGGCAATTTCGTGTAACTATAGTTACAATTAGTTGTTGTTATTATTGTTTACCTATATATATATATACTATTCAATTATTCAGACTATAATATTGAATTAGTCGTCAGTTCTATGCATTATTAATCGCTACCCCGGGTGTAGTTTACCCTACATTGGGTGTAGTTTACCCCTACGTTGGGTGTTCGGTTACACCTAATACGTGTAAACACTGGCTACATAATGGCTACATAATGGTTACATAATGTCTACATAATGGCTACATAATGGTTACATAATGTCTACATATTGGGTACATAATGGCTACATAATGGTTACATAATGGCTACAGAATGGCTACATAATGGCTACATAATGTCTACATATTGGGTACATAATGGCTACATAATGGTTACATAATGGCTACAGAATGGCTACATAATGGCTACATAATGTCTACATATTGGGTACATAGAGTGACACGTGGTTCGGTGTACATGTCGTAATTATAAAGTAATCATTACGATGCCGTGCTTTAGTCTATTGGAATTAGTAGTATTGATTTGTTGTAAGCTTTATTTTGACAGACATTACATAAACCGACGCCTAGTCTTATAAACATGTATATATATATATATATATATATATGTGTGTGTGTATGTGTGTGTATGTTTATATATTAAACAAGATATAACTATATTATTATATTAACCTAGAAATCAATAAAAGCTATCACGAGATTAATCAACTGTAGTTATATTATATATAGCTATATTGTATACAACGAACAATGTAAAATCAATATCGTTTTGAATACGATTACAATATTGTATAATAATAACAACATCATTCAAAAGAGGGGAATCGTGATGCGAATGAAAAGAGAAATTGTTTCCCGTGATTATTAACAAATATGTATACATAAACATATACGTCGAAGTATGTAAAACCTATTATATGTATTACAATCAATATATATATATATATAGCTCTCTTTATTTTCTATATAATTGTACTATAATGTCGGTTATTCATATATTTAGTTTTATAAATGTGATCACCAGATGTGGTATGTTCGTCATTGTATACAGTGATGTCCTTCGTTAGGGAGTGTAAAGGGTTAGTCTATGATTAGAGTGTGTTAGCGCCACTGAGAGTTAGCACTACGGGTACATGATGGATGTCACGTGACATAGTACACATAAACTAGCGCATGCGCGGTGACCATTAACTTTAGGGATGTCCGTAATGTCCGTCATCAAGGAATGGTCATCATTATAGTCACTTTCACTGATATCTCCGCTACCAAATAAAGGAGATCTCGCGAAGTGATCTAATTACAGGACACTACTACTGAGCTGTCGTGCGAGTAAGTTTCTCCCCGCGGTTCTAGTAAATATAATCTTAAAACTATTGTACCCGCAACCAGAATGTATACGGACACAATAAAAGGGGGCGGATTAATGTAGAGTAGAGGTTCGCTCGTAGGTACAACATGCGATAGTAGAATAAAAGATAGTACAACCAAAGATAGTAGAAATGTTTACTCGTGATAGTAACAGGTAGAAACACACGTGGTATCGTGTGTTTACACAAAAAAATTATGAAAAAAAATTATAAGAAAAAAAAATTATGTGATTACTATCATTAAATTTGTGTACTTGAATTTATTGTAATCCTATCTATTTACATTACGCGCGCGAAGGACGTACCAGGTACCTCCCCTCACATTAATTAATTAACAATGACATAACAAGTTCATTTGAGAGAACATTCGATACTGTATGGCGACAAGATTGCATATAAATGTACGGGAAATGTACTCTTGACATGACATATCCTCGTATGACTTCGCAATATGCTAAGCTTTAGTTTCAATTATTAAACTTAATGGAAAAGCTACATATCAATGTTAACGGTGATAACCTTACCTCTAACCGTTACATGTATTGTTATTACTATACCCTACCTTCGGAGTAAGGCAGGGTTGTATACGATATCCCGTCTTACGCAATAGTTTCCGTAAACAATAATGTAGGGAAGCTCTCGAGAATAGTTCAACGAAGATACGATAGGGGGCAGAACAATACATACACTGCGGTTTATAGACGGTGTTGATATTTGAGGTGGATCTGTGTAAGAACTTAACAACCTAACCACTGAACTAGTGAAGAGCGCTACACGGGATGCGATAGAAGTTTATAGGAATTCAAAAAGCCACAGTAATATACATAGGCGTACTCCATACCAGTGATGTAAATGATTCTGACCTGTTTAATGTCAGGCCGAGAATTTGGTTATTTATGCCGAGCTGAGACTTTAATTTTCGGAAGAAAAATCTAGCCCTAGCCGAGCCGAGACCGACTTGAGACTTTATAAAGTAACCTATAGGTAAGAGTGGGACTCAGATTGCATCGATGCTTTAGATTTGAGTATCATCACATGAACACTGTACACTGTACACTGTATACAGTATACTGTATATACACGTGTACAGTGTACAGTGTGCATGTGAATGATGATAAAATCTAAACTAATGTACAGCCTTCACAAGAACTAAACGGGTTTACACAACATAAAGGCGGAAGAGCACAGATCACGTCGACAATAGTTACTGACGAATGATATCGGCGATGGTGCAGATACTAGAAACCAGAAATCAAGATTAAGTATACGCCTGACAGGCGTCACCTGTACGCATGATCGGTGCTCTCGATTCCTTATATGGGCACCGACTTTTGATAGTTTTGTATGCTTAGATAACGAATCGTTTGAAAACAAAGATCATCGAATACTTCTAAATATATATTATAGACAAAGAAAACACACACGTATGTTGTCATAGTACGTTGCTCAGTAACTTAATGAATCATCGATTATTTCAACATGTATGTTTTGCGGTAACTGTGAAACGTTTACTTTCTTTATTGTTTTAAGTTTCGCGTTATTCTTTATTTATTTCATTTTATATAAAGTTTCAAATAGTCTTCAAATATTCATGTTATATATATATATTTATATATATATATAAATATATATATATATATATATTTATATATGTATAGGTATGTATATATACATACTATTTACAATATATTATATACTATATAGTAGGGGAAAGTCTCCGATTACCGACCCCTAAATGATTATTTGTAATAACTTATTCAATATTTAATATATTTATTTGAAATTTTGTAATTAAGGTAATATTATGGCAATGAATAATATGGCTATTTTAAATTTTTGATATAATTATATTTACAAGAATAAACAGGGGGGGTCGGTAATCGGATACATATACCTAATACCGACCCCCTACTCCTATTACCGACCCCCTAAAATAATCGGATATAAATAATTGTAGTATTATAATATCCGATAAAAATAGTAGATATACATAAATATAATTAATTATAACATGCACGCAATTTATTTTTATTGAATTTATGTTTCAATAGTAATCTATTAAAATATATTAAATGACAATTTAAACTTTATGGTAATTATATTAAAATAGTATATATTATTATTTAATATTTATTTATTAAGCAGTATGTATATAATCAACTGGAATCATGAATCCTAAATCTATATCAATGATACACAAATAACTTACGACATATATTAAAGTAAAATACGGATATATTTTGATTGGATATTACAAATCACATGGGGTCGGTATTAGGGTAATTTAGGGGGTCGGTAATAGGAAAATCATATAGGTTGCTATAAGTAAGATATATTGGTTAATAATTATTAAAATATTTGTATACTAGTTATAAACATGTTATTGTTCTACAATATTATGGTCAGTATTAAGTTTTCTTTTAATTAATAAAGTATTTATAATGATTTAAAAAAGTTATTATTCAAATATTTAAGAAGAAAAAACAGAATATTACATTTTATCAAATAACAATTGTAGTTTTTAATATTTAAAAAAACAAAATACTTATTCATATTTATCATCAAATTACTAACAGTTCATGTATATATATATAATTTTTTGATATCTCTTATAGTTACTGAGATACGAGAGGGAGTCGGTATTTGGAGGGGGTCGGTAATCGGAGACTTTCCCCTTATAGTATATACTATATATATTATTACTTACTATAGATTATTAAATAATAACTAAAGGTTTTGAACCCTTTACTTTTTATTAAATAATAACTAAAGGGTTTCGAACCATTTAGTTATACCATCTAGTTTTTGAGACATATTGTTATTTAATCTATTAGTTAATACATAATTTAAACCAAATATATTATTGATATTTTAAGTTTTTGTAAATATTTTTGTAAATATTTTAAAACATATTTTGTAATTAAAATTAATCAATATATATTTATAAGTTAAAAATATTGTTCTATATTTACATATTATTAATTTTATATGCAAATATATATTTTGTTTTAAATTTTATTTTCTATAACAGTATAATTTCACATATAAATATTATTTAAAAGGCAATTATTTCCTGTCTGGCACGGATGTTATGTTTATATATATATTATGTTAGCTAAGTTGAGAATAAAGTTTACTTGTTGTCAGGAAACGTTTACAGCTTAATTAATGCTGTATTTATTTAAATTATACAGTTATATTTATGAAAATAATTATTTATAATTAAAATGTATATATATATATATATATATATATATATCATAGCTATTTGAATTATGTAGAATTTAATTTGAGATAAATTGTATTTACCAATATATTAAGTAAGCTAGTTCAAATAAGTTCAAAACCCTTTAGTTAATATTCTATCAAAAACCTTTAGTTTAAATAAATTCAAAACCCTTCATGTTTCATTAAATCTTTTACTAAATGGGTCGAAAACCCTTCACTCACATAACCACTAACTAACAGTTTATTCAGCGAAAACTAAAAGCTTATTTTTAACAGTGTATAAGTCTGCTACTTCTCTAGTGGTTCATTTGTATCCTCTATTTGTATTATATTGAATAGTTGTACGTGGTTGCAATACATAACTATTATTTATATATATATATACACACACATATATATATATGGTATAATCAACATGGTGTTAATTCAGCCGACATAGACACCTAGGTAATTCGCTATACAGATCATTATAATAAGTCATTATACTTAATTATAACGTAGTATTGTAATAACACCATCACGTCACTGGCATGATATGCATGACTGTATAGTGGTAAACAAATAGTCACGTGTTAACGTGTTTTGTCACGTGTTGAGATCACGTGTTGAAATCGCGTTCATATTATTCTTCTAATCGCATTAAGATTCAATTACTATAATGATATATTGGTGTGTATGTGTATATGTGTGTGTGTGTGTGTATGTGTGTGGATATGTGTGTGTGTATGTGTGGATATTTATTTGTTTATGTATACACATGTATGAATATATATGTATGATAGGATGTTTGTGTATGTGTGAGGGAGTTGCACTACGTATACTACCGTACCGTACACTCGCTATACGCTTGACCTCGACCTTGACATTGACCCCTACAGAAGTCAACAAGCTCGTTACGACATCCGACAGTCGACCTCGTGTCAGACGAATATAACGAACGTCGAGCTTGAAGGTGGCAGTACCGGTGGTGGAGGCGGAGGGGGCGTGTCAGACTTGGAATGTAGCATAGGTGTCTACCACTCCCACTATAAAGACAGCGTCAACATGTTAATGGTTAGTGTCGCTATGGCAACTACTATAGAAAGTACTATAGCAGTAACTACTATAGCAAGTACTATAGTAGCAAGTACTATAGTAGTTACTCTATTACCTGGCACTCTGTAGATATATAGTTAACTGGGCCAATGGTTCTGAGAAAATAAATTGTTCTAAGATTAAACTAGGACAATATTTACCATTACGGAAATAGCTAAGGATTATCCTAGAATACTCCCAGGATAAGTTATCATATTCCTCAGAGCGACAGGACCAACTGATCTACTGAGACCTGTAGTTGATACGTATGCATCGTGTGTGTATACGTGCGTGTGTGTACATCTATATACATTTATTTATATATATATTGTATATATATATATATACTGAGTATATCGAGTTGGCCACTGATGCCAGATGGCTTATGGCAGCTATAGCTATCGTAGTAACACCTCACTGTCCACTGTAATGACGATGACCACTGCAACGCTTTAACTCTATTATCGCCATTAATATTAACTCTCGAGGTGTCGCGCTGATCGTGTTGTAAATAATCATTGTCATCATAACACCTATAATTATTTATAATTACGTAATCATATATATATATATATATATATATATATATAGGATATATACGTATAGTATTTCATTATCTCATAAGATATACCTTTTACGACGTCAGTTGACCTCTATACGCGTGACCTATATACGCCGCGCCCCCTATCGTACAGGACAGACGTTACAGCGGTATTTCGAGCACCGAACAATGGAACGAAGAGGAGGTCTACATAGACCGCCAGCTCATCATACAGTTGTACCTGTCGCTGATGACTATCTCGTACGCCGTCACGTGGTTAGTGATCACGTGGTCTCGCGCGGTCACGTGCGGCCGTGTTTGTCACGTGATTAAGAGCGCGTTACTACAGCGTTATTAATGCATTAACGCGAGCTAGGGGCGCTGCACAAGGGGGGACTGGGGAATATGTCCCCCCCCCACTTTAAAATCTAGGGGGACCTCCTATGGGTCCCCCCCCCACTTTTACCACACAATTTATTTTGATTGGTTGGTCCCCCTACATAAACACCATCGTTGCAGCGCCCCCTAACGTATGCATAGTTAGTACGATATAGATAGTGGTGTGTATGTGGTATGCTAGTGCATATGTGTGCGTGTATGTGTGCAGGTATGTGTGCGTGTATGTGTGCGTGTATGTGTGCAGGTATGTGCTATACGACATCTATGGATGTGTATGGATGTGTATTAATGACCAATTAGTACACTAATTATCAGTGAGGCAGATTACATCTAGGATTAGCGTATATTAATATGTGTGCTTTCTTAACGATCTACTATTGTTACTATTGTTGGTTGTATTGATAGGTATATGATCATCTATTATGCATATATAATAGGAACTTCCGGAAGAATTATAATTCTTCCGGAAGTTGATATATCATCTATAATGATATATAATTATCTATTACCGGAATGTATTGTTCGTATTGAGTAATGGCTACATACAACCCTACTACTATTGTATTCGTACCGGTTAATATAACAATGATTATAAGCATATATATATATAGTATAATATTAAAAATTAGGTTACTGCGAATCAAATTTACAGGGTTGAGATCAACAAAATATCATTACAATTGTCTATGTATCCTATACACTGTACAGTGTACAGTGTACAGGGTATACAATTGGTAAATCCACTAGGGTAATATATATATATATACAGTAGAAGCTCGGTAACTCAACATTGCCGATAACTCAACATCCAAACAATATTTGGTTGGATTCGTATCTTTTACATGTTAACAAAAACCCTATTACTCAACAAATATAACTCAATATACATATAACTTAACATCGTTTTTATAATCCTAGCCTATAAATTACATGTAAATATACATCCGATAACTCAACATTTATGAAAAATCAAAATATCACAAACATATGTTGTTGGATTCGTATATTTTACATGTAAACTACAAAACTACATTGCTCAACAAATATAATTCAACATACATTATTCAACATGGTTTTATTTAATAATATATGGATATAAATATATAAACGTAAAAATACAATTACAATTATTATATTATCATACGAGTACTATTTTGAATGCATTTATGTGAACAAAACATTAATTAAGTCATTAATTTATACATCCGATAACTCAACATACTCGCTAACTCAACATGAAAACTCCGTCCCGTCAATGTTGAGTTATCGAGCTTTGACTGTATACTGTATACATATTTATTAGGGTAATTTTACACTATACTATATGTTACTCAATAAATATATACAATATATATGGTGTACAACATGCAGGTTTCCGGTATACATGTTGTCCTTGGTGACCCAGTACGCCTACGAGCCGACCTTGGCAACAAAGACCTTCGACTTCATCTACCTGTTCTCCGTGCTGATCAGCTATTCATCAGCATGCGTCTATCCTTTGTTCTTCTCCAACATGCAACGCAAGATCTTCGGCAAACACATATTCCTGTTCGCCACGTCGCTCAGGTCAGTAATATACTACTGTATCAGCACTATATACTATAGTATAGTATAGTATATAACTACAGTACTACACTGTTAGAAATAAATGGTATAACATTGATTAAAAAATGGTATAACCCCGTGGCGTCCTGGTATACCATTTACGGTATAACTAAAAAAAACAAATGTTATACTATATAATTTGTGATCTTATACCATTTAAATTAAGCTAGCTTATAGCTATGTGGTATAACTAAAAAAAACAAATGTTATACCATATAATATGTGATCTTATATATAAGATGGTATACCATTTAACGTAATTGTATGGTATAACTCGTATTTCCATATTTTATACCGTATAATTCATAATGTTATACCTTTATTTTTAACAGTGCACTGTTAACATGTATACTATAGTATTTATAACGTACTGTGGTAGTTATATATTACTATAGTAGTTATATATGTACTTGATTACTGTAGTAGTGGTTATATAGTTATATAAGTATATTATAGTAGATATATAAGATTATAGAAGTTATATATGTACTTTATTATAACAGTATACTATAATAGTATAGTTAATGTGTATAAACAGTGGAATTACTGATAAACAAATATTGATATCAAAATAGATACAATTTACGAAAATCCATACATATTTTATGAAATTGTAGAGTAGTTAACAATAACACTATAGAGGTTATATACTATAGTTGTATACTACTATAGTAGTACCATCGTACTATAGTAGCATTCGTATATCCGAGGAGGCTACCCTTCAGATGAATATTCGTGTATCGTATATACGATTAATTTAATTAATATTAATATTAATTTTCGCTAATAACACCGCGTTTACGAATAACTACGAAATATATGATATGGGGTTCACATCATCTCCGGGTTTCTATAGATAACTATAGTGACGGTCGAACAACATTTACTGCCGTCGATTGAGCTGATAAACTAGTCTCTTTTATATATGTCTATTTTCAATACCCGTATTTCGAAATAGGAATAATCCTAATTCTATAGTCGAAAATCCGTGACGGTGTGAATACTGATATATTCGAAATATAGCTAGCGATATATTATAATCTGATTATAATATGATTGACTATTTAATTAACCGCGTATATATATATATATATAGATTGTCATACATGCAACGCCGTATAAGTGCTTTATATATCAATGAATGAATGAATAAATAGTATTATAAAAACAAAGAATATAGCGCAAGCCCTCAACGACTATCTACGAATAACGTAACGAACAAACACATAAAAATAAACGAATTGAATTTAAGAAAATTGTAATTAATAAAATAAGTTATAATATATAAAAGTATTATACATAGTTTAAGTGATTTTTTAATTTAATTTTAAATAATACGATGATTGGATCTTGCGCAGATCATAGAGTAGGATATGTACGAGGAACAACGGAGGAGAAGGCATGATAATTGAATTTATTTGTCTCCGTCTAATAGAATATCATATAATGCTCTGATTTTCTTCAATATATTACATATATACATATTCCAAACAGTACTATTTATGTCATTAAAAAATGATCCACAATAATCTATTCTATATAATACAAGGGCATTAATAAGTTGTCTAGTAATACGCGTAGAGAAATATTTTCTAGTATGGGCGAAACTACGTAAATGGTAATTTTCAGAATTATATATAGCATTCATACGATGACCAGAAGATAAATAACGGTGCATAATGACGCGGAGGTTACAGACTGAATCAGAGGGATGTATCAATTTACCATCAATAGTCACAGATGGGAAAAGTATGGGTATTCAAAATACATCCATTAGTTAATTTTTCGATGTATTTACTAGAAGATAGTTTCTAAGCAGCCAATTCGTAATTTCTGAAGTACACTCTAAGAGTTACAAATTAGAGGTAGGCGAACTAATGGGAAGTTTTATGATAATCTGAATATCATCAGCATACATATGGTAACTAATTGTATTATTATTATTATTATTATTATTATTTTATTAAGGGTATCCTTAGTATAATCTAAACATAGCTTAGGAGGTATCCCTCCGATTATTATAGCCAATATTCGGTAAATAAATTCATTCATTCATTCAATGTGTTAGATAATCTTGTTAATAATATTTGATATATGACGCAAATAAAAAATAATAAAGGTCCGAGAACCGAACCCTGAGGAACCCCACTTGATATATATTTAGGAGAAGAAATATAATCTTTGATTTTAACAGATGAAGTACGACCAGTGAAAAATGAAATTAACCATCTGAGAGGAGATCCTTCAATGCCAAGTTCCTTAATGCGCTCAATAATTATATCCGAGAGGTCGAGTAACTGTAAGTGTGCACAATGAGAAGAATCAAGCGAGTTATAAAGCGTATCAGTAATATGGTTGAGAGCAATTTCAGTAGAATATGATTTCTGGTATGTATTTTTAAGGGCCCAAGCAAATACTTAGCTTCAAAATAATATATTAGCTGGCGGCTTATAATACGTTCCATAATCTTACTGATAATCGGAAGTTGGGATATCGGTCTGTAATTTATCAGCACATCAGGATCAAGTGATGTTTTATTTCAGGTTTTTGAAAACAGTCAAGGGAAGTGGATCTATTGGAGAAATATAATTGGCTGTCGTAATCAAGTTATGTATTTCAGTTATTGTGGAAGATAAAAAAACTAGTAAGTTTATAATATATAGATCGGCAATATATATATATATATATATATATATATATATATATATATAACTTAGAATGCGTAGCATACAACTTCATAGAAAAAAATCAAAGATTATCTAGCTCTACCCGGTTAATTATTCGATAATGGAAAATAATGATACAAATATAAATGAAAAATGTTAGATAAAACTTTATATATATATATATATAAAGTATAAGTCGTTGCATGTATACTATTCTATAAATAGACACACGTGTATATGTTTTTGATGGACGGATTAAAACGACGATTGAAATAGCGCATGCCTACTATATTACGTCCGTCGATCAGCTCCGTCGACGGACGTAAATAGATGTGTTCAACCGTAATTAGACAACCGAAATTGATCAGTGAACCCTATAACATGTTTAATTTATTTAAAAAACCGCGAATAATCGAAGTATAGCCTACTTATACTTAATACATATTTGTGTTCGCTACGTCTCTGAGCTCAGTATACTATATATATATATAGTAGTATATTAATATAGTAGCAATATAGTAGAACTATAGTATAATATGGTAGAACTATATTACAACTCGTCGGATACTTTAACAGCAGGCAAACCCACACGCACGTCGTACGTATGAATATAACACCGGAATATATATATATATATATATATATATATATATGTTTATACACATATATGCATATAACACGTATATATACCGATGACATGGATAATTGTATTTCCATGTATGTCCGTGTGTGTGCGCGTGTACGCGTGTGCGAGTGTGTGTGCGTGTGTGTGTGATGTGCGTGTGTGTGGGTGTGTGTGCGAGTGCGCGTGTGTGCGCGCGTGTGTGTGTGCGTATGTGCGTGTATATGTGTGCGTGTGTTTGTGCGCGTGTGCGTGTGTGTGCGTGTGTGTAGAAATAGCCGGTAAGAATTAAGCTAAATGATCACGAACGAAATGCGCGACGTAACATTGTATATGTGTTATATCCGTGTATAAATAAATCATATGATTTATGTAGATATCTATATATCTATCTATCTATTTTCGGAAATTTGTTGGAAATTAAAATTATCACATTTATTGACGTTATAAACAAAAGTAAGAGCATAATAATGTTACAAACGAATGTTGGCAAGGAAGAGGCCAAACATGTGGATATTACATAATCCGTTACGGCAGTAACTTACTAGTATCGAGACCACCCTCACACGTATACCGAGTAACTCAATATCGCATTTACTAAGACCTAATTGTAAAAGTTCTCTTGTGCTTCGAGCCGAATGAATGCCACGCCAGTTCCAACATGACGCACTGGCAAATATGTTCTTCGCAACAGTGTTTTGCTTGACATAAGCTATGATATCCGTCTTGTTATAGTAGTTAGTCTTTTGTATGTAGTTAGTATCAGTATCTATAGATACTATATACAATATATTGTGTCTATTGATAGTGTTGTGTCTATTATATATGCAGTATCTTTCTTATATGTTATTATGTCGGGTTTACGTAGTCCGTTACGGGTTTGGATATGTGGTTCGAGGATATGAATATAATGTTGTCTATTTAATAATAGTATGAGTAGATTATTTACGTAGTTATGTTTATGTATTCTGTTATTATAATTATAATTACAAGTTTGCGTTATGTTGTTTAAACAGTCGTATTTATAGTTGTATTACACATAGTTGCTTTAAAATTTAGTATTTATATTTGGAAACATTCGTTTTGCTCTAAATTTGGTATAAAGCAATGCGTGCTTTAATTTAAAGAAGTCGACGAAGTCTCTGACGTTTAGTAATGGGTGTTGGGTGATTTATACCAGTTATTAATAACGTTAATACCTTACACTAAACCTCGTCCATCCACCGAATTAATAAGATAGTCATTATGATTTCATTTAATATTTTATAATATTTATAATATATATTTAATAATTTATATTACTACTAAAAGATGTATTATCATAATATATTAGAGGAGACCATTTTAATATTATATTATTCGGAAGGGTTTGTATTATGGGATCGTCATTTCCTCGTTCTAATTTGTCTTAGTCGCATAACAGGTATAGTTAAAAATAGTCAGGTTATCGCCAAACCCCAAATACCACAGGGTGCACAAAATACACCTAGCTACGTGTCTTTAGGTAGTCGCAACCATCGCATTATATTTCTATATCTATTTCGGAAATTGATTGGCTTCACAACCAATATCAATTATTCCATTTATTATCGGTATAAACTCATATAAAAATATAAAGTAAAACACGAAAGTAGGAAAGGAAGAGGCCAAGATAACATGGGAATATTACAATAATCCACTACGGCAGTAATTTCGATAAATATTGAGACCACCCGCAATTATACGTATACTCAGTAGCTCAATATCACGCTTATTAAGACCTAGGTTTAGTAGGTCTTGTGTGGTTAGAGACGAAGGAATACTGCGCCACTTCTAGCCCGATGCGCTGAATAATATCTGTTCGCACCCGTTATTCGCTTAACGTAAGCGATGATATATGTAGTGTTGTAGTAGTTAGTCTTTATTGTGTAGTTTATGTCAGTGTTTATTGTTTCTATTGATATTTGTGTATCTATTATATATGCAGTATCATTTTTATAAATTATTAAATCTGGTTTACGAAGGCCATTTCGAGTTTGGATGCACGACACATGTGTAGAATAGTGATATAATTATGTTTGTTTAGTATTGACATAAGTAAACTATTTACATAATTGTGTCTATGTATTATATTATTGTAATTATAACTACATGTTTGAATTATACGGTTTAATCGCAATCGTAGTTATAATTACATATACGCTTATTAAACATTTGGTATTCGTATTAGGGAATATTTGTTTAGATTTAAATGTTGTATATAATAATGCATGTTTTAGTTTGATCGAATCGAAGAAGTCTCTACCATTTAGTAATCTAGTAAGGAATTTAATCCAGTTATTAATAAAAGGTGCGTGGTTACCATAATCGAGACCTCGTCCATCCGCCGAATTAATAAGATATTTAGTATGATATGCTTTAATGTCGATATTAGTAGTAAATGATGTATTATCGTAGTATCTTGGAGATGACCATTTTGATATAATATTATTTGGGAGGGTTTGTATTATGGGATCATCATTTCCACGTATAGAGTTTACCCGTTTGAGGCGCATAACTGGTATTGTTAAAAATAGACGGGTGATCGCCAATCCTCCAATACTACATGGTGCATAAAATACACCAAGGGAAGTATATTTGGGTAGTCGCAACCACCGTCTAACAAAATACCTAATTGACCTATCCATAATTTTAATGAATTAAGATATATATTAGGAAAGTTAGCCTATTTAATAAACTTGGTGAAAGATAAGATTTAAGTATATCAAGTTTTTGTTGAAGTTTTAATAATGCTTTGGTTATTGATATTAATTTAGATGTTAACTCTATTACTATTGTAATACACAAATTAATATTAAGTTAAAATCGACGAGCGATAATATTCACAAATATACCTAATTATAATAGAATTCCACATATAATCGCGATTAAGTTAGCACATCTAAGATGCAACTAAGATTCATCTTAGAGCGCTTACTATTAATATACTTATAAAATAACATATTTATTATTAATAATTAAACACGAGATGAAACAATAAGCACTGCAGTACCTAAAGTAGAACACGTAAAAGAGCGGACGCGCAGTCATTAGCATTAACTTTAGCTTTATCGTAGTTCCCGCGCTATAGAGCGATAGCCGTCCAGTAAGGACACGTAAGGACATTAGTTGGATGCTGTTTAAATAAATTAACACGTGATCATCGATTGTGATTGGTTGCCATACGCGTTGGTTATCGTCTGCTCCGGTAATGTCTAAATAAGTATTTAAATAATCATTAGCTTAAGCTAATGTCTACATCGGGTAATGTCTACATCGGGTAATGTCTACATCGGGTAATATCAACATCGGTTAATGTCTCAGTGGCCGCCCACGTGATAATAGTGCCGCACACGTGACTATAGCGCTAACCACGTGACTAGGCTGATGTATCGATGTGGAACAGTGACGACGGTGTGTGTGTGTTCAGGGATATCTAAGTGCTGACCTCCCCCTGACCTCTTGCTGACCTCTTGCTGACCTCATCGAGTTGTCCGTTATGGTATACTGACAGAACTGCTGTTATACATTAGGATAAACATATACGTATACCTATATATAGGGGCAATGAGGGCATATTATGTACATATACACACACATTCACTATGTGGGTGTACAAAGGTAAAGTATGCAATAGTATATTTTATTTAGTACATATATATATTATTCTTTTCGATTGTTCTTTTTCTAAACTTCTAACTATAGTTATACTATTACTTAATTAGTTATACATAACTATATACTAGTCGACACAACGACATATAGCTACACCGACATCGACATTAACATTTCCACTCACCATCTACAGAAAGAGATACCTGAATGTCGCTAAGTGAGGTGACACGCCGAAGTCAGTGTCAGTTCGGTGTCAGTTCGGTGTCAACAACCGACCAATGGGAGCCTTGCGATGAATAACATCAACACACACACACACAGCCTATTAGGACATAGCATTATATATTTATATTTATAGATCGTTATATATTTATATGTACCGATCATTTGTGATAGAATATCGTAATCGTTGAATATTGATAACTACTTATGGTGTATTTGATGGATATCACACTATTGACCCTTGACCTCTACTTAGGTTCTATTACGACACGGTGGCAATACTTCACAGCCGACACAACTAATTACCATATATTACGGACCTTCATTGTCTCTTCTACTTTCATCAATAATGTATAATTTATAAAGTATATATACAATGTACATAGTACATTATAATGTACTATGTACATTGTATATACAACTCTATTACTATATGCTACTTTGCATATTGTTTGATCGGTAACGCTAATAGCTAATTGTAATAACGAATGTTACTTTTATTTTTACATTGTTAAATAGTATCTATTTATAATTATAGTTATAAGAGTTCATATAATTTAATAACATATAAATAATAATTTAATAATATTTAGTATATATATATAATTTATTTATCAGTACTATTCTAATTTTATATAATTTATTATATTGCTGTTTATTTAATAGTTATACTGGTTTTATATCTACTTACCTACTACTATTGATATCAATGTTTATTATGTATTAAAACTTGTACATGATGCGTGGAAGGACATTACCCAACAGATATGTTATTTAGGTTATCACCTATATTTTATGTATTTAAATAAATTGATTTATATATTATCTGAATAATTTACAATGTTTTGATATTAGCAAAATATGTAGGTAAAAGATTATTTTTTATTTTATTATTCGTAATACATTTTTTTGTTTATATATATATATTAGTAATACCCTAATATATTATTTATCTATGGGTTATATTATCAATATTATTTTGTAATTTTAAAAACTAACTTAATTATGATGTCATATGAGGAATTTCCTATAGGTATGTCCTATACCATTGACTAGTTGATTCATATGAATTCTGAAAATACTAAAGAAATGTTATATTATTATAGGGGAAAGTAACCGAATAAGGACAGTGCCCGAATATGGACACTCTCGTTATCTCAGAAACTATCAATCCTACAAAAAAAAATGAAGGAATAAAACATTCATAGTAATATAAATAGTCTAAATAAGTATTTTTTTAATTTTTAATTATTTAAAATAGAGTTGATATATCAAATAAACTAATTTTTTTATTACGTTTTTAAATTTATGAAAAAAAAATTCAACTTAAAAACCTTCTCAAGAATAAAAAAATGTATCGATATAAAATATAACAATATATTATTAAACACCAAAGCATTCTAAAAATTATATATATAATTTATATATTTGTTATCAAATATTCATTAAGTTATAAGCATATATCTAGAGGTCATATAAATCCATAATACGGACACTCTAAATGTACTAATACGGACACCCTATAACCAATCAGCGCGCATCGTATGAACTATTCTGATTTTCATAAAAATCACGTGCGTTATACTATTAATACCACCAATAAAGCTAAATCTAAAATTTGTATTATGTAGATACTAAATTGTATTATTAATTAACAAATTAATAAATAATTAACTAATTGTATTGGAATACATTATTCATAAAATTAATTGTAAATAATGTAATTGTAATTTGTCTGATTGATTCATCAATAATATATAGTTTATCTAGTGGTATATATGGTGTCCATAGTATAACACAGGGTGTCCGTATTCGGACATGGGTACCGAATACGGACACCCCCGTTATCTATGGAATTAAAATATTAAATAAAATTTTAAAATCACAAGAATATCTATAATCATATAATATTAATATATTATAATTTTGTAATAAAAATAATGAGTCATAAAATGTTAAAGACCATTTATTGTTAAAGTGTCCGTATTGGGTTACTTTCCCCTATATATATATATATATTTTTCAAGTAGAACATCTAACTCACCAAATAGCAGATGAAATTGATATGTTATCCATCAAGATTATACTTCCTAATATAAATAATATAATAATTTGCGCTGTATAACGTAGACCATCCTATAATAAACAATTATTATTTGATATATTATATAATAGATTTAATTCTTATAATTTTTATAACAATAATATTATTTTATGTGGAGATTTTAATATTAATTTTATGGATAGTCTAGATTCTCAACCATTTTTTAATATTTTACACCAACTTGATTTATTTTATGTTATACACACACCTACTAGATTCTCTACATCAACTGCTTAATTAATAGATAACTTTTGCATTGATAACAATCTGATAAATATGATGTGTGCAGGCACTCTTTGCTCTGATATTACGGATCACTTACCATTATATATAAATATACATTTAAATTTAAATATTATTGAAAATGATATATATATATATATTAGTAAGAGAAACATATCACCTCAATGTATTAATACTTTTATATCAGATTTGGAAAAATGTGAATGGGATTTGGTTAATAGTTTATCCAATATTAATAGTATATATGATAAATTTATATCAATTTTCTCTAATCAATATAATAAAAACTGCCCATTATCATTAACATTAAAAATAAAAAATAAAAATAAAAATAATGTACATTCATTTTGGCTAAACAAAAAAATTAAAAATGCAATTAAAAAGAAAGAAAAACTATACAAAGATTCTATAAGAATTAATTCCCAGCATAATATAGAAAAATATAAAAATATAGAAATAAGTTAATATAATGATTAGAAGACAAAAAAATCATTGTATGCATACTTTCCTGTATCAAAGTCATAATGAAACTTGGAAAAAAATAAAAACTTTAATAAATAAAAATACTAAGGATACTATCCCCGATAATTTGTATATCCAAGATTCTTTAATAGATAAATCAGATAGAGCGCAAGCTTTAATGATTTTTTTTGCATCTATTGGATCTGATATTAGTAAATCTATTCCTTCAGTCGAGGATAATAGTTTTTATAAATATTTGAAGGAACCGATTATTAATAGTTTTTATTTCATCAAATTACAAAAAATGATATATATAATGCATTAATTGATATTAAATCAAAAACTTCTAGAGATATAAATGGTATTGACATTAATATAATCAAAATTCTTTTTAATCTGATTTTAGAACCTTTACTTTACATTTTTAATCAAATAATACATACATCTACTATTCCTAATCAAATGAAAATTGCAATTATAATCCCTATATATAAAAATGGAAAACATAAAGAAATAAATAACTATCGTCCAATCTCTTTATTACCTCAATTCTCTAAAATATTTGAAAAAATTTTCAGTAGAAAATTTTTATTATTTATTGATAGAAATAATATATTATATAAAAATCAATATGGTTTCATTGCAAAGTCTTCAACAGTACATGCACATATACATAATTATAACTTTTTGACATCTCGTTTCCAAAAATAATAAAATGGCTTCTATTTTCTTAGATTTAAAAAAAGCATTTGATATGGTAAATCATGATATACTTTAAAAAAATTTAGAATATTATGGTTTCAGAGGTAAATCAATGACATTATTAAAGAGATATTTAAGTAATAGAAGTCAGATTACTAAACTAGGTGAAAATAGTTCTTCAAAGTTGAATATAAATATAGGAGTTCCGCAAGGATCTATTTTAGGACCAATATTATTTATATTATATATAAATGATATACATAAATGTTTAGACATATCTGATGATAGAAATTTGATACTTTTTGCTGATGATACATCTCTTAGCATTCGTAAAAATAATAATATAGATTTAACTAATCAGTTAATATCGGACGTTAATTCCTTATATGTGTGGCTTAATTTAAACAAATTGAAATTGAATACGGCAAAAACAAAAATTATTATATACAAAGGTGCATCATTAAGGGGATCCCGCACATTTAAAGTGATGATAATTTATTTTGTTTTATATTTTTTTTTATTACATAATAATACATATTGTAGTGTTTTTTATTATCTGTAAAAAAATTAGCCATGAATTCAGTCTAGAAATTGAATAAAAATGTGCTTTTTAACGATAAGATAATGCTATTATATACTATTCAATATTACATTTTTATGCTGTCAAACTTTAAACGCTGTTTTCTCAGAATAATTATTTCGCGCTAGGTAGGTGCATTCAAAAATATAGAACATAAAAACTATTATAATTATAATATTAATTTGTGTTGCTTTATATAGAATTTAATTATGTGAATAATAAAATAGAGAGATAATTAATCAAATGTATAGATTTCATTGTATAAAATGATAATTTCTATAGAAATACCATAATTTTAGTATTGCTAATTTTTAATTTAGATATATATAATATAATAAATAATAATATTAAAAATAACTTTCTATTTTCCTATGCATGTATATATTATGAATATATTACAAAAAAAATTAGGTCAATTGAATGAATAGAATATCAGTTCTATTTTTTTTAGTGCACCTATGTTTTCCTATTATTTATTTATACACGAAATTTGCAAATTGCGTGTTATGTGCGGGATCCCCTTAACTTCAAATATTTGTATTGAAAGACAACAATTATCTATATGTAAAACATATAATTTTTTGGGCGTTATATTGGATACAAAGTTAGATTTTAAACAACATATATGTTATATACCTAATAAGTATTCAAATTAAATTATCTAAAATTATATATATATATGTTAAAAAAACGTAGTACTATTCTCCCGAAAAAAATTCTCTATTTATTAAATAATTCTTTATTTTTACCTCATGTATTGTATTGTTTGGAATTGTGGGGAAATGTATACTTTAGTAATATATATGAAATAGAATTATTACAAAAAAAGTAATTAGAATTATTAATAAAGATATATTTATAATCAGAAATGGAACTTTTATTTTATCTAGGACAAATTCTCTATTTATTAATTCTAATATATTAAAGTTACGAGATCTTATTATCTATAAGAATATTTTGTTTATGCATAATATATTTGTAGGTAATTGTCCAAAAACTATGAATAACATTTTTGTAAGGAGATATAATAAATATAGATATTCTACTTTTAATACCATATATAAAACATACACGATATCATAATTCAATATTATTTTCTGGTCCAAAAAAATGGAATGAAATTAATAAAAATCCATGTATTTCAATGCATATTCAATGCATTTAAAAAATAATAATTTTAAAACTATTTAAAAAAAATACCTCTTAAAACAGTATTCATAGATATTATTCATATACATTTTTTAATAGATTTATTCTTCTTCTTTTTATTCATTTATTTTAATATATTTATTTACTCATTGTTTATTTGTTTATAGAAAGTATTTTCCCCTACAGTATTAACTTTTTTCAAAAATCTCTAATTTTAATTTTTATTATATATAATCTTCCTGTTTTATTTCGCTTATAGGGGAAAGATGGGTAATGTGGCCACTTGGCGTATCTCATAAACTATAAGTCCAATCAAAACAAAATATATACATGAAATATGCGCATTAGTAAGCATTGTTCAAATAAGTAAAAATAATTTGTATATCTATTAATAAAAAAAAATGATGTAAAAAATACAAAAAAATCGATTTACTTTTTAAAAAATTGAAATAAAAGTTTAGTAAAACATTTATTAAATCACTAATATATAATATAAATTGAAAATTAATGTTGGGTGTTAAAGAACTATTTAATTTTAACAAAGTGTGTAAGCAATTTATTTTAGTAAGTAATATGCATTATTATATAGGGTAAATAGCGTGATACCTCTAAGCGGGTAAGTTGGCCATTTTTTAGAGGGTAATGTGGCCACTTCAATATGATGTAAGCCAATCATATGATCAGCCATATAATTTAAGCCAATCATATGATCAGAAATAAATACTTTTATATTTTTATAAAATTGCGTGCGTCATTATATGAAAACGTTGATAGAATCAACATCTATTATATCCTAACCATATATTGTATACAAATATATTTTCATACATATTATAATCGTGGTATAAACTTTTAAATTTAATTTAGTATATTTATCATATATTAACACAATTATAATGAAATATATATATATATATATATATATATATATATATATATATGATGATGATGATGATATTGAGTTTATTAGCACTAAAATAGGGTCATGTAGACCCCTTCGCTCGTGCGGGAAGAAAATAATAATAAAATAATAGTAATACGATAATAATTTGATAATAATATACAATTCAATATACAACGTAAAAACAATAATAAACAATATAAAGGACTATTATATACTACAGTCTGCATTGATATTATATATATATTATTTATTACATATATATATTATATTATTTAATATATATATATATATGATATATATGTATAAAACTGTACATATACATATGTTTATACATATATGTTTTATGCATATATATATTTATATATATTTATATATATATATATATATATATATATATATATATATGTATTATATTATATTTATATTTGTATTATATTATATATACTTAATACTATACTATATACTTAATACTTTACACGTAGGGGAGAGCGGGGCAGGTTGACCATAGGGGCAGGTTGAGCCAACTCAATTATTTCTGCTATTAATAAATATTTTAATGTAATTTTTAATACATGTATACACATCTATATTTAGCATTATTATATCAACTCAACAATTATTTGAACTATTTAAAATATTATTTAATTATTAATATTTTATGAAAAACTCGTTGGTGGGACAGTAAGTTTAAATTTGATATTATTAATATATTGTGTAATAACATAGCATTATTAATGGTATATAAATAAAGTATATTTAATATACTATATATTATAAAATAAAAAATTCAAAAATTATCATTCACAAATTAATTAGATATACTTTTATATATACTAGTGATATGGGGCAGGTTGACCATAGCAAAACGTGGCAGGTTGACCATAGGGTAAATCTGCCCCGTATATCATTAAACATATTTATTTATTAATTTAATTAATTAATTAATGAATTATTTAAATAATAATAATAATCTAATTAATTAAATATATAATTGAGTAATTATTTTAAATAATTAAATAATTGGTTTATATACTGATTAAAACATAGATAATCTAACCTCTCTCCTAATATAACCTCTCGCCTTAAAAGTTTAATTAGTTTTGATATTAATATTGGTGAATATAATTGTTAATTAACTAATAAATATAAATATATAACTTAAACTATGTTTATTTTTTAAATATATCTTTAATTTTACATTTTTTCTACCTGGCTCAACCTGCCCCATTAGACGGGGCAGGTTGAGCCAAATTAAAAAAAAATTATAATTTAATTATATAATTAATTATTTATCATTACACTGATTTATGAAGGTTTTTTATTGATCATAAATTATATGTATCTTATGCACTTTATTTTATTAAATTATATTCATAACATTATTAGATACATGTGTTTTTTATAAAAACCGGCTCAACCTGCCCCGCTCTCCCCTACTACAAAATATATATTTAAATATAAATACATATGTACTGAATAACAATTATGATATGACAACCTATATATATATATATATATATATATATATATATATATATATATATATATATATATGTATACAACATATGCGTATAAACTTATTTATACATAAAGTTGTATTTGTATTTGTATATATGTATATGTATTATATACTAATATATTTATCATGAGATATATTAAACTAGATTTAAAAATAAATAAATCAATTTCATGTTAATACATTATATAATACATTTTACTTTCGATATCGATTTTCTACAGAATTTAATAAACTTAATTTTATTTTATGTATGTAATTTAACTGCAGTTATGCTTACATGTGCTTTATAAATTTCATTTATACTTGTTTATTGGCTTATTTGTATATTACATTTCACTTTTTTTACTTCATATTATGTAATTATAAAAATAATTTGTATTAATGTTGATATGATATTATTTTAATATTTGTTGGTGTAATATATGTAATATATGTATAAAATTATATATATATAAATGGTTCTATATATTATGATATATATATTATATATATATATATATATATATATATATATATATATATATATATATATATTATATATACAAATGGTTCTATATATATATATATATATAGAAATCAGATAATATAAATTAGTTATCTTTCTAAATTACTATTTTATCTAAGTATTATATCGCCATATCGTTATGACATACAGTCATTTACTGCTGAAATTACTTTTTCCATACGTATACTAGGATATAGCCTATTAATGAATATTGTAATTTATAAAGTTAAAATGAAAAGCATTAATTTATCACAATTACGTGTGTTTTGTAAATTTTACTTACTGTGATATCATTGGACTAAACTTGATATAAAGTATCTCCATCTATTGGATTAATTCCACATTTTCAGGTGGCCACATTACCCGCATTAGGTGGCAACCTTACCCTCCATGGAGGGTAATGTGGCCACCTTAATCATTACAATTATATATGCTAAAATTAAAAACTGATTCGGTAGTCCTCTTGCATATCATAAGATGTATCTGTATTGAACAAATTATCGTATTAGATCTAATATTTATAAAGTTATACAATATTATATAAAGTTGCCACATTACCCATCTTTCCCCTATAAGGTATTTTTTCTTTTCAGTGTTACAATTGTTAATAAATTTATTCTTCTTCTTTTTATTCATTTATTTTAATATATTTATTACACATTGGTTATTTTTTATAGAAAGTATTTTCCCCTACAGTATTCACTTTAAAAAAAAAAATTATCTAATTTTCATTTTTATTATATATAATCTTCATTTTTTAGTATGTTTATATAAGGTATTGTTCTTTTCAGTATTATAATTTATAAGTATATATATATATATATATATATATAAATAATCATTAATTCAATTATTAATTTTTTTTTTAAAAACACAAAATTAAAATCATAAAAAAATAATAAAATCAAAAATATTATTTTTGTTTTATGTTAGGTATTCAGGTGCAACTCCATTTTTTTATTTTTAACAATTTATATATATTTATCTCATACTTTCTCTCTTTTTAGAGTAATTTTAATTTTTTACATTCTTAATTATATTTATATTTTATTTATTTTATGAGAATCTAGACTATCCAAAAATATGATGATTGGGGAAATTCTAGTAAAAACATTAACTTGTTTATTAATGTCCCCATCATTCCTTGCCTGTTGGAGAGGAATGATAAATCAATTATTATATAAAATATATTATCAAAATAATTTCTTTGTTTTCAATAAATTTATATAATTGTTTTTGAGAGTAAATCACTATAATTGATATATCATAATTTTTAAAAATGAATTGATTTCAATATTTACAAAAGATATTTTATTAAAAATATATTTATAATTTATATATATTAAAATTAATTTATAAACATAAAATACATATAATATCCATATGGTATATTATTTAATAAAATGTAGTTTATTACATAATATACTTATTTTACATATGTTATAGTAGAGAATGTAATTTGTCACCAATAATATTAATAATTGAGATTTACTATTACTATTTACTATTACATGGAATTTTCGGAGAAATCTTCTTTTTTAAAATTTAATATTATTAATAAAAACCCCCATGACCCTTTGAAAAACCCCCATGACCCTTTTTTGGGTCATGAATCATGACTCATGATACATAGTTTAAGAAGCCCTGGTCTAAATAATACATTTTTTAGATTTAGCTTCATCGGAGATATTAATATTATAACGCACGCGATTTTTTCAAAAACCAGAATAGTTCATACGCTGAGCTCTGATTGGTTATAGGGTGTCCGTATTAAGACATCTAGAGTGTCCGTATTAGGGACTTATATAACCTCTAGATATATGCGTATAACTTAATGAATATTTGATAACAAATATAGAAATTATATATTTAAATTTAGAATGCTTTATTTTTAATAATATAGTGTTATATTTTATATCGATACATTTGTATATTCTTGAGAAGGTTTTAAGTTGACATTTTTTTTCATAAATTTAAAATCGTATACAAAAATCAGTTTATTGGAAATATCAGCTATATTTTGAATAATAAAAAAATAAAAAATACATGTTTAGACTATTTATATAGATAGATAGATAGATAGATAGATTAAAAGTTTATTGAATTACTGGTTATAGGTATACCTATATAAAGAAAGTTATAATTATATATAAACATATAATTATATAACATATAAACAAAATATATAAATGTGATAATAGTAATACAAAACGACACGATACAAAAAAACAAGAAATAATATGAGAAGTAAAATAAAAATAAAACATTGGATTATACGAGCCGTTGAAGCAATATATAGTATCCGATAGTGTGGATCAATTCCCAAGGGTGAATGAGTCCCTAGTAAGTAATTTGGTTGACGTCTCCTGGCGTTAAGCTACCGTAAACTGATGACAGCAAGCATAATATCAGATACTATATATTGGTACAATTAATACGGAATAACAATAACATGATTGATACATTTGGTGTAAATTAATTTTCACGGAAAAGTGTTACAGTTTTACAAGATGTAATTGTAAAGGGTAACGCGTTCCAGGAAGAGCAAACTCTATTTCCAAAATAATTCAGATGGGCGTTTGTTCTACACTTTTTCTTTCGTATCTTCACTTTAGTCCCTCTGCAATTGTTGCTATATAGATCAAATATATCAGTTGCATCCACATCGACAAGTCCGTTCAGTATCTTATATGTCAGGGTAAGATCAGCTAATAACCTGCGATGAAATAAAGTTTTAATATTGAGAAAAATAATTCTAATTCTTCATAAGACCGTTTAGTAAGGTTACATCTATAAAAAGTATTTTAGTGAAATAGATTTGAATATTTTCTATATTGTTAGAATTGCATATGAAATTGTCTGGATTCCAGACAGATGAATCCGATTCCACAATAGGGCGAACGTATGATATATAGGCTTTATATAATTATGAATATGTTATTCATCAAACATTTGTGTAGGATTTATGGTTTCTGAGATACCGAGTGTCCGACGGAATACGTCCGACCGAATACGGACACTGTCCGTATTCGGTTACTTTCCCTAATCATCACTAACATATAATTATTTGTCAAGATATATTGAATTGTAGGTATCTATCTTATATTTCATTTTATAATTACTTTATTTGTTAGTTAATTTAATGTAGGATTTTGTATTATAATACTACATTTATTTATATCACGATTATTGTAGGGGTCGGTATTAGGCACATGTATCCGATTACCGACCACCCTTGTTTATTCTTGCAAATATAATTATATAAAAAAATTAAAATAGCCAAATTATTACCCTAATTACAAATAAATATATTTAATATTGAATAAGTTATTACAAATAATCATTTAGGGGTATGATGACATATTCCACATGCCCTATATTTACATCACTATATATATAGCCGCTTCGAAGGGACATTAGATCCATATATGGTTATACGTGAAAACGTCATCTAAGTTTCTGGATGGGATGAAAGGACTCCACCAAATAAAAATATATAAATGATAACAAATTAAAATGAATTAATAATTGTGTAAAAATGTCACACAATATGCATCTTCAGATGTCCTGTCTTTGGTTTAAAGAAACATATACGATATTCATATTGATACAGTGCGTAATGGATACCTCACTTAGATATCAAAATGTCAAGAATTATTTTAATCTTGCATTTTCACCTAATAATATAATAACTCATTGTAATTTATTATTTTATTCACAATAAAAAATATATAATCTATATTTGTTTGTATATTTATCCATATTATATATATATATGATTAAATAACAACTTTATAAGTAAATTAAGCCAGAGAAAATACAGGAAAAATAAATCAGGAAAAAATAATAATAATTATACACTAGATAACAAAAATTATATTTATTAATTCAACATTAAATCTGTATTATATTTATTAAAAAATTAAAACTTATAATAATTTCATTAATATTATAAATACATGAATAGAATCAATTTATGTAGAGGTATCTATTTAAATATATTGATAAGTATGCAAAGATAACATTTTATAATATTGATGAATACTATTTTTAAAAGTTAAATACAGAAATTAATAAACACTCAGATTGTATTTTAATAAAGTTTTTATATTTTTTAAATTAAAGAAGATATAACTAATATGACAAATAGTCCATATTAATTATCATTAATTAAGTAAGAGGTTTCATATAATTTATTTATATTATAAGCAAATATTATAAGCATTATTAATAAATAGTACATATTATTATAGTAATACTTATTTATTAAAATGATTATTGCTAATATGTATTAGTTTTCTGTATTGAAAATAAAATTAATTAACAATATGTAATAATTAACAATATATATTATATCATTATATATATACTCATTATATATATACTTATAAAAACATTTTGAGCATACAAATGACAATGAATTGCATTATAATCTGAATATTTCTATATTATAATATAATAATATTGATACACATATGAAGATGAAGATCTCATATGAAAGCATCATCAATGGATGATAATCATTATTGGATGATAATAATACTAGGTGAGTGGCAGGTATACTGTAGTAGTACTGGAGGAGGAGGAGGAGGATGAGGATGACTTATTGGAGGAGGAGGTGGAGGAGGAGGAGGAGGAGGAGGAGGAGGAATGTTACCGAGATGGGTCAGATGATGAACTAAATGATGTAATGGCAGTAGTGACATTGTCCGTAACACCGGTAGATGTCAAATCAACACCGTTGTTTTCCCCATCTTCCCCTACATAAATGTGCCAAGGTAGCGAGTATTCTTGTAATACTTTGGCTACATCCATTCGATGTAATTGTTTCAGCGTGGAGAGAAGTCTACCTATAGTTGCATCATCGGAACTTGACCATTGTTGCAACACTTTATCAGTAGGAGAAATAGATTTAGACCTAACTTCAATATCTCTGCAAATGTAATGTAAGAGTTAGGATTTAATCAAATATACACTATATGATGAGAAACCTGTGTAAATCTGGTAATTCTCTCTCTAATCCTAGTTTTACTGCCAACATACACCAGTCTCTTCCCATTGAATCTTCATCATCTAGCAACAGACTTAGTTGTCGTCTATATCATAAGAAAAACATTCATATTAAACAATCATATTTTAATTTAAACTATTTAATTGATTTTTCTAATTGTATTATACATTTAATAAAATTAGCCTAGTTATTTCATAATTTAACATAAATTGTCATTAATAATTTATTATGAGTAATTATATATCTGTTAATTATAAATTAATCATAAAATAAGTTTAAGTTGATTTAATGATTAACATTATTATATTTTATATATATATATATATATAAATGTACATATAAGTACAAATATATATAAATATATTTAATAATTTCAAGATTATTTTCATTATTAAAATATCATCTATTATTTTGTTATAAGAATAAATTAAATGTATATTAAATATAATCAATGATATAATATAGTTTATTGACCTTGCTGCTAAAGATAGATAAGACATATGTAGGTCAAGGCCACACTGTAATACACCAGCAATATGTTGGCATCCAAAACAAACAGAATCATAAAAGTCATCTCCTTCTTCGGTATCCACATCTTCTCCTACAGCAAACTCTGTAGAAACTGAATAAAAGGCAATGCAATGTATGACTTATGTTCTATGTAGGCATACAGTAAAGTAAATAGATAGGAACATTGCAGATGTTTTAACTATTCAACTATAGTCATTCAATATTTATATGTTAAATTATGCCTATATATAATCTATTTATAATACATAGATTTATATAATATGTATTATTAAAAATTAAAAATAACTAAAATATAAATTTACTAAAGTAAGGAGTTCCTATTGAGGATTATCAACTAATATTGTAATTAATACTAATAAAATCTTGTTTTTTTAAAGTCTTATATTGATAACATGTGTTCTAGATAATTTATAATAATTTTAAGTGCAAATATTCTATATTGAATGAGTTTTAAAAGTTTGATGAGTTTGAAAATAATAATTTAAGTATTTTTTAAATAATATATTATGACAAATAACATATATTTTATTTGAATGTTTATTAAAATTAATTTTTGTTATTAGTTTTACTTAGAAAAGTATTATTTTGACATAATTTTAAAGATAATATTTCAAATAAATTATGTTATTTTTTTAAATGTTAATTTGAAAGGTTGCTGAATAAGATAAAATATGAAAATAATAAGATAAGATATGAAAATAATAAGATGAGAGAAAATGAAACAAACTTTGACTAGTGACAGAGGATGACCTTGCCTTAGTCTTCTGTAAGAACGTACTATTCTTCTCTTGCATCGTAAATATATCCACAGGAGAATATCTCGTAATCTAAATATAAAGGTCGGCATGTAAAGGCAGTCGAATAGAGTAGGGGGGGGGGTGATCATGAAACCATAGGTCGATGTGCTCTCATGTCCTTGGCAGATAGGATATGTCTTTGTAATGCGATACCTGGACACGCGTCACCTATCACATGTTCAGTCATACATCTCACATCATCCAATAGATAATAAAGTTCAGTCGCTAAACTATAATTTAAACAGCCGGTATTATTACATAATATGATGATGATGTAATGTATGGTACCTTGAAGGTCCCCGACATCGGATTTCAACACCTCGACTTCCATTAATTAAATAAGTCACCTGGCATTGCATTCCATCTCCAGTAGGGAGTGAGGCTCCGTAACGCCAATGTCTCATCGAATGACCTTGAGGAGAAAGGTCACGTCGCAATTGTACAATAATCTAATGGTTGTTAATGCAGGGTTAATAATGAATCAAGTGTAGCAAGGATATTGCCATTATTAAATAAACCTTAGAAAATATATGTTCAACTTGTATGGCCATTGTTTCATCAATACATCTTAATTCTAAACCTCCATATATTAGAAAATCATTACTTCCTGTGAATGGGGTAATGATTATGTAATGATAAATAATAGTCATTGATTTGTATATTTTAAATTTAATAAAATATTATAATCTAATTAAAAGATGAAATCTTTAAATTGACCTCTGTTATTTGACCTCCATAGATTAGTAGTCTTATCACAAAAATTTAAAGCAGGAACATCAATATCTAAACAATCTTCATCCACAGACACAATACATCTGTATTTCAATTTCTTGTTAGTATAATAATATATTGTATCCATACATACATATACATATTATATATATATATGAATATATTTAATTTTATATGTAATGAATTTATCATTATTTATAATAATAATAATATTACAAAATAATTAATAATAGTTGCAAGGATAGGACATCTACTTATGGATATTTTGTGAAATTCTATTTTACACTTGAATGATTTTATCGTATTTCATCATGGTTCATGAGTACATATTTAAATTTGATATACAAATAAATGCAACAACCGTTTTTATATTAATTATTTCTAAATGTAATATTAAAATCATAATATAATTTAATACACATTATATTAAATACATGACGACATTAATAAAATAGAAAAAAATATTTCAAATCAAACAGAATAAATTAATTTGTATAAAATAGTAATATAGAAATACAAATTTAAAATATAATTTCATTTTTATTTTACAAATGAATAAACATTTCTGATATCTGATTCAAAGATTGAAATATAATTAATTATATGACTGAAAAGTATATATTTCGGAGTACAAAAAGTTAACATTGCAGAGATAGCGAGCAAACGTCTTATCCTTGGTAGTAGTTATTGTAGCAGCTTTAAAGGTATATGTTTAACATTAAATATAAGTAACCTATAACAGAGGTCTAGAGACTCTATAACCCTAATGACATCAGAGATATCGTCTGTACTTTGTGGAAACAGCGAGGTAAGCATGGCTGAAGATACATGATCCACATGTTTAGATTCTGATTGGTCCATAGGACAAATTTCATCAATTGTAACGCTCAATAATCGTCCAATCAGAGTAGAGCAAAGCCATTGAGGAGAAAGTATCACTAGATCACGTTCAGATTCCGTCTCCATGTAAACAATCTAATTGTTTCAATATTTATATAATAGATATAATATACATAGAATAATATTACAATATAAATAAGCATATTAATATGTATATATATATATATATAAAGTAAGATCATAAAATAAAGCTACATTTACATTAGTTTGATACTCCTAGATTGTAATCAAGGTCATATAGATACTTCTATTGTTAATATTATATTATCTGACAATCTACTATTAGATAATGCATTGTGTATAACTATATTTATAAAACTATAGTGCAGAATATTAATTTAAATAATTTATATCTTTATATCATATAATATATTATAAACAAATTCATTGTTTGTTAAAAGTATCATTGACATTTTTTTTAATTATTTGTTTAATAAAATACAGTTTAATATATATTTATTGGTTTCAAATATCAAAATTATGAATTTTTTATTAATTAATACCCTTTATAAAAGTAATATTTTTATACATATTAGAATTGTTGTATTAATTGTTGTAGCACAGGTGGTTATATCAGATACAAATATAAATAGATTTAAGATATAGGTAAATACATGTAGGAGATAATTTTCATGTATTTTTTAAATTCAAATGCTCTTTATACAATATATTTAAATATCTACATCTAGTAATTATATTTGAAACACCTACATTTTATTTATTATTTGGAATTTTGCATTGAATTCATGGTTATATCAACGATAAATTAATCTACAACATATAAACACAATTAATTCTCATTATATTACTGAAGATGTTAATTATAATTATACAATATCATAATAATGAGTTTTAATGTTGGTAGATATTAACAAAATAAAGATCTGAAAAAGTCTAATACAATATCGAGTTGTTACATTTTTAAATATACTATTTTAATGTTGATAGATATTAACAAAATAAAGATCTGAAAAAGTCTAATACAATATCGAGTTGTTACATTTTTAAATATACTATTTTAATGTTGGTAGATATTAACAAAATAAAGATCTGAAAAAGTCTAATACAATATCGAGTTGTTACATTTTTAAATATACTATACTATACTATAATATATGTGTATATATACAATTATTATAATAATTGTGTAGATGATATTAATCTAGATCTATAATAGTGTGTAAGTAAATAATTATTCATATGTAAAAAATAATTACAAAATGATATATATATATATAGAAATGTTATATAAGTAAATACGTAATATGTCTCATTGTGTATTGTAATAGTTAAGCTTGAACATGAACTCTTTGTATGATACATAGCATATATATACATTTAATAAATGTAATTTATACATAAATTCAAATCATATGACAACAACATAATATAATAGGGTATTAAACTATTTAAAGTTTTCTATTGATGTAGTATTATGACTATTATTAGGCTTAACAAATATTTTACAGAATATTTTAATAGGGTATCAAACAATGAATTTTTTTACATTTTAAAAATAATAAGCTGTATCAAACTTTTTATATAAAAAGATGTCAAAATAATAAAATAAACATACTTTAGAATACAAATTGTTATGAAAAAACAAATGGAACTCGATCAATAATTATAATTGATGTTTCGTAAATATAACAGTACATCATAAAATACATTTTACTAATATTTATTGTATATAAATAAAGTGATCTGTTGATTACAACTAACTTCTCCTGATAATTGCAACTGACACATCAAAGTTCTGAGGTGCTCCTCTCCTGCCAGTAGATTTACTTGTCTTCTCACATATTCAACAAAACTATACCAACTAACTACAGGACAAGATGCTGTGACTTTCCTCCATAGAGGCAAGGCTGCTACCGTTGCTTCAAAGAATCCAGTCGTAAATGGTAAATTCTATATATTAGTGTACATTTAATTAATATATTTAATTTAATTTTGCAAAAAGAAAAAGTTTTATTCTATATAATTTATAAATTTAATATATAAATTGTATATGTATTAATGTATAACATATTAGGAATATAGGAACATTTATAAGTATACTTATATATTATATTGTTGTATGTTTTTAATATTTATAATAATAATATTATATAATCCATAATTTAAAAAATAACATTTTATTATTTATATTTTAATCAAAATGTAATAGATATGTATTATATAAAATAAATAGATTATATATATAGAGATATATAAGATATAAATATGTATAAGTTCATTATTGAATTACCATTTTATTAAATTACCATTACTATTACCATAAAATATTTTATTATACAAATATATTTAGTAACATTTTTATCTAAACTTATATCCTTAATTTACAAAATAATTTTTTTTAAACAATATTAATATATATTAATAATAATATTAAGAATATTTTGTATATAATACTTTTGATAATATCATAAATTATTATAAATTAAGTTACATAATACTTTTAGTTTACTATTTACGATATACTTTAGGTAAACACATTTTTTAAATATTATAGAATGTCATGAATATTAAATTAATATTTTAGAATGATTAATTAAATTAAAATGAATATTTTGTAATATATAAATATAAATATAAATCCGGGTCAGACCCCGGTATCTTAGAATCATAGGGACTAGCAAAATGTGTGAATTATCAGGTTTCTCAGATAACAAATATTTCTTACAGGTATTTACATATGTATAAAATTAAACTTGTAATGTTAAAATTTATGAAATATCAGGTTTTCTGAGATATTGGCAGTCAAATATATATTCTATAATTATAATATAAATAAATCCAAGTATAAATAAGTTATTATAAATGATGCAGATTGTATTAACAAATATATTCAATAAATTAAATATATATATATATTGTATATTTAATATATAATATAAATATTATAAATTCATGTGTATGTAAAATAATTTTCGCTAGTAATTATATAAAAATATAAATGATTATTTTCTATTTTGTTTCATTATTATATCAATAACTAAATATATAAATTACCTTAACGGAAGCTTTCTGATTGGCTAGATGTTGTCTCAATGATTTCATTTCCGAATTCATAGCCAACTGCGCATCCAAGAGAAAAGATTTAGAGCTGATATCCAGCTGTAGGTGTATAAAGAGAATAGAGATGAATGAATAAAGAGAGAACAGATATTCATGGAGATACATACAGTAAGAGAGAATCTTTCCTTCAGAGATAATGTCATATCAGATACGCGATGTTTCACATCATTCAAGAGGCTGGCATTAAGTTGATCGGCATGAGTTGCCACTAAAGTTACTCTCGTGGGAGTGGGATGAAGACCTTTCCTACCTGTTGTTAACATGAGATATAACATAGAATAAATCAAATATATTCTTATTTAAACATGAGAATAAATCAAATATATTATTAAAAATATTAAATGATAAATATTAAATTCAGTGATTCTATATATGAACTCAGTGATGAAACATTGTAGGTAAGGATAGCAATGATAATAAACCTATAGGTTCCATTGGAGAAATACGAGATTGAATAAATCTCAACCAAAAGAGTATATCTTCTTGCTGTTTTTCCAGTGAATCCATAATATTGAAGCAAATGATATGAAGGCAATTAGGATCTCCAATGAAATGGTCGTAAACAGTGAAGTAACGAGGATCTCCAGAAAATTCCCATGAACTTAATTCACCGGCACCTTAAAGTAAAATATAATTTTTAAATTTAAATAAATAGTGAATATTAAATTTCATTAATTGGGTTTCGAGTAATTGATTACATCAAATATATATTTCAAATAACCAATATTTTGATTACAAATAATTTATAAAATATTATATTTGTAAATTTGTATAAATATTGGTCATCACAAAGATAATCATTCAGTTAATAATGCGAAATTATTAAATTTGTATTTTATATTGTATTAATAATATTTTAATTTATAAATAAATTTAAATAAATCTTATATAAATACTATTTGTTTACTCTAATAGCTAAATAATAAGTAACACAAACTGTTACATACATCCATTGATCAAATTATTAATACTTTATTATTCAAGATTACACAATTAACATATAAAAACGTCTTAAAATTATTGTTTAAATCGGGAAAAAAGGTATACTAATTTATAATATTACGCAATATTTTAGAATGTGATAAAAATATAGTGGATATTTAATCGATATAATTACAATTTAATAGATATTCTCACCGATTACAACTTTTATATATATTATTAATGTAAACTATCAATAATGGGTTGGGTAGTACGAACATAGTTCAACTAAATATTACGAAATATATGAATACTTAACAAAAATAATAAGAAACGATATAATGATTGTGATTATGTCAATTGAAGATACCATGTTTGATATAATGTTGTTTAATAAATGTTGTTTAATACAATGTTGTTTAATATACTAATAAGATATTTTTATAATATAAATGAAATGAAATAAACTATCTCTAATTTAAAAATGAATTACGTTTTCAATAGCATATACTTACTTGATACGTTTATTTGTTGTACATCAATTCCTTTTGTACTCGTTTGTAGAGTTACATTGTTAATTAAATTAGAAATATCCTCCTCTGTAAAATTAATATTCATTCATTATAAACATCATATACAAATGAGATTTTTTCAAATGAAACAAACATTTTTGAAAATGTTTTATATACCTTTAATATTATTATTATTTGAAGGGTTTGCAGGATTTGCTGAATCAGCTTGCGAAAGTCGATTTTTTCTAAAGAAACTTCCCAAATATGTACATTTTAACGATGATATTAAAGTGGATTTACCAGAAGACAAAGCACCAAAGACTTTTAGTTTTATTCTTTTTAATGGATTGTTTGTTACGGACAGTTGGCGACAGAAGCAATCTAAATTATCCTGTGATATATACATGGAAGTATTAATATAATTATATATTTATATATATAGGTATAATTATTGTTTATAAATAAAATAAAAAGTTATAATATATTTATATTTATATAATAAAAATAAATATGTTTTTATTAATAATATATATATATTATATTGAATACATTTATTAGTATTCTTAAATATGATGTCTTTGCTTTAATATGATATATAAACAACACACATATCTATAATATATATAGTTAAATCAACTTATAACGACATGACTATGTAATGTGACAAAATATCATTATAAGTATATTATCAGTATAGCCAATAAGGGTGTAATTACTATTTTAAAGTTACGTCCATTTATTAAAAGAAAATAAATAGATCATTTATAACTTATTTAGAATATATACATAATAACTACAATATAACAGGTATAATATTAATAGATATATTAAATGTTTATGCACATACATCATGGTGATAATAATAATTAATTAATTAAAACTTAATACATTATGAAATTTAGTAATTGGGGTGTTTAGATTATTTTTTTTTACATATTATCTATATGTGACATTATTTAATGTAAATGTTGGTGTATGTTATTATTATGTTAATCAGCATAATAACTTCTTAAACTACACCAATATAGGGGATGACCAGAGGTACTCATATTCATTATAATATGATATACTTATCGAATGTCTATATAAGATTACACGACAATTGAGAATATATTTTACATATATACTCGGGATTAATAGTATTGAATAAGAGATCAAATGTATACGGTATGAATAGAAGCAAATTCATTATACCTTTCTATTTCAATTGTGGAGTAAGTAACGGTAAACAATAGCTGAATGGCTGTATTATTGCTATTAATGGCAGAATACTAATGGTAATAAAGAATATGTATATCAAAATCATTATTAATAATACCATTAAGAGGTAATTAGTAATTAATAATTACGTATAATTTAAAAACAAATTACTATTTTGCACATATAGTAAATTTAAATAGTTATTAGACGAGATATTTGTAGAGTAGCAGAGATATTTGCAGTGAGTAAGGATACTGTATGAATAATAGTCAAAAGAAAAGTAGATATTTAAAGTAGTTATGAATTATGTATACCCGTAAAGATAATACAAATGGTAAAAGAAGATATAAACAAGTTAAGGTATAAATGATCAGTCTATATTCTAGCTATACATTCTATAATCATTCTATAAATCTAAAAACCACCAGATAAATTCATTTACATCTATTGAATATCTAGAGAGCTCTATAAAGAGATATCAACAACAGTTAGATACACCATACACTGAGATGTACAGATTTATATTTGTATTTAGTGAATGATTGCAAGATTACATACCTGATATTACTCTTACTACATATATTACATGATGTATTATTAATGTATAATATAGTGTATACTTTAGTGTAACTATTGATTATAAGGGTATTATTAATTCATATTTACTATTATATATCGTATTCGTTTATATCCTATTTTAAATATAATAATATTATTAAATATTCTGTGTTAATAAACTCATTAAAAATGAAATATAAAAATATAAAAATCAAAGATTTGTAGTTATTATTGAATTATCATTATACATTATTTATATAATATAATATATACAAAGTTGGCATATAGTTACACTTTTTAATGAATAAATTAATTTACTTATGTGAAATTTCGTTAATATATATAGTAAATGGTTATTATATTATTTATGTACAAAATTAGTATTATCTTTAAATGTTTATATAATTAGATTAAAATATTAAAAATATTTTATATATATAATATTCTAAAATAATAAATTAAATTTTTTTATGAGACTTTTAATATTAATAATATAAGTATATTATTAAATTATAAGATATATTTTATACATTAATATTCCATCAAAAATATATTAAAATAATGATATCATAATATAAAAATGGATAAATATAAAAAACTTATTAATAAAGACTAATACATATTATATTATATGATTACATTAAGAATTAACATACATCAGCTAGAGTGAGAAGAGAATGCACATATGCACGCACACACGCACACACACACGCACACACATGCGCATGTACAGATAGACAAACCGCTTTCAGCTTGCTCAATAGTTCAGCCGTTTCATTATGACCTTGACTGAGGGCAATCAGTTCAGCGCTAAGACTGTTAGAGGTGCTTTGAGGTGACTCACAAGCCGAACCCGCTAGTAGTAGTAGTCTAACGACCTCTGTTCTGCCCCATCTAGCTGCTACGTGCATCGCTGTATTACCAGTCTGTATACGGCGGTAGTGGTGGAGGTGTCAAGGTTAATGTGACAGGCACAAACAGACACCTATACATGCATGAGAAGGTAGTGTGGGAACCTTATTCACAATGTCTAGCTCACATCCCAACGAACATAGCGATTGCACAACCACATACAGTCCTTCCTTCGATGCTAGATGCAAAGCAGTGTCGCCATTCTACGAAACGAGGCATCACGTTATATCACAAGATATAATAATGTATGTACGATTATAATGGAGCGATGTAATAGGACGATATTAACAATGTCCTTTACGTGAATTTCAGCCCCTTCGTTGATTAATAACATCGCTATAGCAACATGCTTCCGTTTGCAAGAGACATGCAGCACCGATGTTCTTTTCTACGATTATTGTATCAAATAACATATAAAATTATTATACAAATATCAACAACAATAAAAAGTGATACTAAATAATAAGTGAATATGACTAACTTTATCTAATACGTTTACAGCAGATGAGTTTGCAAATAACAAGGCTTTAACAGTTTCTATATAACCTCTGAAACATGCATAGTGTAATGCTGTCTCCCCATTCTGTGTGACATATATATTCCATATTTAGTATCAAATTAATGTATGCTACATCTTTTCTAGAAATTAATTACTGAATATATAATACTAGATATAATAACATCATCATGAACATTATTCAATAGGTTTTTTTAATATATTAATGGAAGAATTATAATTATAAAAAGCTTAGATTAATTAATATTGAAAATAATAGAAATTTATTATATACATAAATTATAATATATTATAATAATTATGTGTTACAATTATTTCATTGATTATTACGTTGACATATTAGTAATATCATAGCTAAATAGTAAATTAAAATACACCTACACATGCATATAAGGCTACAATATACAGGAAACCTTGTCAGGTAAGCATACATTAGCACCAGACATACACAGGTATTCCACAACATCAGTATGTCCCATTTGTGAGGCAATATGTAGTGCAGATTCTCCTACCTGTAGGCAATTTGGTATTCAAAGTTTTAATTCACGTGTTTAATTAAAACTAACTGTTTTTGTACATATAAATTCTATAACTTTATTATATAAACAATATCTAAATAATTAAATGAATAATCTAATATGCACTCATGTATTATATAAATATATAAATATATATATATAAGTATATATTGTTACCTTATTTTGATAATTTATTGGTAGATTAAGTTCACAAAAAAACTTCACAATTTCAAGATGAGCATATCTGGCAGCTGGAAACAAAGCATTTTCTCCAGCCTATAAACAAATGATGTCAACTTTTCATAAAATAAGAATTGACAATATTAACTAATTCCAATATATATAAGAATTCAGTAGTTGTATATTTCTCTGTCACTAATATAAAATTTACTGATATGTATATCATGATTAATCTTATTACACACATAGAAGACATATTATTTGTTAATTAATCAAAACAACTATTATTTATCAAATAAAGTTTTTATTATATAATAAATTATATTATGGGATTGCTATTCCCAATATAAAACAAATATGTACAAATTAATCAATAATTTAAATTGTAGTAGAAATAATATACTAATTTATCATATTGATTTAAATATTTTATTATTCAATCTATCTAATTAGAAATTATATATAGCTATTAATTCTAGATATTATTTAAAATATATATATATATAGAATATTTATCTAAATTATATATAAAATGTGATTCATGAATGTATTTATTTTCAAAGTAAATTATTAGAATTTCGATTTATTTATATTATTTAAATTATTATGTATAAAATTATTTGTATAAAATTAATTTTAAAATAAATAAAATTTGATTTTTAACTCACTAGTAAAATAATCCTTGGATAAAGATATTATTATTTTAGTTATATTTGAATAAAGTAAAATAAACGGTATACCTTATCGATAGCTTGCAGATTGATATCTAGAGAGTGTAGGAATTGAACAATTTCGATATTACCAACTTGGGCTGACAGATGTAGTGCACTTTCACCGCTCTATATATATATAGTTGTCACGTTACATATATACTTGTATATGATATTTATATATATAATTGGCTACCTTATTAGAATAATTGATATTAAACGATGATGCCTGTTTCAGTAAATCTTTGACTCCTTGCAAGTTTCGATCATGTATAGCCGCAAAGAGTGCAACCATCACAATGTTTTGTTCATCTTGCTCCTAAATATTATATAATTGTTAATTATAATATTCGATACATAATGTATCATACATTATTATAAATAGTTTGAAAAATAATGAACAATTTTTCATATAATAATAAAAGAGTTATTATTAATGTCCTTGATAAATATTAATCAACATTATATAAAAATATATTTATGTAATATAGTTTTCAAATATCAATACATATATTTATGAAAATATTATAAGTAATATATTTGTTTAAGTTATTCTTATATATATACCATAATAAAGGGTATAGTGATTAATATAAATTTAATAACAAATGTATTATTTTTAATTATTCTAATAATATATGTAAAACTATATAAATAAATAGAAATACATATGAATAAAATTACAATCACAATATATAAATTAATGAGAAAAATATAACTATATCTGAGTAATGTACACTATACATTGTACACTATACATTGTACAGTGTACAATATACATTATACACTATATTGTTAACATTATATGTATATGAAATTATTAAAAAATACAAATTCAGAAAATCAATTATACATAAATTAAAATAAATGAATATTAGTAAAAATATCACATTGTGAAAATAATTTACTATATAGTGTCACACTATTCATATGCAATAGGTTTATGTTAATTAAATACATAAATAGATTTTCATATGATAAACTCAGATAGACATATAATAAAAACATATACTATGACATATACAAATATATACAATTGAATTTATAGCAATACAAATATTTTATATGCATTATTATATAGTATAATACATTATATATAAATATTTATGTTACTACACATATTAAATAAATCTAATTCTTGAGACATGTAATATATTATAAATACATTTTTTAATAATATTTTAGGCTTAATATATAAATACATATGACTAAATATGAATCATACATTATAATTAAGATTCCGAATTAGATAATAACTTTTATATAAATAGAAGTGCATATCTAATAGATATTATCTATATAAGAATAATTGTAAATATATAGTTATAATCATTAATTGTTGCTATATGTTTAGTATAATTAATAAAATACCAATAAATAAATATAAAAAAGTATATGAAAACATAAAAAGTATATAAAAACAATAGACTAAAAATGATAAAAATCAATCATTGAATATGCTAACATAACTTATATATCATATTATATACAAGATCAAAAATATGACTATTGATATATTAATAATAGTATCAGTGTTGTATACTTATAATATCACAATAGTAATATAATTATAATATCATAATAGTCTTGTTTTAGACATTACAATTATCTATATAATTAATGAGGTATTGATTAAACAATGTAATTTCCCTAAATAGACTTATTTGATACATAAATATGTAAGTAACATATTTTCATGATAACTAAAAGTTATATAAAAATATGTTTTTCAAATTATATATATTACAATAAGTTAAATTAGATAATCCTAGATTTTAAATAATAAAGTATAAACTATATAAATATATATTAGATTATCATTTTAAATATAATATTGATAACAAATGCTCTTAAAATAATAATCATATATCATATACTTGATCATTAAGTTAATGGTATATCATATAATATATGATACACTATATGCTAATAATTAAAAACTTATATTAAAGATATACCAATGATATAGTATATCATTGAAAACATTTAATTATTATAATATATACTAGTAAGTAAACTTGTATGTAATACCTAACTAGTATACTTATTATTCTTGTAATATATTACATTATTATATATTATATTATATATATATATATATATATATATATATATATATATATATATATTTATATATAATATATGTATATATATACACATTTCATATAAATACACACTGTAATAGTGACTGTGTATGAATCATAGACTGTAGTGTTTTATTATATTATATAATATATACATTAGTATATAATAATGTAGTATTATATTGGTATATAATCTATAATAGTGTATTATTAATAGATATTAATAAGGGATATTATATCTATACCAATGTAATATTCAATATTATATTAAGTATATATTAAATATAATATTATTATAATAATAATTATATAAAAATATAAATAATAAAATAATATAATACTATTACTAATAGTATTAGTATTAACATAAGCTATATAACACATATACTTAGTATATGATATAACATATTTATATTATATAGATATTAATATAATAGCACGGTAGGTAGGTTTAAAACAGTAAGCATTTTTAAATAATTGTTGAAAACAAATACAATTTAGAATAGACACTGATAATTTTCAAATAAACCTTGATACTTGTGTCAATGTTATTTATAAAGTTCCGATATTTATATTTTATCTCGTAATTCATATTAATATACGTGATTATATTAAGTATGGATGATTATTATATAACAATAGTATACTAATAAAATATATCTTAAATAACCGGTATAATATCCATATGAACATCCATATTTACTCATAAGTTTACTATTTTATTAGAAAGTAAATGATTGTAAAATAGGGTGTTTATGTTTATGTATTTTGTCATGCGTGCGTCAGCTAAATCAGTGAAGCGTATCATTCAATCACAATTCAGTGGATTTCAGTTTTATGCAGACGATTTCTAATAAATTATTAACAATTTCACATCTAATGGCTCTAAGTAATGTAATATTAGTGTATATATATATATATATATGTATATTTTATAATATGTATATATTATATGTATATATATATATTATATTATATTATATATTTCTATATTATATTATATATTAATATAATATAATATAATATAATATTATACATATATAGTATTACGTACATATATATTTATATATATATATATATATATATATATATATATACATGCATGCATTCATACATACATACATATATACACCCTAGTAAATATAATCGCATAGATTTAGATAATCAAATGATAGCGGATAGACGATGGCAACATGATTACATACGTAATGACCAGTGGTTGGACAACCGTTATTGTCCGTAATCAGATATGACCTTGGATAACTTTTCCCGTTCCCTTAAGATACTATAATATATGTGGACATCTACATATAATATATATATATATGCATATGCCATATATGGTTAGTTATTATTATATATATATATATATTTATATATATATATATATATAAAAGTATACTTTACAATAGATAAATTACATTTTATTTAAACATATACATATATATTATACATTGCATATATTATAGTATATACTATATATGCATATTAAGAAGTATGTAAAGGAATATGACAAGTAATATATTATTTATACAAAAGTTGATAACTTATTCAGTATAGAATATCGAATATTAAATTATGTGTTCAACTATAGTGATATGTTGCTCTACTAGACATTACTACCGTCTATGACATATGGCTGATGACATTATATACAGGGACACATATGACATTTATATGTATACATATAGTCTATATGATATAGGTAACTATACGTAGGATACTTAATTTTATATATATATATATATATATATATATATATATATCCTATATGGTGTTTTATTTAAATACACGTTATGATAATACCATCGATATAAAGAAAGTATACTTTCTTTATATCGATGGATAATACATGCAAGGACACATATATACTGGTTAGGTTATATATTGCAAGACATGCATGTACATATTAATAAATATATATATATATATATATATATATATGATAATTCTGATGATGAAATTGATGATGAATAACGGTTTAATGGCACTAATATATATGTTCCTATATATATATATATCCCCTATATATAGGAAAACGTACAATGTACGTCGTACATATATACATTTATATTTAGAGAAATGTTGGGGATATTTATAGGATATATCTACAAGGACATACATATATGTATATATTACAATACATATAGGTATATATTACAACATATATCACATTAATATAATGTAGTATACTATACTTAATGATGAACTATATAATGTACATTATAATATACATTGTATGCAATATCCTACATTACACCTATATAGTGTAGTGTACTATGTGTACAGTGGGGAGAAGTTATATCCGTATAATGATAGTCACGTGTTCGTGAAGATTTAGTAGGTGACGATATTTAGGTTGACATTAGTATTACTGTACTACCGAGGACTTTACTCCCATGTCTTTGATAATATACCATGTTATTCTAGTACTATACCATGTTTATAAGGAGATGTAAAAGACTAGGGATACTGTGATATTGCGAGGGAGAGATCAGCACACGTTGTATACTTCGAGCACGTCTTACACGTTGTACGCTAGGGGTGATCGATTTATAAAGAACACAGTAAACCTACTGGGAAAGTTCACTGGGTATTATGTTATATGTATATAGTATCCGGTTTAATAACGCGAGAGTTCCCCTAACGAGTAAATATGTGGACCAATAGAATATATTTACTGGACACTATTTAAACGCCACTGTACAGTGTATACGTGTGTACAATATTAACATAATATTAACACAATAACATTTATAAATATTATTTAGATATATGGCCTATAGGCATAATGTATACATTATATAATTTATGTAAGACCTATTTTTCTAATTATTAAGTAGTACGACAGGTTGTATTACACGCATATATCGACATATTATATATATATATATATATATATATATATATATATATATATATATATACATATTAGTATATTATAATATAATTATAGTATATTAATAATATACTATATTTATACTGAAATTCTAATAGGCCGTTCACATCAACTCCGTTTTTACCTCCGATCCGATAATTAGCTCCGAAAAGTAGTTAGCTCCGGTAAATAACTCCGAAAAATAGATAAAATAGCTCCGTTTTATGGGATGTTGAAGAATTATTTTAGCTCCGGTAAAATCTCAACATGTTGAGTTTTTACCGGAGCTAAAAATTTACGGAGGTATTTTATATCAATTTGTGGGATTTAAATTTTAAAATATTATATTCAATTTTTATTTTATATTATATATAGTTAAATAATTTATAATTCTTTCGTAACTTTTGGATTCTATTTTAGATATAGACAAACATATAGACCTACTAAGGATAATAAACATCGTAATATGTAGATAGGTTTAGTAATTCGAAATATAAAAGACGTATAATAATCAAAATAAATGAGGCCGTAAATATATATTCACTTAATATTAATAAGAATAACATAATATATATATATACATAATGTTATTAATTAATCAAATTACTAAGCATGATACAACTTGAAAATATCATAATTTGTATGATCTAATTATACAGGTGTATATTTAACTGCACGATATGCATATTGCTTGGGTTATATATTTCAATTAAAATTAGTAACTATGATCTATATTTAGATTTGAGTGACACATCATATGTGTCACTCAAATCTACATATAGATCATATTTACTAATTTTAATTGAAATATATAACCGATTAAATGATGTGATATCATATATAATATTGTACATTATTAGAGATAAGATATATATCGATCAAATTTACTGCTGACAATATAATTTGATAGAATTATATAGAATGATCAATTATATTTTGTAAGATAGCATAAATATACATGATAATCTGATGATTAAATATTATATTTAATATAATGTATAATCACTGCATAATCATTATGATAATGATATCGGATTATAATAATGAAATATTATCATAATATAATATATAATAATATATAATATAATAATTATGTATAGAATATAATTATAAAATTAATATTAAAATTAATGTGTTAAAAATATTAAAATCCTTTGATGTGTTATAAATTAATTATAATTCTATTTACATAATAAATATGCCAAAACAGCACTTTTAAACTCATATTATGAATATAATATACATTTTTGTAATTTGTTAACCGTATTATTAATTAATTAATATTACATATATTATGATAAATCTATTCGCATGCATATTATGCTTTAATGTAAGTTACAATATTTATTAACAAAGATTTCGAATTTTGTAAACAAATAAATATAATAATAAATTTGAAAATTAATAAATACAATTATTTTGTCGGAGCTAATTTCGGAGTTAATTTTTCGGAGTCAATGTGATACCGACTACAGAATTAAATTTACGGAGCTAAAAATCTGATCTAAAAATCGGAGCATAAATCGGAGTTAAAATAAAACGGAGTTGATGTGAACGGCCTATAAGATTAGTTAGGGTTAGTGATATGAATTCTGTGAATTCCATGTCATATATGACGTCATAGATTTATTCAGAATCATCATCATCATCATTTACAAGTAACGCCACACAACAAACCCCTAGGGGGTATAGTACTAAGCGTGATCACGTGACGAAAGCACGCTATGATGTAATAGGGTACCGTTAATGACGTCACGTTAAGCGAACACGCAAGTATCCGTAACATTACGTCATCCTGTATTACGTCATAACATCACGTGATAGCAGCACGTGATATTAGCTAATATGATGTATGTTATTAACATCTATAAACATCCATTGAAACATAAGTCCCTAACATTGGTCTTCAAATGAACAACGCAAATAAAAAGCTAGAAAGTGATTCAACGTTCACTCACACACACTACAGGTCAACAGTAGACTAGAAAACGATGGCACGCTGATTAACAATGTTGTACATTTAAAACTTGGAGGCATAGACAGCTATAGCTATAGCTCACAAAAGGATTTTGAAATTCGCAAACTATTATCATAGTCAGCAATACATAAGATGAAATCTATCTGGAACTCCAAAATGTAAAACAGTCTGAAAATAAGAACTTTCAAAGCTACAATCGAACTTATATTATTATATGGTCTCGAATGCTGGACAATCGACTCCACAATGCCTATAGGTTTATATATCTTATAAGAAAATTGATATTTGTTATACCAAGCTACTTAGAATGGCCACAAATATATCATGGAAATATAAGGTCACTAATATACAACTGTACAGTGGAATGCCAAACATCACTGAGGTGATAAAACAATGAAGATTGCGACTAGCATATCACTACATAAGGCACACCGACGAACTAGCTCACAACTTAGTTTTATGGAAACCAAAGAACGGCATACGAAATAGAGGGAGATAACCCAATACATACATAGACATCTTAAAGAACAACTGCGATTGTGAAGAAGAAGACACATTAAGAACACTGATGATGAACAGAAAAGGATGGAAAGTGATTGCAAGATCTGGTCGAATGAGAACTACTCGACTAAAGACAGCTATAGCTATAGTTATATAACTAGCTTACGTCATATCACGTGATGTAATTAACGGTACACCATTAACCCATAGGTTAACCTACATCAATACTACAATACATCAATACCAGGGAGATAATACTCCCTGCTAATACTATATGTACACATATGTGGGTGTCTACATACATGTATGTTAGGTATCAGCTTCAGTGTACTCGATCGTGCGTGTAATGTGAAATCAATAGGGTAGATCGAAGTTAGCTTGTAGCATCAATAATCAATGTGTTATAGTGATAAGCTATTGTAGTAGTTGATAGAGGGCGGGGCCTATTGTAATCTGATATCGGTGTAGTGGTAGTAGTAGTAGTAGTAGTAGTAGTAGTAGTAGTAGTAGTAGTAGTAGTGGTTATTGTACATCGGCGACAGATATTATATTGTTATAAATCCCATAGCTCACAGCAGCATTGGGGATACAGGATTATATATTACGTATTATAATATGTTCTATATATAGAAATGCGCTATAGCATGGAATCTATTTATAGTTCATTACGTAACGATACCCTATTTAACGGACATGTTATGATCGACTGGGATATAATTATGAAATCTACATCCACGCGGGGTGATATTAGGATTTACATCGGAGCGGCGCTCGTTCCCTAATCGACTGCTCGTTAGAGTGCCTGAGTATATACGTGTGTGCGCGCTCCAGTGTGCGGTATCGAGAGAGAGAGAGAGCGCGTGTGTTTTATTGATTACGTCATAGATATCGGCTAACACGACTACAGAGAGAGAGAGAGATAGATAGATAGAGATTATGTACGAACAAATTAGAATGCAATATTGATGAAGGGTCAACGTTACGGACGCTCCTACACACGCGCACACACGCACGCGTAATCACGTGATATAGTGATGTGATCATGTGCTCTAGTGATGTGATGTCACGTGCGACGTGCGATATTCATTTATTTGTGAATTTATTTAAAATCGCATTTTTAGTATTTATTCGAAAGGGCCTGAAAATCGTGCCCGCCAAGTTAGCGAGTGTTAAGAGTGATCAGTGGATAACATTTTGTGTGTGAAGTGATTCTAAGGTAAAGGATTAGTTTAAAGACATATGCAAAAACAATTATTCAATTTGAGCTCATATTGACGACGCGATAATACGTTCAAAATTAGTACAAAATTACATTGAAAAGTATTATAGAAAAATATGTATAACGAAAATATACGAAAATACATGAAAATGGTTGATACAACTTAATTCTTTACATGTTTTATCACTAGCACTCATTCTTGTATATATGATATCTGTTTTCTAAAAAATATCATAAAAAGTGAAGAACATTTTTTTATGTTGGTTTATTTTTTATACCTTTTTGAAAAATATTGATTTGTTCTCAAAAAATATAGCAAAAGTGGTATAAATATAATATTTTACCTTACTTTATATATATAAATAAATTGTAAAAAAAAAAATCAAGTAGTACTAGTGTCACCTATTGGTGCGTATTTCTAGTAGATCACGTGATATATAATTGTTGTATACATATTATTGTACACACGATTAAATATCAGATTATACATACTATTATGCAGTTGATCATGCAGTTGATTGGACCCCCACAAATCGATAAGAACAATGCCTATTACGTTAATTATTACGTAACGAAGTTTGTAAGATCAGCGAGTCGATCAGAGATGTTCATCTAAATAAATCATATTAGGGCCAACAAATACCCATCTAATACCCATCGAATCCCCATCTAATACCCAATATAAGTTATATATTGCATACGACTCTGTATAGTAATTCGATATGAATGTTCGTTATTGTTTCAAAATTTATATTTGCAAATAAGTTGGGTTTTATTTCTGCAATAAATTTGAAATATTTAAATAAATCACGTCTGCGTACAATAATATGTCTCGTACGTTTAGAATTGAAAACCCTAGATGATTCTTAAAGGAAATTGCACGTATATTAAGATGGCATTAATAAAAATGAACGTAATTCAGTAGTTCAAGAGCGTTAAGTGATTTAACAATTACATGTAATATTATATGTAATATTTTCGGAAGTTAACAAAACAAAATGTTAACTATTAAATATGATAGAATTAATACATTAATACATCAATTAAGATAGAAAAAAAAAATTCAAAAAAAATATACCACAATTTTTTTTGGAGGCCTTGAAATTATAAATTTTATAAATTATTAATCATCATTTTTTTTTAAATTATTAAATTAATAAATATTAAAATAATATGATATATATATTGCTATTAATATATATATGTAACATATAATTATTATTCTTTTTAATAAAATTATAAATAAAAAAACAACATAAATCGTAATTTTTCAAATATGTCTAGGAATTTGCAAACAAAAAATTCAGGAATTATGTTAACATTTTTATCGACATACAGTAATTTATAAATATAATTATAAGACAGTGTATTTGTTTTTATATGGTGTATACAAACTGAGTAATGCACAATTTAAATTACTTCATATTATCCCCATGTTAACATGTGTATCTCTCCAATACTAATTTTCTAAAAAAAAGTCGAAAAAGCGCTCAATAACTAATGCATGGATCTAATTTTTATTTTCGGATTTTGCTTTCTATATTATTATTATCAGATTTAGGTTTACACCAGGGTTTTTGTAGAAGCTAAAGCTTATCGAGACAATTACCCTTAATTTTAAAGCAAGTTCAAAAAAACTAAATAAATAAAATATTATAAAATATTAGATGACTTCCTGTTATCCAATACAATGAATAAAATAGAAAAATAATATAAATTGTTTGAACTTGCCATAAAACTATGAAATCATCATTTAATTATTTATAAATAAATAACTAAAATAAATAATAAGTACTATAAAATAATACACTAAACAAAAATATAGATGTATTAGTATAAATGAAGAAAAAAAATGAAGTAAAATGAAGTAAAAATGAAGTAAAAATGAAGTAAAACTGAATAAAACATAACAAAAAGAATATCTAGAAAGATGGTAAGAACTGTTTGTAACATTTTTTTTTTTTTTTTTCATAAATTTATTTCAGTAAATAAGTTTTAGGATTTTTTTTGTAATACTTTATAATAATGTAAAGAATGTAAAATATTTGTTAAACTAAAATATTAGTTTTAATTACTAATTTTTATATAAGTGTCAATAAAGAGAAATAAAACAAAGAAGTATAATCAAATATACAAGAAAAAAGATTCAATACAAAATGTTTATGTAATTAAAAATAAAGTCAAATAATATTATTAGTCAGAGGGAAATAAAAAATACTAAAGAAAAAAGAAATACCTAAAAGTTTTTTTTAATTTTATTATGTTTATATAAACGTCAATTAAAAAGAAAGAAAACATGAAAGTAAATTAAAATATAAAATGCAAACATTCAGTAAAATAATATTATTAATGTCGGGGAAATAAAATATTGTAAAGTAAAACATTCAAAAGTATTAATTTTTTTTAAATTTTTACATAAACGTCAATAAATTAAAATAAGAATAAAATGTGGATCTTAGTATATAATACAATATTAGATAAAAGACATGATATAAGATTTAAAATTAGAAAAATGAGATTTAGATTATAAGTATACTGAGTAAGAAGATAACAAATTTGTATACATACGTTTCCTGAATAATTTATAATTTGAAATATTTTTTAAAATATTATCAAGCTTATTCCAGGTAATTGGTCCAATGTATATTAATGTTCTTCTGCATAGTTCTTTTTTGAAATTAATAATTGAGAAATTATTTATGCTCCTAGTGTTGTGAGATGATGAAGTTACAGAACAAAATGCATTTGTTATATAAGGATGAAGATCATTGAAAACTTTAAACATAACTTCACTTGTACTTATATATGTAATTTCATTTATTTTTAATAAAGAATTATCAATAAATAGTCCACTAGTATGATGTAAAAAATATTTTTTACATATAATCCTTATCATTCGCTTTTGAAGAATATATATGCATGATACATTAGATTTATATGTATTTCCCCAAAATATGTTACAATACTTATGAGGCAAGAATATGGAATTATATATATATGAAGTAATGCTTTTTTATTTATAAATTTGGAAATAATGTATAAATATATACCTATATTAATATATACATATCTTAATATACGTAGAGGGACCATATCAATTATATAATAAAACATACTATACAAGCCAGCGTACAATCGAGTGAACAAAGTGTGTTACTTTCTGTTATCGATGAATCATTCTCTATTGTTCACAAGTGAATATAATCAAGTATAGGGAAGGTTGGAGTGTTCACCATAGATATCATTGAGTTGTAATGCACTCTTAAAGCTATATGATAGGATCCTCTATAGCTGTTATATATAACGATATATCGTGCGTTTTTAATATGGAATCGTGTTATATCGAGTTATCTCTAATTATACCGATCTAGATATACCGCTCTATAGATGTAGTAGCTACTACAAGTACTAGTACTACTACAAGTAGTACTACTACAGTAGTAGTACCTTAGTAGTACCTACTAAAACTATAGTTATACATACCGATATGAACTACTACTTTTACTCGATGAAGGCAAGTAGCTCGAGCATTGTTCGATATCGGGATTTAAAAATCATAGGGGAAGTGATGATTGCTCGGCAAATGATTGGATAAAAAAAGTATGTAGATTTCGCGTTGATTTTGATTTATTAGGCTACAAGACTTTATTTTACATACAAGAATATTCGTATATAATATATATTTGTAGATATAATAACAAGGACAATGAGTTATTTATAATTATAAAACATTATAAAATAGTAAATTATATACCTATCTAGCCACTGGGTTGAATACTACATGCATATTTAATGAATCATATATATATAGATACATTTTTAAGTTCTTTAATACAATTACACATAGACTATAAATTATAGCATAACGAAATACAATATAAAATGAATAATGAATAATACACGCATTGTACATTATATCGTACAATGTTGGCTTTGGGTTTGATATGGTACAGTACTATGTATACATGTAATCGTAATAACACACGCACACATAGTAGTGAGGGAGATGATAGGAATGAAAGGATATATCCCTATAGGGATTGCCGATCATGGAAAAAAAGAATCTATTACTACAACTACCACTACCCGATATATGTTATATATATATATATATATATATGTTATATATATATATATATATATATATATAATGACATATACTTTGTCATTCGATGTTATTGAATGTTCTCCTATATATATATACCTATATATACCTATATATACCTATATATCTATATATCTATATATATATATATATATATATATATATATATACATATAACTATATATCTCCTATAGGAGAATGACTACGTCACATACTATAGTGAAGTCACGTACTATAGTGAAGTCACATACTATAGTGAAGTCACGTACTATAGTGAAGTCACGTACTATAGTGAAGTCACGTTGCATGTATATTGCGTAACGTAAGAGGATACTGGATTACGTAATATTGACCAACATCAGCTGTAGGTATCAGGTATCATCGAGATCAACAACAACACTATGGGTCTAGTACAGCACTGTAATGTAATATCGCACTGTGCTATGTACACTGTTAAAAATAAGGGTTGTTATTCTACAAAATTATAGGGTTGTTAATAAAGAAGGGTTGTTTACTTATAATTTCAATAACAACCCTTGTTAAAAAAGGGTTGTTAATATAAGGGTTTTTAATATCAAATATTAAAGGGTTGTTAATATCAGAAATAAATGGGTTGTTAATAAAAAGGGTTGTTTACTATTATTAAAAAAGGGTTGTTAATAAAAAGGGTTTTTAATATCAAATATTAAAGGGTTGTTAATAAAAAGGGTTTTTAATATCAAATATTAAAGGGTTGTTAATAAAAAGGGTTTTTAATATAAAATATTAAAGGGTTGTTAATAAAATGGGTTGTTAATATCAACAATTAAAGGGTTGTTTACATTCATTTTTAATAACAACCCTATAGGGTAATAAGTTCATATAATTATTTTATTATAGAAAGAATAAAATATTATACTTTTTAATTATTTAGAAATATTGATTTAATTTTTATCTATGCAAATTAATTATAAATTATTATTTTAAATTAATATTTAAGTAATTATACTGTTTTAATAAATAAAATATTATTTTAAAACTTATAATTATTTAAGTAATCCTATGTATTTTAATATATTATCAAAATATAATTCAGGAGACTTGTGAACTACAATTTTAATCATAATTATATTGATAATACAAATAGAAATCATGTGAAATAATTGCCCAATATTTAATATATAGCAATTGCATATTGATTAAATATTGTATTCAATATTAAAATGATTATATTATTGAATTTAAGTTTTAAATCTAACTTAAATGAAATTATATAATATATTATAATATATAAGTTAATATTTTGCTATGGTAATACTTATACGCTAATATACTATTATTTATTTTACATATAAACTTACGTTCAACTTACATCAACAACTTAAGTTCAATTTAAGTTATGAACTTAAGGGTTGTTAATTAATAGCTAATTAGCTATTAATTTAAAAAGGGTTGTTAACTATTAATTTAAAAAGGGTTGTTATCTATTAATTATTAAAGGGTTGTTAGCTATTAATTTAAAAAGGGTTGTTAGCTATTAATTATAAAAGGGTTGTTATCTATTAATCTAAAAAGGGTTGTTATATATGGATTTTGAAAGGGTTGTTAAATAAGGTTTTTAAATAATATTTTTTAACAACCCTAAAAGGGTTGTCCACCGTGACATACCAGACAACCCTTATATTTCAGTTTTAACAACCCTTTTCTTCTAACAGTGTATAGTGTGCATATATTACTGTGTTATATTGCACCTATTCAATATATAATTTATTTTAATATAACAGAGTTAAACTTTTTGTATAAATAAATACTTTGCAGTACAATAATTCATTTACATATTATATATATACATATGTATTTATTTATACTATTCAATAAGATTACCACATGTATATATATATATATATATATATATATATATATAGTTATATACATAATCACACATACATAGAATAGTCCACATAGATATTATTGTTAAGTTGTTAAATAAGTTCGTTACCTAGTACGTTATCGATAACGTTACGATCGTATGTCTGTATAATATAGTATACACTGTATATTATACACCTATATATATATATATATATATATATATATATATATATATATATATATATATATATATTAACTGAAAATATGATTAAATTAAATCTGTACACGATACTTGGGTATCACATTGTAAGTGAATTGTGTGAAGGGAATACGCCCCCATAATCGATATATCGATAACGTATATATATATATATATATATAAGAATATAAAACCGACTATATATGTTATGATTAAGGCGGTAGATAGCATGTATAGATGTATTACATAGTGACCAGTCCGCAATGCCATCACAAGTCTAACACTAGTAGTAATGGGTCGTGTGATCAAGTGGTCAAAGAGGTGTAATTAATGAGGCTCTCATTAGCCGGTAATGGCAGACAAGGTAGGCTATAACGCAATTGCATGGCGTACATGGCATAGGCGTATTAGCATGTCATTCGCGATTAGTATTATTGACTTCACTCGTTATTATATCTTGTAAACCTACACACATAGCAACAAGCGCACACACATAGCAACAAGCGCACACACATATCACTAAGCGCACGCACGCACGCGTGTAAGTGTATACAATCTTATACGAGTAGGCGTGGTGTTAGAACGGAGAACCTGGAGAAAGAGAGAGATATAGAAAGAGATATAATAGTGTTAATAGAGTATTTCAACGAATAGCACATGTCAAACGTAGCCTTCAGTACCCAAATGTATGACGAGATGCAATAAGGGTAATTATCTCGATAAGCTCAGCTTCTATAATTACCCTGGTGTAAAAACCTAAAGATGATGATAATAATAATAATAATAATAATGTTTCACAATAGTGCGTAGTAAAAGTGGCATGATAGGACATCATAAATATACTACAAGGACATCGTTTGGCTGGACTCATAGTACATGTGTACATTGTATAAACTGTGATTACGTAATAGTAATGGTCAACAGGTGTAGAGAGAGGTATAATCATCAACAATATATTGTTATAACATCCGATGTTTAATATTCATATTTCGTTATAATCAACATTACGCGCGATTATAAATACATATATATATATATATATATATATATATATATATATATATATATATATATATTGTATATATACAAGCATGCTTGTACATATAGATGTAGCTATACATACACATATTTACAATGTTATTCTTATATAGATATTCTTATATATGAGAATATCTATAAACATTAGGGTAATGTCACTCAATTATATATATAGGTTATCTAAATTAAAAATGTAAGCTACAATCAAGCAAGTACTATCATATGATGTGTAAACTGTATATTAACTAGTGTAATATACACAGAATATATTATACACAATATAGACGTTAATGTTAATGTTTAAAAAACATGACGTGTTGGATGTTTTATGTACTAAATCACACACATACACTACAAAAAGGTGTATAACAATATGACAATAGGACATTACTGAAGCACCTGCGCAGGGTTATCTAATACACATGCGCAGGTTATATAATACGCATGCGCAATAAACAAAGGCACCTCAAACAATGAACAATACAGCGTATCGCACGTGATTTAGATTCGGGAGGGGGCGGGGCGGGGGGGCGGGGCCGAATACTGATCGAGGACATCGCGTCGTGTCCTTACACGCGGGTACAATTATAGAGAATATGTGTAATGCCTAATTAAAATTATAATTACGATGAGTAATGTATACATTGTCTACAGAAGATCACTATAAACAATGCACTACTCTAAAGAATGCACGGCATTATATCGTGTACCCTACCCGTATATTAGCTCGCTATACATTTTTATAGATTTAAAGCAGATTCTAAAGCAGAATGTTCGAAAATCTGCTTTAATTCTGCCCTAAATCTGCCGAAATTGTTTACTGGGTATAGCAGAGATATGTAGTAGGTTATTAAACTCACTTTGTTACTAATTGTGCGTATATATTTTATTAAAAGATTAGATTATGTATATTGAATACATTACTGTTTGTAGGTATATATGTTATATGATGCATGCTTATCATTGAAACCGTATGAATATGTATGTATAATCTATTTGAAATATATATGTAGAAATTTATAATAAAAATGACAATTAAATATAAAAACTCGATAATAATTGTTATACAGAAAAGGATAGAGATAATCAATGCGATAATACATACACAATAGGACATATACTATAGATAAGGACACATATAATAGATATTATAACGACACACAGAACAGCGAGATAGGTAGGCGTAGTGAATATAAATAACCGCCGCCAGGACGAACTCCCCACTCATTGACCCCGACGACCCCAACAATAGGATACACTCACCAGTCTACCCACCAGTCTACCCACTAGCGAGTGGAGTTGCTACAACGCAGCGACACGCCCATAATGTGATTTAGATACATTGACAAAGTAGGCCGATGTACAGTACGGGGAGGGAGAGAGAGGGTGTTCTACACGTTACAGCTAGACCGATGATGACGATGATGACAGCTGATTACAGCACACACACACACACGATTATTACGTCATATCGCCTTCACTGATCCTATTACGTAATCACCACACGACGATAGGGGGCAGCAGCGGCGTCGCGTTACGAGATGTCACCCAGTCTCCCCTATACCAGTATCATCCTAGAAATACCATCTCATTGTTAGTCATATACTATAGTATACCGGGTACTATAGTACTAGCAGTGGTACTAATATTCTAGTATATATAGTTACTATAGTAACTACTTTTCTATAAATAACATGGATAGTCAATATTATCCAGTAGATATTATATATATAATATAACTTCCTGTTTAGCTCAGTTGGCTAAGGCGTCAGACACACAACCAGTATACTGCTTATCATATAGGACGCGGGTTCGAGCATCGTCAACTGGATAACGTTTGGACCATTAAAATAGGTCTTAAAATAATATTTAGAAGTGATCTTATATAATTGAGTATAAATAAATGATCGGCTCTCGTTAAAACCATGGATGCATTAACACGAGAGCTGCTTCGAAGGGACATTAGATCCATATGGTTATAAGTGAAAATGTCATCTAAGTTCCTGAATGGGATGAAAGGACTCTACAAAATAAAAATAACAATATACTATAAATATAGAGGGATATATCATTTCCGGTAAATAAGCAAATAAAGAATACACATTATGAGTGATAATAACAATAGTAGCGGCCTGATCCTCGCTTTAGATTGGGTACTAAAACAGCGACGATAACGCGCGAGATACCGCGAGAACAGTCACGTGACGGGGACATCAAATCACGTGACCGAGTGGGTCGGCCGGAACCACGTGTAGCCTATCAATTATAGCGGCACTAAAACACACGTCAGGCCCGTCGTACGAAACCGTAGGTACAAGTGTACTTAAACAGTAGGTACAAGTGTACTTAAACAGTAGGTACAAGTGTACTTAAACAGTGACACAATACTCGTATTTACATAATCATCGGCGTGATTACATCACTTCGTACACAGTGTGTAGTACACCCTATGTACGTACGTTACATAAGATATTGCTCTAATATATATATATATATATATATATATATATATGTGTGTGTGTATATAACATACACTGTATATACATATATGGCGGGTGGGTAACATATTGAATAGAAGGGGTGATAATATAGTGGGCAATAAAGTTTAAATAGCCTAGCCTACGAACAACCATTAACATAAATATTTAAGTTTCTATTGCGAGAGCAGTCGTTACTTGTGTTACACGTACATACATACATACATACATACATACATACATACATACATACATACATACATACATACATACATACATACATACATACATACATACATACATACATACATACATACATACATACATACATACATACATACATACATACACAAATAACAGTACGTATGTATGTATGGTACAATGGTACATCATAACTAGAGCACTGCATTGCACACGTAGCTGTATACATTCCAGTATATATACTGGACAGCTTACTGTTTATATAAGTATATAACAGTATGCTGTTATCACAAAGAAAGCATTGTATTCATTCATTCATTGTCATAAATTAGAATGTTAACTCTACTGCATTACAAGTATAATATATTAATGCTATATATATATATTGGTTGTACTTATTATTTAGAATATGATATATCGTTTATACCTATAGGTATAAACGAATACATTAATATATCCCATATAGGTTTCCCTATATATATATATAAGTTTGTATATAAATAATACATACAAATAACGACATTACGTATATCTACAATTGTGTTCATACTACTGTTAGTATAAACCGCTGCATTATACGATATGCTTGTACACAGTGTATATTTTACATGTACATATACACTGTACTCACACACTATATAGTATATAGTATATAGTATATATGATTTGTTCACAGCATATATAGTTATACATGTACAATGTACATTGTACAGTGCACTGTAAATGGCGTTCATCCATAGTATTGTACATTGTACATATTATACAGTGTACATTATGCATTGTACATATTATACAGTGTACATCATACATTGTACATTATACAGTGTACATTATACAGTGTACAATGCATGTATACGTAGACAATTAAGTCTACAACTAGTGTACACAGTGGAAGTGACGCTATAATACGTGTATGTGTGTGAAAGTATCATACAGTGATGCGGTAATACTCAGTAAGGGGTATTTTGTGGGCAAATGACCTCCACTTTATAAATTGTTTGCAACACAAAAAATCAGATTTGTTCATAATCCTATTTATTTATTATAAAACAGTAGATGTATAATTAGATTTTGTTTCCATATAGGACAATTCAAAACAAACTAACTATATGTGGAATGTCCCCTCCCCCCTTAAAACAGCACCACATTGAATATCTACAATGCGCATGGCAGTGAAGGCAGCGCTGCACTGCGCATGTGTAAGATACACTCAGGTAGGTGAGTGAAGGTGCTAATGGAGATAAGCTTCTTCGATAGCATACCTGTTGGTAATTAGTTATATAATATACTACTCAATCTATCGATCGATAGATCAATTATATATATTTATATATATATATATAAATATATACATATATATATATACTACACACATGTATGCGCTAGTTTAATAAGTAATAAAGGTATTGTTTTACTACTAAGATCTAACGAGAAATACAATACAAATGAAATGTACACGAATATTAATCATACTTTATGAACATCGCCTGGGCGGCTAATAAAAACGCAGTTGTTGACTGATGTGACACGTGCCAGCACACGCGTACATCACATACACACGCGAACACAGAACGCACGCATACACACAGTAACCCCCAATACAGGTAACGTGAGAATAAATAGACATGGCAAAGATTTTTTAAGGAATGCTTAGCAATATCTTTAGGCGTAGTGTGGAGGTATGTGTATTGGATAATACAGTATGTATACATATTATACTATAGTATACTATATTATACTATATATAGTAGTATTATTGGTGGTGGTAGTAGTAGTAGTAGTAGTAGTGTGGGTTTAGTACTGATTTCACTATATAATTATCTCCAGGATTTATCACAAATCAATGTTATTATGCTAATTAGTAGATGTAAAAGTGTATACAAATGACGCATGCGATATCTCGCGCGATATCGTGTTATATCGTCTAATCTCGTCTCGTATCTCTATAGATCACTAGTATATAGTCGTACCGTATGTCTATGTGTTATATGATACGAGTGTGTTTACGGTGTCCATGTCGCTATGCTGCAATGTAATACATCTTATTAGACAGAGAGGGGAACGCGTGTATTCATTCAATGTGATTACATAACAATGTGACGATAGTAGCCGATCCAGATATATTCCAGAGCAACCGACCCCAGCATATTGAATGGGAGATACTTATACGTGATACTAGATCGTGTATATATATATATATATATATGGATATCCACTATAGTGGAAAGTGTAATGCTTCCACTGGAACTATGGTAATATGCTATTGTTGTTGGAGGTTATATTAACTATATGTATGGGTGTAGGTGTGGGTCTGGGTGTAAGTCTATATATACATGTGCAACTTACAGGAGGGGTTTAGTAACAATTAGGTGGGTTTTGTTGGTTCATACTGGATAAAGTTGGACGGGGTAATATGAATTAATCAAGAATATGTCAAAGTTAGTCAAAAGTGTATAGGATTTAGTCAATATGGTATATAAATTAGTCAATATTGTATATAAGTTAGTCAATAGAATGCTTTATTGTTGATATTCGTGTTAGTATGTTCAATAATACGTTTATTATTAAGTTTTTATTAAAATATAATATACCATTATATAATAACGTATTTATGTAAATACATATATTTGTATATACATATATATTTGTACTATGTCCTAATTATATTACACACGTATTATATATTGATGTATACCCCCTTAATGCTGTATTCATTATTAAACTTATGACATCCTATACGATATGTATTATAATATGGAAACAATTGTATTTAGTAATATATTAAATATACATATATCAGATAATTCTATATTGCATTGCCACCGTCTCCACTGCTTTGTTGTTCTGGATACAGAGTGTTACCCACGTGACCTTCACGTGACCTTTACACGTGACCGCTACAAATGACTTCTACATGGTTTGACCTCTAGATGCACACAGTGTGTCACACACACACACACACACCGGTGTATGAGTAGTAGACCGGTATGTGACTACGCGCATGCCATTGTCGGTACACACGCACACACACGCACGCACACACACGCACGCACACACACGCACGCATACACACGCACGCACACACACGCACGCACACACACGCACGCACACACACGCACGCACACACACGCACGCACACACACGCACGCACACACACGCACGCATACACACGCACGCATACACTTACGAATACCATTATTACAATTACAAACACTTAAATAGCGATAACGCGGCTACATATTCTATTTCTAGGAAATAAAGGGATTTATTCATAGTGACCTCCGCCGCCTCACACTGTATCATCTACTTCCGTGTAAACACTACCACGTGGTGATAGCGCCGCAGGATGTGGTCACTACGAGATAGTCACGTGATACACCGAATACACATGCGCAAAACAACATAGTGCGATACATGGGGCGTGTTAGTAACCTCTAGAGAGGGTTACTGTACCCGAGTATAGGTGTAATTAGGTAGAGAATTAGATATTAGGTATTTTAATATTATTATTCGATTACACTTAAATAATTGTTTCAATTATTATTTAAATTTCTAAACTATTATGATTATTATACTGGGATCACTGAATGTAGAGAGAAACTAACGGGGATATCACTGATACGGAGACACACGCTACATATTTCATGCGAATCAGGCACATGTCTGTACTCTACATATAGATTACATGCAGAGGTACCCGATGAATTGTTTACAATGTACACTATACAATGTACACTATACAATGTAACCTATACAATGTACACTATACAATGTACACTGTACATTGTACACTATACAATGTACACTATACAATGTACACTATACAATGTACACTATACAATGTACACTATACAATGTACACTATACAATGTACACTATACAATGTACACTATACAATGTACACTATACAATGTAACCTATACAATGTAACCTATACAATGTACACTATACAATGTACACTATACAATGTACACTATACAATGTACACTATAGCAAGCTATTCGTACAGGTATGTAGTATGTATACCTATGTATACCTATCATAGAGCTAGAGAGAAAGCCCTATCTCTGTGATACCTATGTAGGTATGTGGTACGCGAGAATGTCACGTATACAGACAGATAGCGCTGTGAATATGTCTACGTCATTACAGGTATGTAGACATTAGTCGAATGAGGGCGACACTCCACGGTGAACCGCGGCTACACACTTTAAAGAGCGTTTGCGACCCCATAGTGTGAAGTAGCTACGCCCACCGTACAGTGGACACGTTACCCTATAAAGAGGGTTAAAGATAATCTTATCGTGGGGATAGTTAAGCGTACACTGTACACTGTACACTATACATTGTACACTGTGTACAGGCTTTATACGCACCCATACACACATGCAGTGAAAGTGTGCACAGTGTGTAGTTCATTATTATGATTGTCAGTGCCACTATCGCTGCCACTATCACTATCGATACCACTATATATGTCACTATATATCACTATCGATATATATATATCGTTTTCACGGTCACTGTGTATGTCACTATAGATGTCACTATTGGTGTCAATGTTGATGTCACTGTCGATGTCACTACTGTAGCTATTGGTACTCTTACTATTAATATTATTATAATAATTGAATAATACGAATAGTAATTTACTATTAAACTCGCTACTACTAATATTACTTTTATTATCATAATTATATCTCTAAAACACACGCGTACACAAACACACGCGTACACAAAAATAGATAACAAACATTGCCGATTGTCGTAATCAGTGAGACAAAACGGGCGTCACAGAATCGCCAACACCACCCCAGTGATTTATCGACTACTACTACTACTACAGCTACTGCAGCAACAGAACCACCCCGTTAGAATGCCAACAATGCCAGTGACGACAACAATAGGCTTATTGTACTTTAACATATACGCACGTACAAAGGTGCGCTGTTCGTGTGCGCGTGTGCGTATGAGTGTGCGGCACATCTCCGTATACACACTATAGTGTGCGCAAAACCGGACATATGTGTGAGTGTGATTGAATGTGTGCGTGTGTATGCGTTGGTATTTATGTAGTTATGCTAATGTACGCGTGTGTATTAGATAATTAAGTAATGTACGCGTGTGTATTAGATAAGTAAGTAATACGCATAGATCACATGACAACAATAGCGAAATGCATTATCACTTATCATCAGTATACGTCAAGCTATTATTGTATTTACTGTAATCAAATGAATCGCATCAATAAGTATCCATTGTTCCTGTCTATAACATACTTTAGTATAGTATATATATATAGTATATATAGCTATAGCATAATATAGCCAAACTCAGACAAGTATACTATACCTAATACCATACTGTTGGTATTCATACTATAGTAATAGCGAACATAGAACACAGGTTCTAACATTCTAAATACTATATATATATATATATATAGGTGTGTGCTTTGCTTAGATAATGAATACCAGTGATCGATACATCGTAGCGCGTGTGAATAGTACAGGTATGTCTAGCATTACTTCTAGTAGAGCGACACCTTACAGTCATGTAGCCCGTGTCAGTGGTGTCAATAATTGTACTGGAGGCATATGGATAGGTTATAAACACAACTTACTACTTACTATTAGCATGCGATGTGGCATGGACAGTTGACCAGTTGACCAGATGGACACCGCCGTCTACACAATGCATCCACTGACTGTACTAGTGTCCATCTGACTAACTGTCCTACAGCTACACACGTCACATCCGTTATACCGTTTAACTATAGGCGTTGTTATCCTAGGTGTGTGTGCGTGTGCGTATGTGTGTGTATGTATGTGTGTGTGTGTGTGTGTGTGTGTGTGTGTGTGGAACTCTCACAAGTGTGTGTGTGTCGGCATTTGGAATGCGCATGTGATCCGTATGGTGTCGGTGGGTGGGGTATCTGTAATTGTATCGATAACCCATGGGTTTACCATGGTACTAAATCCTAAATCTATATAATAAAAGAAATTATAATCTAATAATAATAATATATATATATATATATACATATATATATATGTCAAAACAAAATAATAAAGTACTCCCGTATATTACCGTGAATTCACTGTTCTAATGCGACATTTCCATATCTACGAATTACGCGATTACGTTCTATTTATAGATATTTCACGTGCAAACGTTCCTATTTATAAACAATAGAGGTGTAATGAGTTTGTTTACAATACGACGTCTACACAAACATTCTCGTATAGGCAATATTACATAGGCAATATCACATAGGTCACCCATACATATACCCTATAGGGTGCGTATATATACGGCGTATATTATACGCGTATACGCAATACCGTACAATGTATATTGTATATATGGAATATATTCCATATATATATATATATATATATATATATATATATATATATATATATATATATATATATATAGTATACTCAATAGCCTTCCTTTATATATATATATATATATATATATATATATATATATATATAAACATGCCGCGGCTATAGCCCGTATATTACATATTCAAGGTTAGTCACATATCACGTTACATAATCACCTATCGTAGCCGGTGATTACTTTCGTGGATCCCTCCTCTCCAATAGAGTGACGCGCGTCACACTCCAGTAATTCTCACCGGCCGTATAGGTATATACACCGTCTATATATAGTATCCTACTTAAATAGTAGATGTTAGTATCTTACCGAGACGACGTGTAAGTCCGTCATGGCTTTGTCCTAAGAACATAACCCTAAATCACCACGCACATCGCATGATCATTCTCGTAGGGTGGGTGGAGGGTGGGGGGGGGGGAGGGTGGAGGGTGGAGTAATACCTCCCGTATCGATACGTATACATTCTACTTGCAAGATGTTTAGATGCGTAGGAGGTATAGGGACGAGCTACATTAATTCTAACGACGCGACACCTACTATACTATATATATATAGTAACTATGGTTACCGCCAGGGTACTCGCGTATCTATACTAGACCAAGGTACAGACTCCGAATGTCGAGGTAGCCACAACAAACCTGATGTTTCACAGTGTTAGCATCTTCCTCGGTGATGGTGTGAAGTCGGGAGATGTCGGCATACGAAGCGTACATCCCTGGCATATTACGTAATACCGGGGGGCGGGAGGGGGCGTGGCTTATAATGTCACGTGTCGGCGGAGTGGGTACGATAGGTGATGTGTAGGCGCCCTAAACCACGATGATTTGGATACGAGCTATATGGTTACGTCCAGTCGTGTGTGTGTGTGTTTGTGGACTGTGCTAGGTAGTCCTTTAACAGAGTGGTCGGATGTATAGAGAGGGAGATAACGTTGTCGTTAACTTTGCGTCTGTTCGTTACGCAATACTGAACGCGATGATGTCACCACCGAGGGGGGCGTGTTCACCGAGTACGGAACGCGACGTTTCTAGGAGGGTCTACGGTGGTGGTGTTGACGCACGCGTGCGCGTCACCGAATTGGAGTAAAGGGGTAGGGGCGTGTCGTGAAGGCGTGACGTCGGTGGCGGTACGAAGAGGTTTAACTCGATTGTCCCCGGTACGATGACCCTCGTTCTAGTGCCTGGTCCAGGTGGGCGTGTCGTGATCGTTATCAAGTGGGCGTAACTCTTATCTCTATCTCGATTATCTATTGATACGGCTACTGATATTACTACTGGGTAATCGTGAATGGAGAGCGATACGTTTGTACGTGGAGTGATGTACACACTTCGAGAAGATGTGATTTGATCGTCTCGCTTGAATAGACTCGCGTCGTGGCGGGCGTCCTCGTAATCTCGGTGAGGCGTGCGTTCTGGCGATCGTACTGGTGTTGTTTATATCGATGGGTGCACACCGTGACGACCTACTAAACGTTTCCATTGTTCATCTGACGTCACTTCTTCATTACGTAACATTCGCCAGGCTTTAAGTAGCGCGTCAATAAAGGGTATTACAGAAGGTGACATATATTGATTGTAGCCAATATATTAGCCTATAAGCTATACATATACGATACCAATTATTTTGTTCATCTATGATGTTAAAGCTCGGATCTATATTCCAATAAGGTGGTCTCGTGGTACACTACTTTTTAATGTGATTGACATATTATATAATACTAGCCACGCCTATGTATACATCCAGTGAAAACTCGCGCAGCTTGACTGATTTTGTCAATCCGAGAAAGTCTGTGAAGCTGACTTTAACATGGACAGCATACAAGGAGGCGTGGCTTATATTATATAATATTTACCATTCGATTACAGTGCACCGAAATGACCACAGCTTTAATATATCGGTGTGAATGATTAATAGTACCTTACCGTTTGTAATAGAAATACAGGAATACCTAGTATCTACTATTGGATATTTAAAAATCGGGTATGAGTATACATACGTCATATAAGGTCATAAATGTGACTTAATCGTCGACTATTATTGAATAGTGTATTGTATGATATTATTCAGATAACAAATTAATATCATCATTGGGTTACCGTATCGTTATCGAATATCCTAAATAAAGATGAATCACCGGGGGGGGGGGGGGGCGGGGCGTGTTCACACGGCAGAAATCTACGACGAGAAATCATCTTACATTTCGTCGTACTCGTTGCAATCAAGTCAAGTCGTAGATTCTAGTCTGCGATGCCGATTTTGTGATTATCACAGATTTAAGATTTGATTTGCCGTTTAAACGAGGCATTATAGGTACTTATACATTATAGATACCTATAGGTAATACACATATCACGGTGTACACATTTGTGACATAAAGTTTCGGAACTATAACATATATTAGATTTCTATAACACGTGTAATGATGATGGAAATAGATCGTAGATCAGGTGATTATAGTTTTCATCAAAAGTATACTTATAAGTGCACTTCTGTATTGGTTCAATATAATATTCAGTGTTAAAAGTATCATTTTACTTATGAAATAATAATGGTCGTATTTCACAAAACACTGATTTAGATAGGACTGTAAAAACATCGATTGTAAGTTTGTTCATAAGAATTCAGTGATTTACACAGGGTCGCTATTCATTATTTTGCGTAATAGTATTGCCACCTATGAACGTATTTTACTCCTAATTACATTGAGTCACCTACCTATATGTAGTAATAGTGATTATGCCTTGCTAACACTTTATCGTTATGTAATATGATATATATATATATATACATCTTTTTAAATACTTACTATGCATCTAATTTATAAATTATATATATGTGCTTATAAGCATGCTTGTAATACAAAATATATAATATATAGCTGCCTATTTGATATATAATAGGGTTACATATATATATATATATATATATGGATTACTACATGAGTTATACTATATAGTTACAATAATAATATCTTATCAGATATTCATGGAGCTATAATACGATGATGATCTATTTATAGATATAATCTATTATTATATATACTCTATTATTAGATCAGATTACTAGGGACTCGCGATTACTATTGCGATCGAAAGAGATTATTTGACGACCGACTGTCAAAATAGAACGTACTTCAACATATAGTGCATATTCTGCTACGCATGCGCGAGTGATTGATGAATCGATTCACACTATATATAGTATATATGCATACCGAGTGAGGATAAACTCTAATTTCTACGATGCCCATATATGGAATGTATGCACGACTACCGGTAGCGACACCTAGTAGCGACACCTAGTAGCGACGCCTAGCGGCAGTTATCGAATAGGTTAGGTACAAGTAGTCTACCGTACCTAGTCTAACACCTAACTTTAGATATAGGCGTGTACACTACCGGAATTTAATAATAAAACCTAATGGAATTATGGGTAATGGTTTGCATTCAAAGTAGCGTATTAAACATAGATAATAATTAAATAATATTAATAATAATAATGATAATAATATACTAATTATAATATTTATTAGAAGAATTTTGATGGTTTTCTGATTCGTTTTCTAGTTTATAATAGTAATATGGTTTTCCTCCAAAGGGGTTTCAAACAGTATAGCATATTGTATATTGTGTCGCCCTTTGATGTGAGGGGCTTGTGTTAACAATTGTAGTGTTTACAATTGTAGTGAGCGTACAGAGGTTTAGAGGAGCCTTGAGTGGGATGTAACAGAGGTATAATGTGCTATAGGGGGGCTATAAGGGGCCTGTAATAACAGTTCCCGGCTCTCTAAATACCACGACGCAAATATGCATATATACATTATAAGGTTGTTAAAATAGGAAATATGTGAATGATTTCCATGAATTCATTAAAGTATAATACTTGTATAGTGTATAATTATTGTACAGTGTAAAACGAGTATACAATGAATATTGTACAAAGATTATACAATGTGTAATATGTACAATATACGATGTACCAAGAAGTACAATAACCACCAGTGTTGGGAAAATACAAATTCTTATGTTTTTTTGGATTTTCTAGGTTTAACAAAATATTTTCTAGGTTTTTATAAAAGTGTTGCCTATTATTGCTTTAAATAATATATATTATTTTATTATCTTTGAAATTTACATGGGTGGTCCATATTACAGTTTCCATATTATTATAATATATATTTTTATTAATAATATATATATATATATATATATATATATATATGACTTAAAATATCTATAACATTAATATTAAAATAATTAAAACAAATTAAATAACATCTATAATTTAAAATACAATACAAATAGCGGATACAAATGTGCCCATCAAGTAGTCATATACTAAGGGTGTGTTTTTCGTCATCCAGCTACGCTCAACGCGCGACATCGAATTTTACAAAGTGTTTTTCGTCAACCATTCGTCGAACTTCGTCGAACTTCGTCGATCATCATATAAGTATTGGTAAATATATGCGCGCATACCTACAAATAGCAATACCGTTATGATTGTGACGTATTTTATGACTCAGCTCATGGGCGGAGCTTCAAATGCGTGCGACGCCGTTCGTTCTAGAATTCAAATTCAATGAAGAACTGCGCGGATAGGAATAAAAGGTGTATCGGCGAAGTTAGCTGTTCGGCGAACGCTGTCCGATATCTCGTACAAGTTTACATGTAGTGAATAGGGCTTTGTAAAATTCGATGTCGCGCGTTGTGCGTAGCTGGATGACGAAAAACACACCCTTAGGTATATACGGCGTACACATACATGTTATACATACGGGTGAGGAACGCGCCACACTGCAATACAAAACAAATAGTACAACATTGTTCTTGTGTTTTGATGTATGGTTTATTAAGTTCTTGATAAATACAAGAGAAAACTAAGAGCTACTTGTAGTCGAAACCAGGCCACCTCGCTTATAAGTCATTACAAGATGTTAGCTATTCTACTGACCTATAGCTAGACCACAGATTATATATATATATATATATATA
>OZ025239.1:123107109-123177109 GCA_964019155.1 Osedax fenrisi | reverse complement strand
GACGTGGCGAGGTCACCCAACACGATACACATCCGGTCGCCGGTGACCTGGTGAACTCCGATATGTAGGGGATACCGCTCCTCGGATGAAGTCGACCGCCGATGTTCGTCGACGGCGGACTCTCTAGAGGTCGTAGGGGTCAACGATATCGACCCGGATGTTGATTTGGATGCAGTTTCGGGCGTGCGAATATCGGTACGGACGTGTGTGTATTCATCGATAGGCGTTGGTGTAGTGCATCTTATAGGTAGTACAGTGGGGGGTTCAGAAGGGGCGGTAAGGTGTCTAATAAGGGGTACAGTTGTGGGTTCAGTAATTGATTCAGACAGAGGTTCGGTAGCGAGTCTAGTAGATAGTTTAATGTGAAGGAAGGAAGTAGATTTATGGTGTTTAGATGGAGGTTCCGAACAGAGTCTGATACGGGCTTCGGTAGGGCTTGCTACGTGAAGGCCAGTATACGTATCAGAAATAGATCGAGTATTCGCTTTTTTAGAAGATGATATAATTGGCATTCTCGTCGCTTTCGTGTTTATGTCGAGCGAAGTTTCGCTAGGACATGAACTCGTGTCCTTCGTATCGCTCGTTCTCAGACGTGATCCGTTATCTGACGGGGTCACGTGTGAGGGTTGTGCACCACGTGGTGCTATTGGTGTTGTATCGAATGTTTCATCCTGACTATCCGTTGTTTCACCCAGATCCGGATCTTCTTGTACCTATTTAGGAATTCTACCGTTAGTCTTACTATTCAGGTAGTTGAAATTCATATTTATTACATGTATTAATATGTATAATTTTAATATTTATATATATATATATACATATATAAACTTGTAATTTTGTAATCCATGTTAATTTTATACAAATTATAAACTTATAAAATATATTCACTGAAATGAATCAAAGATTCCTAACGTTTCAGAATGTATAATCAAATAACTATATATAATATATATTATGTTAAGTAATAAGTAATTAAATAAGTAATATTTAATGAGGTTTTTTTGAGAATAGATATATGGGTAAGGTTATATATAAATGAAATATTTGATTTAATTAGGAGATTATAAACCACGACTTTTGTTAGAATATTAAAAAGAATTAATATGATTTATTTCGATGGTGAATTGAAGAACGTAACTTAAATATAGTAAAGTTATATAGTATATTTTTGACTTGGCTACAGATATACATTATGTTAGTTTACATTAGTTTATTAAAATATTATGAAATTGAAAATTATGATTATGATGGTGATAATGATGAAGATTATAAATATTTTAATTATGATGCTGATGTCGATGACATAATATAGATAGTTCAATACCATATTCAACAGTATATATATGTATAAATATATAATTATAATTTATAATTTATTATTTATAAATATAAACCAATAATACATATGTATCTATCAATCAATCTACCAAGCTGTCTATCAATCTATAAATATAAAGTTTATTAAGTTTATTGTAATATTTGTTTACGGATAATATTTAGATTTGTATTATACCATATTCGGAATAGTTTTATTATATGCCACGGTCATAAGACACATAAGCCATACAGCGTTTATATAAATATATATATTAAAAATAAATTATAATGTTCTATGTTATTTAGTATTTAAAAATATATTTATAGGTATACAAATTATAATACAGTCTGAACAAATGTAGTGGTATACAAATGTAGATTATTTTATACAAGACAATAACATTGGAATGCATCCATATAGTATTTTTAATTGGAGAGCTTATATATGTCCTAGTTACCGATTAACTAATTAGTTAAATTTATAAAATATTTATAATTGATGATAACAAAAATAATTATAATTAATTAAATAGATAAATAATACCTACATGTATGTTCTAAAGTTAATTTAAATTTTTAAATAAATTAAAAATAGGTATAAAATAAACCATTTTTTAGTTATTTTTCACTATTCTAAATATCTAATTATACTATATATATATATATATATATATATATATATATATATATATATATATATATATATATATATATATATTCAGAATGAAAATAAATCATATTAAATATTTATCTAATCACAATTTAAAAGTTGATAATATAAAAATAAATGTGGATATATCCACACTCCATATAAATTATAAATTACCAAACAATATATTGCTTAAGTGTTGAGTCTACAATCGTTATTGTTGAGGATATATAGTATTACCAAAACCATCTGAGCCCAAATGGCTTTGGTATTACTATAGTGCTATATATATATATATATTATACTATAGTGATATATAGTACTAGGGTAATATCTATTAGTTAATTTGATTTAATTTAATTTATTTTAATGACTCTTTCTGCCAGAGAAATCAAGCGCCAAAAGTAATAATTAATTGTATAAAAAAGACAACAGAACGGAACTTAAAATAACGACAACATAAAATAACTAATAATAACGAACAATCATGAATACATAAAGACTCTACATTGATTATAACTATTCATAAAATAGTGATTAATGATCAGGGATATTCAGTGGTAAATAGATATGTTTGAATAGAGATTTAAATGAGTTAGTGGTTCACTATTGTGTATTGTCTTCAATGGCGACTATACCAATATGGCATTAGTTAACCATGGTATTCAACAACTATCTATGCGTATAATATTCGAACCTATTTTTCATAGAAATCATTCTTTTATTTAAAATCAATAACATATACGAAATATCAGTTGTATAGCTGGGGAATTTATGTCATGACAATAATCTAAATTTGAAATTATTTCTATAATTAGTTGTATGATAATAAAAAAATTGTAGGTGATATATATATATATATATATATATATATATATATTTTTTAAAAGAATGATAGTTTTACCTTTAATAACAAAATATATAAATTAGAATACATATGATATATAACAAAAACAACTTTATTATTTATTTGTTATATAAGATATGCATATCTTAACTATTTGTATTATATATATTTATGCTAACTGAAAGTACATATATATATATATATATTATATGGAATAATATAATATTATGAATTGGTGAGATATAGTTCATTAAAATAAAATATATTGTTAAAAATGCTGATTATATCTAAAAAATGTTATTTTCTATAAGTATTACAATTTCAATTCAGTTATAATTTCTATATGAAATACTAAACAATCAACTACTTTTGTATTGAAACATATAAATTTACTTATTTTGTATTTAAAAATATTTCATCTTAAGTTTTAAACGAGAGTAAATTCACAATTTAATTGACAAACAATTTAATTTAATACTCGACTATTTCGAACTGATAATAAACCGATACTCTGATAGTATGGTTCGATTGCATCACTAATATATATATATTAGTTAATATATATATATATATTTATATTAATATATATATATGTATACATATCCTATGTACATAGAAAAATTAAACATTTAAATTTCATAACACGAATTGTTTTGCAAATATATTATCTAAATGATCATCTATAACCTAGATGTATCAAGGAAACCCTGAAGTAATCACGTACTTATTTACTACAGATTCCCTGTTAACCAGTATAGTTATTCAATAATAACAACAACAACAACAACAACAAACCCAATTATTAATCCACGGATGTTGGAGGCATTCTTCTACTTTAGCCCTCTGACTGTGATTGTATTTAATGGTATATTAGTTAATGTTGTTAATAGTATATTCAATAATAATATGCATTGATATATATATATATATATATATATATATATTAATTATAACACTAAACTATTAAAAAACAAAAAAAAATTAATATTATCTTCGAAAATTACCAATTTATCATTTGAATATAATAAGTAAATAATAATATTAATTTGTATACAACATATATTTATTAAATATATCTAATTAGGTATATATAATATATATAGGGTAAAGTCTCCGATTACCGACCCCCTCCTAATACCGACCCCTTTCGTATCTCATTAACCATAATAGATATCAAAAAATAATATATACATGAACTGTTAGTAATTTAATGATAAATATGAATAAGTATTTTGTTTAAAAAAATACTCAATCCTACAATTGTTATTTGATAAAATGTAATATTCTGTTTTTACTTGTTAAATATTTGAATTATAACTTTTTTTAATCATTGTAATTACTTATTAATTAAAAGAAAATGTAATACTGCACATATTATTGTAGATCAATAAAATGTTTATAACAATTATACAAATAATTTAATTTGAATAACTATTAACATTTATATCTTAATTATAGCAATCCATATAATTGTCCTATTACCGACCACCTAAATACTCTAATACCGACCCCATGTGATTTATAATATCCAATCAAAATAGATCGGTATTTTTCTTTAAATATGTCTTAAGGGTAGGCGCTGGAGTTCATCTACGCCATGCTATTTATAGCTCTACCGAAAACGCTACTAATAAAAAACTAATAGAGATAATTAAATAATTTTTTTTTATTCAATAGATACTACCTAAATTCATCTATATAAATATATTTCATAAATATAATTAATTTAAAAGTATGAAATAAAACAGTTGAAAAACGGTGAATATTTTTAGGATATTATAAATAAAATACAGAACTTGGATAATACGTAATAAAAATATTTTGTAAAAATTAAAATATTTAACACATTTTAACTCCCGCGCGTACCCTTAAGTACGTTTAGGATTCATGGTTCCAGTTGCTTATATACATACTGATTAATAAATAAATATTAAATAATAATATACACTATTTTAATATAATTACTATCAAGTTTAACTTTAAATTTAATAATACTATTAAAACATAAATTCAATAAAAAAGTAAATTGTGTATATGTTATAATTAATTAAATTGATTATATCTACTATTTTTATTGGATATTATAATACTACAATTATTTATACCACGATTATTTTAGGGGGTCGGTAATAGGAGAAGGGGGTCGGTATTAGGCACATGAATCCGATTACTGACCCCCCTGTTTATTCTTGTAAATATAATGATATCAAAAATTTAAAATAGCCACATTATTCATTTCCATGATATCACCCTAATTATAAAATTTCAAATAAATATATTTAATATTGAATAAGTTATTACAAATAATCATTTAGGGGTCTGTAATCGAATACTTTCCCTTACAGTGATTGATACCGTTCCTATTTTTCCTGGATCTGCCATCCCGATCATCTTATTCTCTTATGCGATCCTTTTCCCGATCCCGATCCTCAATTCGTTACCCAATTCTTTCCCGATCCCGATCCCGATACTAAGTTTCCAACCCGATCCCGATCCCGATCACGATATTATTTATATATTTAATTATTACAATTTTATTTCATAGTTCGAAACAATATACATATATATATATATATATATATATATATACCTATATACCCGGTATAAGACCTATGTAATATACATTGTTAATAATTGTAAATAATATTTATTATTAATAGGTATTGTATTATATTTCAATAATAATTCGAATTGATCAATTAAATTAAATGAATATATTAATGTATATCATATAGACTATATGATATAGAGAATTAAATATAATTTATTTATATAAATGAATTGAATTGGATACAAATATCTACTCATTGTACGTTAAGTCAAAGTCGGTGGTTTACTTATATGATATCAATTGATTAAATTCTATTATGGTAAAAATAACAATTTTTATTTAAATACTACGTAGGTTTTCATATAGTTTAACTAGGGGAAAGTAACCTAATACGGACACTTTAACAATAAATGGTCTTAACATTTTATGACTCATTATTTGTATTCAAAAATTACAATATATTAATATTATATGATTATAGATATTATTGCGATTTTAAAATTTTATTCAATATTTTAATTCCATAGATAACGGGGGTGTCCGTATTCGGTACCCATGTCCGAATACGGACACCATGTGTTATAATACGGAAACCCTAAATACCATTAGATAAACTATATATTATTGATGAATCAACCAGACAAATTACAATAACATTATTTATAATTAATTTTATGAACAACTTATTCTAATTTAATTAGTTGATAATTTATTTATTTTTATTATTTTTTAATTAATAATACAATTTAAGTATCTAAATAATAATCATTTTAGATTTAGCTTTATTGGTGGTATTAATATTATAACGCACACGATTTTTATGAAAATCAGAATAGTTCATACGCTGCGCGCCAATTGGTTATATGGTGTCCGTATTAATACATCTAGAGTATCCGTATTAGGGACGTATATGACCTATAGATATATGCTTATAACTTAATGAATATTTGATAACAAATATAGAAATTATATATATAATATTTTAGAATGCATTATTTTTTAATAATATAGTGTTATATTTTATATTGTACGATTTTATATCGATACATTTGTATATTCTTGAGAAGGTTTTAAGTTGTAATTTTTTTTCATAAATTTAAAAACATAATAAAAAAATCAGTTTATTGGATATATCAGCAATATTTTGAATAAATTATAAATAACAAATACTTTTATCGACTATTTATATAATTATGAATATTTTATTAATTAAACATTTTTTTATATGATTTATGGTTTCTGAGATACCGAGAGTGTCCGTATTCGGGCACTGTCCGTATTCGGTTACTTTCCCCTATAGGCATACCTTTGCAATACCTTGTAAAACATTACAAAATAATGATCAATATAATATTATATCAATGTAATAATATAATACTAAAATGTTGTTAATATTCTTATAAATAATATAATAATATTAGAGTATTGTATATGCAATTATGGACACCGATCCTTTTTTATGGATCGGGATCGCCGATCCCGTTATATACAAATAATATTCAGCTTATATATAATATTATATAAATATATGATCTATCATTATTTACCATTTTTATTTAAACCATTATTTAGCAGTTTCGTGTTTTTTTAAAATTCTAAATATTAAGTATTATAAATTATAAAGTACTATCTTGTTTTATTTTTAAATATTTACACTATTTTTTTCCCACTATATTCTAAATTTATTATTACTAAACAAAAATCCTAACTTCAATTTTTTAATTTAATTATTTGTTTATTTCTATACTACAATTAAACATAAAAACCAAAAGTTACTACATTCTAATATCTCTTTTTTTTATTATATAAAAATTCGTAATTAAATTAAATGTATACATTTAGTATTAGTACATTTAGTATTACACTCTATAGAGATAATATATTTTAATGCTATTTTTTTTTAATTTAAAAAAAATATAATATATTGAAGCAGGAGTAGGCTTTTAGTAGACCCATTTTTACCTATATATTACATTACAATTAAAAATAGGCGAGCCTGCCCTTAAGGACAAATGATTACATAATGTGTGATAATATATGCTTGCCTATAGGTGTTGGACTAACTCGGGGTTACGTCTTAACAACGACTGAATGAAGGCGATGGCGTCACCGCTGACGTCATCAAAAACCGGAACGTCAAGGTCATATCGAACCGACGTGATGTTCGCGAAAGTCTCCTGTTTGCAGTTTCCCAGGAAAGGGGAATAGCCGCTCAGCCTGAGAAAGAGCGAGTGCGGGTGCGGTAATTCGTTAGCGCGCGTGAATCGACGCCAACCTAGTTATAAAAAGCGAAGATTATTCGAAAATAGTTGATTAGCTGATAGGGAATCAACGCTAGGGAATCCTAGGATTTATATGTGATCCGCTACAGCTGATCTCGCGCGTGCGCATGATACATAATGCGAACTGATAATTATATTTATAAATAAATATTTACTATATTTTATCAATATATCAAGGGATATATCATTTGAGTTGATAAATAGACATTATATATATAAATATAGATATAGCTATAAATATGCATATACACTTGAAGTGAGCGATATACACATGCGTTGCCCGACGCTCTAACAACAACGAATACAGAAGCCTACAACGACTATAGAAGTGTGTGTGTGTATACAAACAGGATGTAGGCTATGACTCCTATCGACCACATGTCCGTGGCTAGACTCAACTCGTCGTAGCCTATTATCTCGGGAGCTGTAGGAAGTATTACAAGTATTACATAATCTATTGTTAGTAACCACTGATATATAATTAGGTAGACAGGCATTTTGTATATATATATATATATATATATATATATATATATATATATATATATATATATATATATGGTTTACCGTCTATACAAATTAACGAAACATCTATTTCTTCTACTCACAAGGTATACCTTATAGGGATCTATTTGAAAAATAGCTATCATTAAATATGGTATAATGTACTATTACATTATTATAATAAATGTATGGTATATGTAAGATATTACTGTAATCCTTATTTAATTTATAATAAAATCTGAAATAATTTCTATGTAAACAAATAAAAGCCCAGTGTAAATAAATATAAAGATCGAAAAGTCACATGGTCCCTACACACAATTTGCCGGACATTTCACTAAATATTGGCGATTGCTTATATATATATAGTATAAATAGTATATATTATATACCTAATTATATAAATAGGTTATTACCGGATGATGTAGTAGTAATAGTAGTAGTAGTAGTAGTAGTAGTAGTAGTAACAATATAAATATGTATATTTATATTGTGGTTAATACCATATGGTTATAGACGTCACGGTATATGTCATTTCATTCATATGTCGATGATAAAAGTGATTCATATTAACTAGAGATTGTTACCACGGTTCTATTGTTCTACTAAGGCCTATAGTATATGTATTCATATTTATATAGTCATAGTCTTATAGTACACATTAGTAAAGTTTCGTTTTGTTGACCTTATCTTATCTTAGATAGAGTTATAATTCTAATAGAAATGTCACGTGTCTCTCTAGGCAATATTATGACGTACTATCACGTGCTCGTTACGTAACGTTGACGTGAGCGATGACGCAACCCAAACAAACCCACGAATTCCGGAGTTCCGAGAAGTTCTCTGGTTTCTTGACCTTTGCTGAACTCGCGCGACAAGCCGAAATCTATTATCTTTAGTTGTAGTCGAGAGTCTTCGCAATCGCGACTCATTAGCATCAGGTTCTCCGGCTGTAAAGGTCAAAAGGTCATCGGGTTATAGGCACACGTGTCACGTGAGGTGCGGGTATGCGTTTTAGGAGGAGAGATGTTGGGAATTTTATAAATAATTAAATTAAGATTAAATTTAATTATTTTCAAAGCGTGCATGAACTCATGAGTTAACAAGAAAGATGAATGAATGTACGACTCTATAGAGTCTATATATAGAGTGTAGTACTATAGTACTATAGTACAATACCTCTATAGAGGTACATTCATTTATTTATGTATATATATATATTTAAGTTTATATTTTATTATAAATAAAGTTTTTTAATTAAAATTTATATAATTTTGTTTATTTTCCAAAATTTCCTAGAAATGTCCTCGAAAATCTAACAAATTATATTACAAATATATTCTCAATATATAATTCAAAGTACAACCCTTAGAATAAAACTTTAGTAAATCTATACCATTGAAATATATAGCATGAAAGTGTTCTAGGACATATCCAGCTGGCTTTGCTAAATATATTAAATTATTTAGCTTAACAAATTTCTAAAATGTCTACAAATGTCTACATATATGTATATATATGTATATATATATATATATATACATATATATATATAGAAAAAGATTTTTTTACTAGTTATCTTGAAAATAGAATGCAATGTGTCATTTACAATGATATTAAGTCTGATTTTAGTAATATTAATATTGGTGTTCCTCAAGGTTCTGTTTTGGGTCCTTTACTTTTTAATATATTTTTAAATGATTTACATATTGTTTTTATTTCTTCTATTCCTATATTATTTGCTGACGATACTAATTTAATTTTTAAAGATAAAGATGTTAATACTCTTAAATTAACTATGAATAATGAACTTAAGAAATTAAATATATGGTTATCTGAAAATAAACTAACTATTAACATAGATAAATCATCTTACATTTTAATTCATGATAAGTTTAATGATAACAAATATATAAATAATTTTGTTTTACATATAAATGGTAATATAATCAATAGGGTACGGTATTATACATTTTTAGGAATCACTATAGATGAGAAATTAAACTGGAAACAACATATAAATAATATAGCTAATAAGCTTTCTAAAGTTGTATCTATTATACATAAATTAAAATATTCTCTTACTATAAAATCATTAAAACTCATTTATAATACATTTTTTCTACCTCATCTAAATTATTGTAATACTGTATGGTCTACTACATATATATATAATCTAAATAGATTAATTATTATACAAAATAAAGCCATCAGAGCTATTTTCAATATTTCAAATAGATGTAATACAGATAAATATTATAAAATATTGAATATCTTGAAATTTACTATATTGTAAAATTAAATACTCTAAAATTTATGTTTAGGATTTTTAATAATTTTACACCAATCATTATCAAAAATATGTTCTCTATTAATCAATGTATATATAGTCAGAGAAAAATTTTTAAATTTGTTATTCCTTCTTTCCGTCTTAATATAAAAATTTTTTGCATAACTCATAATGGTCCATTTTTATGGAATCTTCTTGAAAACAGATTTAAATTATTATATAATATAAATACGTTTACTCGAAGTTTAAAATATAATTATATTTCGATGTATTAAATGCTTTAACTGATTTTATTCTTTATTTTATATTATATCTTACATATCTTACATATCTTATATATCTTACATATCTTTTATACATATTTTCCAACTATTTATTTTTTTAAAACTATTTTTAGTTAATTTTATATACTTAATTTTATTTATTATATTTTATTTAATTTAATTTATATTCAAACATGATGAAGTAATTACTCGGGAATGGGATTTTTTAATTTTTGTTTTTAATGTACATATTTGATATATATGAGCTTTTATTATATAATATAAATATCCAAATTGCAATTTTTTTTCTGTAGATTTTTTCTGTAATTTATTATATTTTTACATTTAATTATTGTTGTTAATATGTATTCATCAGTATCTTCATTTAAATTATATAGTGATAATAGAGACTTCTTTCATTTTCTATATTTATATTTGTATATGTATATTTTTGTTTATGTAGGTATGTTTGTATGGGTGAACCTATATGTATGTATATGTATTTGTGTGTGCATTTGTATATGCGTGTATTAATGTACGTATGTGTGTATATATGTATATGTATATTCATATATATTTTATGGAAATAATATATTGATATGACAATATCGTTGTTTTATTGAATAACTCATTATTTATTTATATAATTTTATCAAATAAGATTGCATCCTTTTAGTTATTTTTTTTTAGTTTTGTAAAAATTTATCAAATTGCCTATTATTTTTTATCATATATATTTGTATAATTATTTTCCATTCTCGAATAATTAACAGGGTAGAACTAGATAAGCCTTGCTTTTTTTCTACCCAGTAGTTCGCTACATCTTCTGAGTTATAGTTATATATATAACTTCCAGGATTATTCAGTACTACTGAATCAGTAGGATAATGCGACTGATATGCATGTAGTAGGATATAATAGTTAAATATATGACTTGTTATAACAAAATATTAATGATGATAAATCAAAGATTGAAAATAGTTCATATCCTCTCCATGTTAAAACTAGTATATATTCAATAAATGTACAATTTAAATAGGTTGCGCAGCTCCAATAATTAATATTTTTAATTTTGTTGTTATTTTATTCAATTAATTATATTATCTAGGTCATACAATATGCTGATTATCACTTCAATATAATGGGTAAATATCACTAACTAAGACATAACTGTTATCTAACTATTACGTAATAACAAGTTAGTTATATCATATTAATTATATCATATCGGTTACATCACCGTGATATCACCGATTAACTAATACTGTAGTTATTGTATTAGTACATATTTTATAAGTTTATTAATATTTCGTAGGATTGCTTTAAGTTTAAAATTGAGTTTAAAATTTAAAATTGCATTAATTTAAGATGACTTTTAAATCATTATATCAAACTAGCGAATAGACAATTCTGTAGATAATATATGCTCATTATATGTACATCGTATACCCATACACATACCCACACATACACATACCCACATATACACATACCCACACATTCATACATGCACACATACACATACGCACACATATGTGCATATACATACGTATATGAATATATAATATTACTGTTATTCATAAATATAATAGATTAGCGATATTATATTTTTCTAAAAAATGCACTTAACATACACACATATATATATATATATATATATATATATATATATATATATATATATATATATATATATGTATATATATAGAATGAAATTAATATAGAAAACTATATATAAATGTTCTATTGTTAGTTATATTATTTATAATAGTAATAATAATAATAACATCAGATTTGCTGTTAACACACATGTTACTATATAGGATGACAGTTCGCTGTGTGGCACTTATCGAGATGTCAATATGCCAATAGACGAAAGATATAAACTAAAATAATGTATAATAAATAATGTCAGGTATCATCGTCAGGTATCACCTATCATCGCTTACGGTGTGACACACACAGACTCGAGAGCTAATACTTGTGACATGCGTAGACCGTTTCAGAAGTATACTACTATATATAGTCAACGATTTTAGTATTGGTAATTTTTAATATTCGTATATTTTAATTTTATATTATTATATTTTGTTCACGTTCATTAATCTAATGAGTGGGAGGGAAGGCAAGGGATAAATAATAAGTCTTAAGGTGGCGTTTAAAGGAGGGAGTTGATGTGTTTGTTCGTAGGTGATTGGGCAGGGAGTTCCAGTGGTAAGGGGCAGTGAGGGCAAAGGATCGTATATTGGAAGAGTGGAGTTTGTGTAGATGGGGAGTGGTAAGGATAAAGGTGTTGGAGGAACAGGTCTGGAGTGGAGTGATGGGTGTGTGTAGATGTAGGAGGGAGGCAAGGTAGTCAGGGGAGTTGTGGTGAATAGCTTTGTGCATGGTCAGGGAAAGTTTGTACTGTATGCGGTAGGGGACTGGCAGCCAGTGTAGTTGTTTTAGGAGAGGTGTAATGGAGTCAGAAGAACGACGGGGAAGTAAGTGGACGAAGCGAACTACAGCGTTTTGGAGTCGTTGTAGTTTGATGAGTTTATATTCAGGGAGGTTACAGAGTAGGGAGTTGCAATAGTCGAATAGGGGGATGATGTAGGAGGAGGCAATGGTAATAGCGATGGGGAGGGGTATGGAACGTCGGATTAAGCGGAGGCAGTGTAGGTGGTAGTGGATGGGAGGGGAATTGTGGTATCAAGATGGAAGCCAAGGTTTCGGACGTGTTGAGAGTAGGGGAGTGAGGTGTTGTCGAGTGATATGGGGGGGGGGGGTGGTTAAGGGAGAGTGGAGGAGCGTAGGGGTAAGTGGAGAAAAATAGCTTCCGTTTTAGTGGGGTTAAGTTTTAGAGAGTTGGAGGTAAGCCAGTGATGTATGGACTTTATACAGGAGGAGAGTCGGTCAGGGGCATAAGTAGGGGAGTCTGTGCAGTTAAGATATAGTTGAAGGTCGTCGGCGTAAGTATACTTATACATGGAAGGAGATGTCGGGGTAGTCAGTGAAGATGTCAAACATGGGGAGGAGGTAAATATTGAAGAGGAGTGGGCCGATGACAGAGCCCCGGGGGACACCGTGGGTTATGGAGTGGGAGGGGGAAGAGTGTGTATTGATCCTCACTGAGGAAGAGCGGTTTGTAATGTAGGAGGTAAACCAGTTAAGGGCAATGCCGGTGATGCCGATAGCGGAGAGTCTGTGTATTAGGACATTGTGGTCAAGGGTGTCGAAATCGGAGGACATGTCGAGAAGGACGAGTATGGTACACGGTTGTTGTTAAGGCCAGAGAGTAGGTCGGAGGTAATGAGGGTTAGGGCGGATTCAGTAGATTTATGGGGGAGATAGGCGCTTTGGAAGATGTTGGGGATTTTATTGGTTGTAAGGTATGTAATAAGTTGGGAGGAGATAACACGTTCAAGGATCTTAGAGTGTATTGAGAGGTTAGAGATGGGTCGGTAGTTAGAGGGGGACAGAGAATCAAGGTGGGGCTTTTTAAGGATAGGGGTGATGACTGCTTTTTTGAAATCGGGAGGGACGGATCCGAAAGAAAGTGAACCGCAAATGATTTTATGAAGGGGAGTTGCAACAGTGTTAGTTATCTGCTTTAGTATTGGGAGGGGATGAGAGTCAAGGGATGAGGTTGAGAGGTAGATTTGAGAAGGGAGATGATTTGATCAAGTGGGGGAGATTCAAATTTGTCAAGGGAGAAGGGAAAGGTGATGGGAGTGGTGGGAATGACAGGGATGGGAAGGGTGGAAAGGGTGATGGAAAGTTTATCATTGAATGCTTTGTCAAAGAGGAGTGGTAATTGTTCGGGGGTGGTAGTGGGGAGAGGAGCTTTGAGTGAGCGACCAAGTAGTTAGGCAGAGAGTCGGTGTATGGATTTACTATCATTGGAAAGTTTGTTGAATTTATATATGTATTATTATTTTTGCTAATATTTAAGCACAAATTAGAACGCTCCTTAATGAACAATTGTTATGAGTGTGTATAAATAAATCATCTATATATCTATCTATCTATAGAAATATATCATATAACCTACATAGATTAATATAGTAATAGGAACATAGTAATATAGTAAAATATAATAAATATAGTAATAGTAACATTATAAGTAAGATAATAGTATTATGTAATAGTACAATGTTAACACCATTACTATTATAATAATGATTCACTATTACAATAGTGAATGTATTTCAGCAATTTAAAATCACTATCTCACTACATTATTTAATAACATTATAATATGTATGTGTTATGTAATAATATGTGTTATGTATGTTTAAAGTCTGCAGGATTTTAATATTGTAACATAGAGCAAGTTTTTATATCACTAACTACTTATTTGGATATACTATAGCATATATATATATATATATATATATATATATATATATATATGAATAATTATTGCATAACATCCATTATGCAATATCATGTATTGATGTTATATATATAAACTATATATAGTATGGATAAAATAACTTTTGTTTTTGTAATGATAGAATGTCAAATAAATATAAAATAAACAATTTATATTTTTTATGATATTTATTCTACAGGAATAAAGAGAGAATACGCAAGAATAAGCGAGAATAAAGTGATTATATTGTTCAATCTTTAAAAAAACAAAAAACATCTCACTATTGTATGTATATATATATATATATATATACGTGTGAGTGTATAAATATGTATTTGTTGTATGTGTATACGTGTATGTGCGCGCGTATGTATATATGATGAATTGTTATAACAATTCATTACGAATAATGCATCAATTCTATACATAAAACTATAGTGACAATACGCCTGCCTAATATTATATAATATATATGTATACATACTATATATATATATATATATATATAGTCTATAGTCTATATTATTCTAATCGAGGTCAAGAGTTCTAGTCCCGTCAGAGGCATACCAAAATATATTATGTTTAAACTATATATAATATATAACTATAAACTATGTATAGTTTATAAAATATAAATTATAATATATATATATATATATATATATATATATATATATATATTACATATTATATATGATAGATTTCTATAGATATGAAATAAGATGAGTTATAAAATGATTTCACTATACGTATGGCATATGTACAAAGGGTAAAACACCTCTGAGATGGGTTGTTAAACGTCGTAATATGTCACGACTCTTTAGAATTATCTTATAAGTAAGTGTTGAATGGGACAAATCTTAACCGTGAAAAGATTGAAGGAATAAAAGAAATTTGAAAAGCGCGTTGACTTTTCCGAGGCATTTGATTCGATTGATAGGAATAAGATGGATGCTCGAGACCGTATACGGAATTCCAATGGAAACTGTAAATACAATACGATGTTATATGATAATACGAAATGCATTGTTCGTTCTTTTGATGGAGATGCTTATATCTGCAAATTTGTTTAATATTGAGGTAGGCGCCCAGTAAATAGCGAGATCAGTTAATACGTATACGATATGTGTTGAACACGTATCATTGATTCATAGTGATTCGTGTTCGATGTGTGTTAGATATGTATCCATGATACTGCTACTTACTGGGCGTACAAAATTTGAAACACTAGCACCGATACTCTTTATGATTACATTAGATTATATAGTACGAACATTATTAGATGCGATATCTCAAAAAGGAGCTATAGCTCTACAGACAAGTAGATAATATCCGCTATTACTGATGCAGACTTTACAGAAAAGTTGCTACTTTTCGCTGATTCAGCAAAGATGGCGAAATACTTTTGCAATCGTTAGAAAAAATTCGGCGAAAATAATCGGTCTGCATATAAATAGTAAATAGAATATATACCTTTAAATTGCAAATATACCATAAACACAATAGAAGGAACTCCACAGAAAATAGTAAACAATATCATCTATCTAGGTATAACTATATTTAGTTGAATTGCGTCAACGGAGAAGCATGTTTCATTACGAAACCGTAGAGTATCGGGTTCACTGAATAAAATCACATCAATTTGGAAATCTAATATTTATCCCTCACTTAAAAGTAATTTCTTTAGAGCAATAGTATACTTTGAAATGCTATACTGATCCAAAGCACGGACACTAACAAAACAACTTGATATTAAGTTATAACTATAGTCTATAACTATAATCTATAACTATAGTTTATAACTATAATCTATAGATGGAGTCTATAACTATAGTATATAACTATAATCTATAACTATAGTCTATAACTATAATCTATAACTATAATCTATAACTATAATCTATAACTATAGTCTATAACTATAGTCTATAACTATGATCAATAGATGGAGTCTATAATTATAGTATATAACTATAATCTATAACTATAGTCTATAACTATAATCTATAACTATAATCTATAACTATAATCTATAACTATAGTCTATAACTATGATTTTTTTTTTTTTTTTTTTAAATATTTTATTGACTACAAAATCACGTGGTGGTTATGGGCGTCATGAGAAGGAAACAAAAATAAAATAAATAAAGTACAATAAAAATAATGCAAAAGGGAGGGTAGGTTACAATGTTAATAGGTGCGTGGAGAGTTTACATTTAAATAGTGACAAGGATTTCAAACACCTAATGTCATATGGTAGAGAATTCCAGTATTTTTGAGCTACCACAGAGAAAGCAGATTCAGAGTGAGCAGAGATAGTCGAGCGTTGCACAATTTTCATCGTGTGACATTTCCTGCTAGCTCGACTAAGGGTATGCATACTGATCAAGTCAGCTAGGTACTCGGGAGATCTAAGATGTATCACCTTATGGGTGATGCATAGTAGTCTGTACCTGCAGAGATATCTAAACTTAAGCCAGCCGAGTGATCGCATTAGAGTCGATATTGATACTATTGAAGATAACTTCAGTTTATATAGGGTGCGTATAGCACGTCGTTGTATCTTCTCAAGTTTAAGCATAAGCTTTAGGGGTAGATTGCATAGAAGTGAGCAGCAGTATATGAGTCTACTGAAGACTAGCGAGTGTATTAGACTTTTAGTCATTGAAAAAGTTAATTTATTACGTGATTTTCTAATATTGTAAAGAAAATAGTTGGCATTGCGAATCATTATAGATATGTGGTCAGAGTAATCTAGGTGGGAGTTGATGGTGAAACAAAGAGTTGTTATGGATTGTGATGTAGGGAGGGCTAGTAGAAAGGGGTGGGTGATGATTAGGGGGTAGGTAGGTCTGGAGATAATTATGGCGTCAGTTTTGGTCATGTTAAGTGATAGGGAATTATGGGAGAACCAGTCAGTAAGTTCTGTGAGGCAGTTAAAAATAGACAGTTGAATTGAGTTGGAGTCACAGGAAATGGGAAAAGAAGTATAAATTTGTAGATCATCTGCAAAGAGATGGTAGTGGATGTAAGGATATTTACGAAATATGGATTGTATGGGTAAAATATAAATAATAAAAAGTAAAGGACCAAGCACGGAGCCTTGTGGAACACCATGAGTGCTGATAAACGGGGTAGAGAAGGATGAGTTAATTTTAACTGAAGAGGACCTTAAGGAAAAGAATGACATAAACCAGCTGTGTACTTGACCATGAATACCGATTTCATTGAGTCGTAAAGAAAGAATGTCATGGTTTAGAGTGTCAAAGGCACTGGTCAGGTCAAGTAACACAAGGTAGCACGGGGCTTTGTTGTCAAGGGATATTAGTAGATCATTAATGATAAGATTCAGTGCTGATTCAGTGCTCCGATGGGGTAAGTAAGCACTTTGAAACTTATCAATAATTGAATTGGTAGTGATATAGTGAATAAGTTGAGCAGATACAATTCGCTCTAAGGTCTTAGAGATTGATGAAAGCTGGGAGATGGGTCGATAGCTCGACAGGTTCGAGTGGCTAAGGGTAGTTTTTTTTATAATTGGGGTGATATATGAGTGTTTCATAGACTTTGGTACGATCGATGTAATAAGGGACGCATGAATGATCATTGTTATGGGTTCAATTAGCAATGGCGAAAGGGTACGAAGTAAAGTAAGGGGAATAGGGTCGAGTGGGGAATTGGATTTTAGGGATGCCATTAGAGAGAGCACATATGGACGAGTAGGGAGAGTGAAGGAGGACCAGTGATTATGGGAAGCTAGTGAATATGAGTTGAGAGTGAGGATATCAACATCCACATTGGGGAGAGCAGCTATGATGTTCGATACTTTATTCTGGAAAAAATTAGCAAAGGAGGAGCAGAGGACTGTATCCGGTTGGTCAGGAAGGTGCCTGGGTTTTGATTTACCTACTAAGGTGAATGATAGGTTGTAGGCTTGCTTAGATGAGGTGCCATATTTACAAAGCAAGTTAGTAAAGTATGATGATTTAGTGGATAGGAGTTTTTTCCTGTATAATGAGCGACATACTTTAAAGGAACATAGGTCTGAGTTCATTTTAGTAGAAGCATAAATGGACTGTAGACGACGAAGTGACTTTCTCATATTGGTGAGTTCAGTGTTAAACCAGGGGGATTTGGGATGATTACGGTGGGTAAGAGTAGTTGAGGGAGCATAAAAGTCAAGAGAATTAGATAGCGCCGTGTCGAAGGCGTCAAAGAGAGTGTCAGGATCAGAGAGCGGAGATGTAATATTATTCATATGATCAAACACGGAGTTAACAAACAAGGGTTGATTTATAGAGGAGATGTTTCGAAAGTATCTTAGAGGTCGAGTATTGTGCACTACTGATAACTGTAAATCAAATAGGATAGCGAAGTGATCAGAGATTAGAGTGCTTTGGGTGGGAGAGGAAATTAAATTGGAGTCAGATGGAGATAAAACAAGATCAATGATGTTACCATTAGATATAGTTGGGAAATGAATGTGTTGTGTTAAGGAGTGCTCAAAAATAAGTTTCTTAAGAGAAAGGGAAGCATGATTATCAGTATTCACTTGAATATTAAAGTCACCAAGAATAATTGTGTTGTAAGAAGACATGGATTCTAAAATGGTAGAGAGATCATTAAGGAAAGACCGAATGCTGGATGATGGTGGGCGATAGATGATTATAAACACAATGGTAAATAGGGAGGGAAACTGAATGTCACATATCAGCATTTCACAAGAGGAGAAATTAGGGGTGGAAGAGGAAATAAGTTTGAGCTCAGTGGAGAACAACAGGGCAAGACCACCACCACGGTTAGGTGTGGGTCTGTTAGCGAGTAGTAATGAGAAGCCATTGGGAGTTAATTGAGATGCTAAAGCAGAGTCATCATTTGTAAGCCAAGTCTCGGTGATAGCCGATATGGAGCAATTAGAGTCAATGATTAATTGAGTGATTAAATCTACTTTATTCCTGACTGATCTCGCATTGAGGAGTAGAAAGGAGTAGTTATTGGGAGAGTATGTATTTAGTCAATTCGAAGGTTTAACATTAGTGCGGGAGGATTTACAGAAAGAGTCATAGGATTTAGACCAAGACTCAATCTCAACATCAGTAGGTAGGTAGGGATTCGATTTCCAGTCAATTCTACCAGAGGTGAGGGGGGATCGAAGTTGATAAGTAAGTGTGTATGATCTATAGATGGAGTCTATAACTATAGTATATAACTATAATCTATAACTATAGTCTATAACTATAATCTATAACTATAATATATAACTATAATCTATAACTATAGTCTATAACTATAGTCTATAACTATAGTCTATAACTATGATCTATAGATGGAGTCTATAACTATAGTATATAACTATAATCTATAACTATAATCTATAACTATAGTCTATAACTATAGTCTATAACTATGATCTATAGATGGAGTCTATAACTATAGTCTATAACTATAATCTATAACTATAATCTATAACTATAATCTATAACTATAGTCTATAACTATAGTCTATAACTATGATCTATAGATTGAGTCTATAACTATAGTCTATAACTATAATCTATAACTATAATCTATAACTATAATCTATAACTATAATCTATAACTATAGTCTATAACTATAATCTATAACTATAATCTATAACTATAGTCTATAACTATAGTCTATAACTATGATCTATAGATGGAGTCTATAACTATAGTCTATAACTATAATCTATAACTATAATCTATAACTATAATCTATAACTATAGTCTATAACTATAGTCTATAACTATGATCTATAGATGGAGTCTATAACTATAGTCTATAACTATAATCTATAACTATAATCTATAACTATAATCTATAACTATAGTCTATAACTATAGTCTATAACTATGATCTATAGATGGAGTCTATAACTATAGTCTATAACTATGATCTATAGATGGAGTCTATAACTATAGTCTATAACTATAATCTATAACTATAATCTATAACTATAATCTATAACTATAGTCTATAACTATAGTCTATAACTATGATCTATAGATGGAGTCTATAACTATAGTCTATAACTATAATCTATAACTATAATCTATAACTATAATCTATAACTATAGTCTATAACTATAGTCTATAACTATGATCTATAGATGGAGTCTATAACTATAGTCTATAACTATAATCTATAACTATAATCTATAACTAGAATCTATAACTATAGTCTATAGCTATAATCTATAACTATAATCTATAACTATAATCTATAACTATAGTATATAACTATAATCTATAACTATAATCTATAACTATAATCTATAACTATAGTCTATAGCTATAATCTATAACTATAATCTATAACTATAATCTATAACTATAGTCTATAACTATAGTCTATAACTATGATCTATAGATGGAGTCTATAACTATAGTATATAACTATAATCTATAACTATAATCTATAACTATAATCTATAACTATAATCTATAACTATAGTCTATAACTATAATCTATAACTATAATCTATAACTATAATCTATAACTATAGTCTATAGCTATAATCTACAACTATAATCTATAACTATAATCTATAACTATAGTCTATAACTATAGTCTATAACTATGATCTATAGATGGAGTCTATAACTATAGTATATAACTATAATCTATAACTATAATCTATAACTATAATCTATAACTATAGTCTATAGCTATAATCTATAACTATAATCTATAACTATAATCTATAACTATAGTCTATAACTATAGTCTATAACTATGATCTATAGATGGAGTCTATAACTATAGTATATAACTATAATCTATAACTATAATCTATAACTATAATCTATAACTATAATCTATAACTATAATCTATAACTATAGTCTATAACTATAGTCTATAACTATGATCTATAGATGGAGTATATAACTATAGTATATAACTATAATCTATAACTATAATCTATAACTATAATCTATAACTATAGTCTATAACTATAGTCTATAACTATGATCTATAGATGGAGTCTATAACTATAGTCTATAACTATAATCTATAACTATAATCTATAACTATAATCTATAACTATAGTCTATAGCTATAATCTATAACTATAATCTATAACTATAATCTATAACTATAGTCTATAACTATAGTCTATAACTATGATCTATAGATGGAGTCTATAACTATAGTATATAACTATAATCTATAACTATAATCTATAACTATAATCTATAACTATAATCTATAACTATAATCTATAACTATAATCTATAACTATAATCTATAACTATAATCTATAACTATAGTCTATAACTATAGTCTATAACTATGATCTATAGATGGAGTCTATAACCATAGTCTATAACTATAATCTATAACTATAATCTATAACTATAATCTATAACTATAATCTATAACTATAGTCTATAGCTATAATCTACAACTATAATCTATAACTATAATCTATAACTATAGTCTATAACTATAGTCTATAACTATGATCTATAGATGGAGTCTATAACTATAGTATATAACTATAATCTATAACTATAATCTATAACTATAATCTATAACTATAGTCTATAGCTATAATCTATAACTATAATCTATAACTATAATCTATAACTATAGTCTATAACTATAGTCTATAACTATGATCTATAGATGGAGTCTATAACTATAGTATATAACTATAATCTATAACTATAATCTATAACTATAATCTATAACTATAATCTATAACTATAATCTATAACTATAATCTATAACTATAGTCTATAACTATAATCTATAACTATAATCTATAACTATAATCTATAACTATAGTCTATAGCTATAATCTATAACTATAATCTATAACTATAATCTATAACTATAGTCTATAACTATAGTCTATAACTATGATCTATAGATGGAGTCTATAACTATAGTATATAACTATAATCTATAACTATAATCTATAACTATAATCTATAACTATAGTCTATAGCTATAATCTATAACTATAATCTATAACTATAATCTATAACTATAGTCTATAACTATAGTCTATAACTATGATCTATAGATGGAGTCTATAACTATAGTATATAACTATAATCTATAACTATAATCTATAACTATAATCTATAACTATAATATATAACTATAATCTATAACTATAATCTATAACTATAGTCTATAGCTATAATCTATAACTATAATCTATAACTATAATCTATAACTATAATCTATAACTATAGTCTATAACTATAGTCTATAACTATGATCTATAGATGGAGTCTATAACTATAGTATATAACTATAATCTATAACTATAATCTATAACTATAATCTATAACTATAATCTATAACTATAATCTATAACTATAATCTATAACTATAGTCTATAACTATAGTCTATAACTATGATCTATAGATGGAGTCTATAACTATAGTCTATAACTATAATCTATAACTATAATCTATAACTATAATCTATAACTATAGTCTATAACTATAGTCTATAACTATGATCTATAGATGGAGTCTATAACTATAGTATATAACTATAATCTATAACTATAATATATAACTATAATCTATAACTATAGTCTATAGCTATAATCTATAACTATAATCTATAACTATAATCTATAACTATAGTCTATAACTATAGTCTATAACTATGATCTATAGATGGAGTCTATAACTATAGTATATAACTATAATCTATAACTATAATCTATAACTATAATCTATAACTATAATCTATAACTATAATCTATAACTATAATCTATAACTATAGTCTATAACTATAGTCTATAACTATGATCTATAGATGGAGTCTATAACTATAGTCTATAACTATAATCTATAACTATAATCTATAACTATAATCTATAACTATAGTCTATAACTATAGTCTATACCTATGATCTATAGATGGAGTCTATAACTATAGTCTATAACTATAATCTATAACTATAATCTATAACTATAATCTATAACTATAGTCTATAGCTATAATCTATAACTATAATCTATAACTATAATCTATAACTATAGTCTATAACTATAGTATATAACTATGATCTATAGATGGAGTCTATAACTATAGTCTATAACTATAATCTATAACTATAATCTATAACTATAATCTATAACTATAGTCTATAGCTATAATCTATAAATATAATCTATAACTATAGTCTATAACTATAGTCTATAACTATGATCTATAGATGGAGTCTATAACTATAGTCTATAACTATAATCTATAACTATAATCTATAACTATAATCTATAACTATAGTCTATAACTATAGTCTATAACTATGATCTATAGATGGAGTCTATAACTATAGTCTATAACTATAATCTATAACTATAATCTATAACTATAATCTATAACTATAGTCTATAACTATAGTCTATAACTATGATCTATAGATGGAGTCTATAACTATAGTATATAACTATAATCTATAACTATAATCTATAACTATAATCTATAACTATAATCTATAACTATAATCTATAACTATAGTCTATAACTATAATCTATAACTATAATCTATAGATGGAGTCTATAACTATAGTATATAACTATAATCTATAACTATAATCTATAACTATAATCTATAACTATAGCCTATAACTATAATATATAACTATAATCTATAGATGGAGTCTATAACTATAGTATATAACTATAATCTATAACTATAATCTATAACTATAGTCTATAACTATAATCTATAACTATAATCTATAACTATAATCTATAACTATAGTCTATAACTATAGTCTATAACTATGATCTATAGATGGAGTCTATAACTATAGTCTATAACTATAATCTATAACTATAATCTATAACTATAATCTATAACTATAGTATATAGCTATAATCTATAACTATAATCTATAACTATAATCTATAACTATAGTCTATAACTATAGTCTATAACTATGATCTATAGATGGAGTCTATAACTATAGTATATAACTATAATCTATAACTATAATCTATAACTATAATCTATAACTATAATCTATAACTATAATCTATAACTATAATCTATAACTATAATCTATAACTATAGTCTAAAGCTATAATCTATAACTATAATCTATAACTATAGTCTATAACTATGATCTATAGATGGAGTCTATAACTATAGTATATAACTATAATCTATAACTATAATCTATAACTATAATCTATAACTATAATCTATAACTATAATCTATAACTATAGTCTATAACTATAATCTATAACTATAATCTATAGATGGAGTCTATAACTATAGTATATAACTATAATCTATAACTTTAATCTATAACTATAATCTATAACTATAGTCTATAACTATAATCTATAACTATAATCTATAGATGGAGTCTATAACTATAGTATATAACTATAATCTATAACTATAATCTATAACTATAATCTATAACTATAATCTATAACTATAATCTATAACTATAGTCTATAACTATAATCTATAACTATAGTCTATAACTATAATCTATAACTATAATCTATAACTATAGTCTATAACTATAGTCTATAACTATGATCTATAGTTGGAGTCTATAACTATAGTCTATAGCTATAATCTATAACTATAGTCTATAACTATAATCTATAGCTATAATCTATAACTATAATCTATAACTATAATCTATAACTATAGTCTATAACTATAGTCTATAACTATGATCTATAGTTGGAGTCTATAACTATAGTTATATAATCTATAACTATAATCTATAGATGGAGTTTATAACTATAGTCTATAGCTATAATCTATAACTATAGTCTATAACTATAGTCTATAACTATAATCTATAACTATAATCTATAACTATAATCTATAACTATAGTCTATAACTATAGTCTATAACTATAGTCTATAACTATGATCTATAGATGGAGTCTATAACTATAGTCTATAACTATAATCTATAACTATAATCTATAACTATAATCTATAACTATAGTCTATAGCTATAATATATAACTATAATCTATAACTATAATCTATAACTATAGTCTATAACTATAGTCTATAACTATGATCTATAGATGGAGTCTATAACTATAGTATATAACTATAATCTATAACTATAATCTATAACTATAATCTATAACTATAATCTATAACTATAATCTATAACTATAATCTATAACTATAATCTATAACTATAGTCTAAAGCTATAATCTATAACTATAATCTATAACTATAGTCTATAACTATGATCTATAGATGGAGTCTATAACTATAGTATATAACTATAATCTATAACTATAATCTATAACTATAATCTATAACTATAGTCTATAACTATAATCTATAACTATAAGCTATAGATGGAGTCTATAACTATAGTATATAACTATAATCTATAACTATAATCTATAACTATAATCTATAACTATAATCTATAACTATAATCTATAACTATAGTCTATAACTATAATCTATAACTATAGTCTATAACTATAATCTATAACTATAATCTATAGATGGAGTCTATAACTATAGTATATAACTATAATCTATAACTATAATCTATAACTATAATCTATAACTATAATCTATAACTATAATCTATAACTATAATCTATAACTATAATCTATAACTATAGTCTATAACTATAATCTATAACTATAGTCTATAACTATAATCTATAACTATAATCTATAGATGGAGTCTATAACTATAGTATATAACTATAATCTATAACTATAATCTATAACTATAATCTATAACTATAATCTATAACTATAGTCTATAACTATAATCTATAACTATAGTCTATAACTATAATCTATAACTATAGTCTATAACTATAATCTATAACTATAGTCTATAACTATAGTCTATAGCTATAGTCTATAACTATAATCTAAAGCTATAATCTATAACTATAATCTATAACTATAATCTATAACTATAGTCTATAACTATAATCTATAACTATAGTCTATAACTATAATCTATAACTATAATCTATAACTATAATCTATAACTATAGTCTATAACTATAATCTATAACTATAAGCTATAGATGGAGTCTATAACTATAGTATATAACTATAATCTATAACTATAATCTATAACTATAATCTATAACTATAATCTATAATTATAATCTATAACTATAGTCTATAACTATAATCTATAACTATAGTCTATAACTATAATCTATAACTATAATCTATAGATGGAGTCTATAACTATAGTATATAACTATAATCTATAACTATAATCTATAACTATAATCTATAACTATAATCTATAACTATAATCTATAACTATAATCTATAACTATAGTCTATAACTATAATCTATAACTATAAGCTATAGATGGAGTCTATAACTATAGTATATAACTATAATCTATAACTATAATCTATAACTATAATCTATAACTATAATCTATAACTATAATCTATAACTATAGTCTATAACTATAATCTATAACTATAGTCTATAACTATAATCTATAACTATAATCTATAACTATAATCTATAACTATAATCTATAACTATAATCTATAACTATAATCTATAACTATAATCTATAACTATAGTCTATAACTATAATCTATAACTATAGTCTATAACTATAATCTATAACTATAGTCTATAACTATAATCTATAACTATAGTCTATAACTATAATCTATAACTATAGTCTATAACTATAGTCTATAACTATGATCTATAGATGGAGTCTATAACTATAGTATATAACTATAATCTATAACTATAATCTATAACTATAATCTATAACTATAATCTATAACTATAGTCTATAACTATAATCTATAACTATAGTCTATAACTATAATCTATAACTATAGTCTATAACTATAGTCTATAACTATGATCTATAGATGGAGTCTATAACTATAGTCTATAACTATAATCTATAAATATAATCTATAACTATAATCTATAACTATAGTCTATAACTATAGTCTATAGCTATAATCTATAACTATAATCTATAACTATAATCTATAACTATAGTCTATAACTATAGTCTATAACTATGATCTATAGATGGAGTCTATAACTATAGTATATAACTATAATCTATAACTATAATCTATAACTATAATCTATAACTATAATCTATAACTATAATCTATAACTATAATCTATAACTATAGTCTATAGCTATAATCTATAACTATAATCTATAACTATAGTCTAAAGGTATAATCTATAACTATAATCTATAACTATAGTCTATAACTATGATCTATAGATGGAGTCTATAACTATAGTATATAACTATAATCTATAACTATAATCTATAACTATAATCTATAACTATAATTATAACTATAATCTATAACTATAGTCTATAACTATAATCTATAACAATAATCTATAGATGGAGTCTATAACTATAGTATATAACTATAATCTATAACTATAATCTATAACTATAATCTATAACTATAGTCTATAACTATAATCTATAACTATAATCTATAGATGGAGTCTATAACTATAGTATATAAATATAATTTATAACTATAATCTATAAATATAATCTATAACTATAATCTATAACTATAATCTATAACTATAGTCTATAACTATAATCTATAACTATAGTCTATAACTATAATCTATAACTATAATCTATAGATGGAGTCTATAACTATAGTATATAACTATAATCTAGAACTATAATCTATAACTATAATCTATAACTATAATCTATAACTATAATCTATAACTATAATCTATAACTATAATCTATAACTATAGTCTATAACTATAATCTATAACTATAGTCTATAACTATAATCTATAACTATAATCTATAGATGGAGTCTATAACTATAGTATATAACTATAATCTATAACTATAACCTATAACTATAATCTATAACTATAATCTATAACTATAGTCTATAACTATAATCTATAACTATAGTCTATAACTATAATCTATAACTATAGTCTATAACTATAATCTATAACTATAGTCTATAACTATAGTCTATAGCTATAGTCTATAACTATAATCTAAAGCTATAATCTATAACTATAATCTATAACTATAATCTATAACTATAGTCTATAACTATAATCTATAACTATAGTCTATAACTATAATCTATAACTATAATCTATAACTATAATCTATAACTATAGTATATAACTATAATCTATAACTATAAGCTATAGATGGAGTCTATAACTATAGTATATAACTATAATCTATAACTATAATCTATAACTATAATCTATAACTATAATCTATAACTATAATCTATAACTATAGTCTATAACTATAATCTATAACTATAGTCTATAACTATAATCTATAACTATAATCTATAGATGGAGTCTATAACTATAGTATATAACTATAATCTATAACTATAATCTATAACTATAATCTATAACTATAATCTATAACTATAATCTATAACTATAATCTATAACTATAATCTATAACTATAGTCTATAACTATAATCTATAGATGGAGTCTATAACTATAGTATATAACTATAATCTATAACTATAATCTATAACTATAATCTATAACTATAATCTATAACTATAGTCTATAACTATAATCTATAACTGTAGTCTATAACTATAATCTATAACTATAGTCTATAACTATAATCTATAACTATAGTCTATAACTATAGTCTATAGCTATAGTCTATAACTATAATCTAAAGCTATAATCTATAACTATAATCTATAACTATAATCTATAACTATAGTCTATAACTATAATCTATAACTATAGTCTATAACTATAATCTATAACTATAATCTATAACTATAATCTATAACTATAGTCTATAACTATAATCTATAACTATAAGCTATAGATGGAGTCTATAACTATAGTATATAACTATAATCTATAACTATAATCTATAACTATAATCTATAACTATAATCTATAACTATAATCTATAACTATAGTCTATAACTATAATCTATAACTATAGTCTATAACTATAATCTATAACTATAATCTATAGATGGAGTCTATAACTATAGTATATAACTATAATCTATAACTATAATCTATAACTATAATCTATAACTATAATCTATAACTATAATCTATAACTATAATCTATAACTATAATCTATAACTATAGTCTATAACTATAATCTATAACTATAGTCTATAACTATAATCTATAACTATAATCTATAGATGGAGTCTATAACTATAGTATATAACTATAATCTATAACTATAATCTATAACTATAATCTATAACTATAATCTATAACTATAGTCTATAACTATAATCTATAACTATAGTCTATAACTATAATCTATAACTATAGTCTATAACTATAATCTATAACTATAATCTATAACTATAGTCTATAACTATAATCTATAACTATAGTCTATAACTATAATCTATAACTATAGTCTATAACTATAATCTATAACTATAGTCTATAACTATAGTCTATAGCTATAGTCTATAACTATAATCTAAAGCTATAATATATAACTATAATCTATAACTATAACCTATAACTATAATCTATAACTATAATCTATAACTATAGTCTATAACTATAATCTATAACTATAGTCTATAACTATAATCTATAACTATAGTCTATAACTATAATCTATAACTATAGTCTATAACTATAGTCTATAGCTATAGTCTATAACTATAATCTAAAGCTATAATCTATAACTATAATCTATAACTATAATCTATAACTATAGTCTATAACTATAATCTATAACTATAGTCTATAACTATAATCTATAACTATAATCTATAACTATAATCTATAACTATAGTATATAACTATAATCTATAACTATAAGCTATAGATGGAGTCTATAACTATAGTATATAACTATAATCTATAACTATAATCTATAACTATAATCTATAACTATAATCTATAACTATAATCTATAACTATAGTCTATAACTATAATCTATAACTATAGTCTATAACTATAATCTATAACTATAATCTATAGATGGAGTCTATAACTATAGTATATAACTATAATCTATAACTATAATCTATAACTATAATCTATAACTATAATCTATAACTATAATCTATAACTATAATCTATAACTATAGTCTATAACTATAATCTATAGATGGAGTCTATAACTATAGTATATAACTATAATCTATAACTATAATCTATAACTATAATCTATAACTATAATCTATAACTATAATCTATAACTATAATCTATAACTATAGTCTATAACTATAATCTATAACTATAGTCTATAACTATAATCTATAACTATAATCTATAACTATAATCTATAACTATAGTCTATAACTATAATCTATAACTATAATCTATAACTATAGTCTATAACTATAATCTATAACTAAAGTCTATAACTATGATCTATAGATGGAGTCTATAACTATAGTATATAACTATAATCTATAACTATAATCTATAACTATAATCTATAACTATAATCTATAACTATAGTCTATAACTATAATCTATAACTATAGTCTATAACTATAGTCTATAGCTATAGTCTATAACTATAATCTAAAGCTATACTCTATAACTATAATCTATAACTATAATCTATAACTATAGTCTATAACTATAATCTATAACTATAGTCTATAACTATAATCTATAACTATAATCTATAACTATAATCTATAACTATAGTCTATAACTATAATCTATAACTATAATCTATAGATGGAGTCTATAACTATAGTATATAACTATAATCTATAACTATAATCTATAACTATAATCTATAACTATAATCTATAACTATAATCTATAACTATAGTATATAACTATAATCTATAACTATAATCTATAACTATAATCTATAACTATAATCTATAACTATAGTCTATAACTATAATCTATAACTATAGTCTATAACTATAATCTATAACTATAGTCTATAACTATAATCTATAACTATAATCTATAACTATAGTCTATAACTATAATCTATAACTATAGTCTATAACTATAATCTATAACTATAGTCTATAACTATAATCTATAACTATAATCTATAGATGGAGTCTATAACTATAGTATATAACTATAATCTATAACTATAATCTATAACTATAATCTATAACTATAATCTATAACTATAGTCTATAACTATAATCTATAACTATAGTCTATAACTATAATCTATAACTATAGTCTATAACTATAATCTATAACTATAATCTATAACTATAGTCTATAACTATAATCTATAACTATAGTCTATAACTATAATCTAACACTATAGTCTATAACTATAATCTATAACTATAGTCTATAACTATAGTCTATAACTATAGTATATAACTATAATCTAAAGCTATAATCTATAACTATAATCTATAACTATAATCTATAACTATAGTCTATAACTATAATCTATAACTATAGTCTATAACTATAATCTATAACTATAGTCTATAACTATAGTCTATAACTATAATCTATAACTATAATCTAAAGATGGAGTCTACACAAGAATTCTAATGGCGGTACTCAACACATATTGGATACAAAACCCTACGCAAAATGAGTTCTATGTCAATATCCCTTCTTTATCAGAGTTGATGAAATAAAGAAAGCTTATATTCGCTGGCCATTAAAGGAATTGCTTTAGAGGTAGATCCGTTATTGTATGTAGGTGTTATCGTGGAACACGGACGGAGAAATGCTGGAAGACAAGATGAAGCTTATCCGGAATAGCTAGCAAATGGTGTCGACATGCCTATCAACAGCGATGATGAACCGCGACGGTTGGAATGTTTGGAATGTTAGAAATCCGCCCGATCCAGTAGAAATAAGTAATAATTAAATACCTACACAAATGTATAGATAAGGGAATATTTAATGTATAGCATACAGGTGTAGGTAGTTTGATATTAGAGAGTGAATACACAGTTATTCAATCAGAGCTATAATCTATATATGGTATACCATATATTATATAAATCATAATAAAAATATTAACAAATATAAAATTTCACTATATATATATATATTTGTATACTTGTATAATACGGTACACAATAATGTCACACCGACCACGTTGATGCGTGTACCCGATATGACCTCTACGAGCGTACCGTAATGAACTCTACTCCTCCTAACCTTGAGATCCATGTGACCTATATTCCGAGTGTGCATACGCTCCACTCCCACGAGAATCTGTCGCAGGAAATGAACGGTCAGTGATTCGCTTAGGTGGTCGGTCTCGGACAGGAAGTCGAATAGCTCTCCACCGGAAACGCTGCATTGTTATTAGGAACGTATTAGGTGACAGAGTGTGACATGCGCATCGTCTAACGCGCGCGCGATAGGTATGCATACGTCACGTGTAGGTTTAATGCAACTTGCTTCCGTATTCAATATATATATATATATTAAATAGGACTATATATAACAAATTAAAAAATACTGTTTTACAATACAGGAACTTAGATGAAATGTTCACTTATAACCATATGGCTCTATTGCCCCTTCGAAGTCTCTCTCATATTAATGCATCCGTGGTTTTAACGAGATCCGATAATTTATTTATAAGATTATTTATAATACAATTATATACGATCACTTATAACTTATAACTTATAACTTATATCGACGATCAGTGATCGTATATAATTGTATTATAAATAATCTTATAAATAAATTATCGGCTCTTCTAAGTTAAAAGTATTATTTTAAGGCCTATTTTAATGTGCGGCTGACAATTAACTGTATGTCTGAGCTAACTGAGGCCAACAGGCAGTATATATATATATATATATATATATTAATAGTTATATAAATTGAATTATATAATTAAAGTATTACATATATGTTGTAATTGATGATAATACATATATTACTAATTGTTTATAATATAATTAAGATTGTACGATTTTCATTAGTTATAGGTTTGTGTGTATTCTATTAATAGAACAGGTTACATTTCCTCTCGGCTACCCCTAAGTATACACATTTGTTGTCATGCGCGTTGAAATACGAGCAGTACTGTTTATCTAATAGGTATTCAGTTATTCGCAGGAATATATGAGTATTACCTTATAAGGTAAGGTATAAGTGAGTACACAACGCAGCGCTGCCGGGCAAACACCTCTCTAAGTATAGTTCCGGTTACCTTAATGAACGTATTTACACGATAGATATTATACGTAAATAAATATGTAAACAAGCGCACACCCGCACACATAAGAGTGGATTCGCACACTAGAGAGAGCGCCGCCGCCGCACGGTGATGAATGGACGCGCGATCTAAACTAGCGACACCTGGGGGTAACCGATACAAGGGGGCGTGTCGTCGATATGGGTCACGTGCACGCGCGCGCACACGTGGTCGGGCGATAATCGGGAGTAAACAATCTAGAGTGTTACGTCACCGGATGTAGGGAGGAGGGAGGGCGGGCGGGCGGACGGACGGACGAGTGGAGGTGAGAGGGGGAGGAAGGGTGTGAGAGAAAGGGGAGGGTGAGCGAATTAGGGATAGGGAGATATGCGTATACATAGTGAGAGATATATTATGGTGGAGTGAGATATGGGGTAAGGCGGAGGCTATGGGAAGTAAATAATGTTCAATATCGTAGTATACATAGAGGACAGATGATAATGTGTTAGATGAGGAGGCTGGGATGATGGTGGTGATGAGGCAGAGTAGGATTAGGAAGAGGAACATAAGGAGGAGGAGGAGGCGGGGATGATGATGAGGAGGCTGATATGGGAGTCTGAGAGAAGCGTAACACCGGTGCGTATTAACATGTGTGTGATCACGTGACATATATTACAGATAAGCGAACAATGTCACGTGTTAGTAATACGCACGTGACATTTGGAACACGTGATATTAGTATGTATGATGTAATCAGTGTAGTAGTAGTTCTAATAATTTTGATTGCATTATCTATATATATATATATATATATATATATCAAATTGATATACATATCCATATCCAAACTGATCCTCCTTAGACTTTGTCTATAAACTGATTTCATTCATTCATTCATTCATATAGGTACATATTCATACATTCATACATGCATACCTACATACTGTTATACATGCATACGCGATAGTTGTTCGTGATCTTCTTACTATGGCACTGTGCTATCTTGTAAGGCAATATTAATTGTGCACAAGTCGTGAATATAAGCCATCACTAAAGGGGCGTGTCCCCAATGTTATTGTCACGTGGTGTGTTACGTAACCTATATACAAACACGTCCGTCCGATGAATTGTATTACATTTTGATGATATCGCAAAATGTATAAACTATTAATATGTGTTATTTCAGAAGTGTTTTGATATTGATTTATTGTTTCCATTATCCGATATATGACATTATTTCCGGAAATACTGGTAGTGGGATACTTAAGATGTGCAAGATGTGCAAGATATAGCTTTAGTGTAACCAGGCCGTAACACAAACACGCATACCATTAATATCAGAAGAAGCAATATTATTACTATCATCATCATCATCATCATCATTATACTTATCTTCATCATAATAAGTATTATCGCCAACTTTACCATCATAATCATCATCAACAACATCACCATCACTATCATCATCAACATCGTCATCATCATCACCATCTCCATCATCATCATCATCGTCAACAACATCACCACCATCATCACCAATACTACCATCACCAACATTACCATAACCACTACACCTATAGCTAGCCTATACGACAGTGGTATCATCACCGGATACATGACGGCTACGTATCACCTACTCCATTGTGTTCCACGAGGGTGTTCCACGGGCGATAATTGAACTAGTTACGCCGCCGCCGCCGCCACTCGCTAGGTGGTACTAAAGCTGAGTAAACATCCGGTACGACAGTTGCCCGGTCACGTGATCCGCTGTAGTTAATTCAACGAGAGAGAGAGACGCGGCGCCGTGTTAATGAAGCCGGTATTAACCAATGGCAAGGCGTCGTTGTTATGTTATCTATCGCCGTAACCCGGGCAACCGCTGTCTAATACTGAACTATATGCGGGATACAATTACTACAAAAATGTGGGCGTATCAAATATATATTTATATATATATATATATAAATAAATATATGTAAATATAAAATAGTGTATTTGTAAACAACATTTTATATTATTATGAGTTATGTATGATACGATTATAGATGATAAGGAATTCCTTATCATACTTATCATAATTATAATCGTTATCATAATTATCATACTTATCATAATTATCATAATTATCATAATTATCATACTTATCATAATTATCATACTTATCATCCTTATCATACTTATCATCCTTATCATCCTTATCATAATTATTATATTTATCATCCATAAGTATTATGATAACCACGCAAATTAGTCGAACAGATTAAAACGAAAAACCGTTGTATTACTTAACAAGTTATCGTTAATATAATAGTATAGATATAGCTGCAGCTATATATATATATATATATATATATATAGTATAACTAGTATAGCTCGGCGAACAAGTTGATATACAAGTGTATATATCTGTGTATATACGTGTGTTGTTACTATCATGCTTAGCCAGGAGTAATATCCCCACGCGACTTACAAGCAATAGGCTAGTTTTACAGGAGGGGGCTTAACAATGCTCAAATAGGAAATCAGCATAGCTTTCCTGTACCTTATGTACTTTATGGTTCCAAGTTTTAATTGAATATATATATATATATATATATATATATATATATTTGGAGGAGGTCTTTCATCCCTACAGGGCATGCCATAGAAGGTGTTGTTTCACTTATAACCAAATGGCTGTAATACGCGCTCGAAGATGTTCTCGTGTTCTTCAGCAATAGTTTAACCAGAACAGTTCATTCGGTTATACACACTTATAAGGTCACTTCCATAAGTAACGTAAGCCATACTTTATTGCTCCGGATAGGTGTCCTATAGGATGTAGTATACTACATGCATGTCTGTCGCATTAGCCTACTGAATAATCCTCGAAGTTATATATATATATATATTGATTGATTGAATGTTTATTTATACACAAAAATAACGTTAGACGTTCTCTATTGTGTACAAATATATATATATATATATATATATATATATAGATATTTGTTAAATAATTTAAGCTAAATAATAATTAAGCTAAATAATTTAATATTTTTAGCAAAGCCAGCTGGCTATAACATATATGTCCTAGGACACTTTCATGCTATATATTTCTATGGTATATGTTTACTAACGTTTTACTCTAAGGGTTGTACTTTGAATTATATATTCTATTCGGTGGTATATTTGTTTCAGATTATTGGTTGAAAAATACGTCAGGTATCAGCGTTCATTGTTACGTAATAATTAAATGTATATATGTTTGGTATACATATAGGTACATTATATACATATACATATTATATACTTCGCCGTCTATCTATAGATAACGCGTTTATATATAACGCGATACGATAACACCATCATGCGTGAATAAACTTCCCGGTGATATTAATGCTAAATGACTTTCACAAGTTTCACGTTATTAAGGGTAGGTGCGACTCACCTGGTTCTATAAATAGATGTTTATATGTATTTAATAGGACAAATAACGGTACACTAAAAGTTTATTAACTTTTTTAATTTATTTGTTCTATACAATATTTAATATAATGATAGATATTATATAGATCAATAATAATTTATTTTTGTATAGTATATAAAAGAAAATATTTAATATAACTTATCTATAAAAAGTATCATAAATTAGGTAAATTATGATTAACTAATACATTATTTTTATTTTTAAAATAAAAGATAACATTATGAATATTTTAAACTGTATTGAATATATTATGAATAATTAAATAATAATTAAATTAATATATTATTATTAATATTATTATTATTATTATTATTATATGTAACATATAATATATAAAATGTACTCTATGTTGCATATTTGTATACCTTCACATTATTGTCGAGTAACAAACGTTATAAATTATATCAAAAGATTTCAATATTTCTAATAATATTCTATTCGAATGACTCATTAATCAATGAGTAATTAATAAATGAGTCATTAATCAATTGAGTATGACTAGATACATATGTGTTATTACACATGTATATATATATATATATATATATACATATATATATATGTAATAACACATATGTCATATCAGTTAAAGGATATCAATGAATCATTATAAACAACACGGGAACAACATGTAGTATATTATAGAATGTGAAAAAATTACACTTAATTACCTATAGAGTTAGTATAGTATAATATTAAAGTAACATACTATAGTACACTTATATATTATTATATATCAAGTTAGTAGTACCATGCTATAGCATACAATACTATAGTAACATACTGGATGTGTAAATGGGACCTTGAACTTGCCATTCAAAAATGTTCAATTATGACATTTGGGAATATCAATACACATTCGTATACTATACATACTATTCAATTAAATAGTCTAACAGAGTTTAAAGATCTTGGAATAATTTTTAACATTAAACTGACATTTGACACTCATATAAATCAAATGTGCAGTAAAGCTTTTAATATTCTGAATATTATATTTAGATGCTTTATTATTAATGACTATTGTTACCTAACAAAAGCCTTTATAACATATGTTAGACCTTTATTAGAATATAATTCTTGTATTTGGAACCCTTCTAATATATATGTAGGCCTAGAAAATAAAATTGAAAAAGTCCAAAGGACATTCACTAAAAGGCTTTTCTATAGATGTGGTAACCATATACAAATTATGAAAATAGGTTATTTTTCTTAAACTTAACTTCATTATCTCAACGCAGGTTACGGGCTGATCTGATTCTTGCCTATACAATTATAAATGGTCTAGTTGATGTTGATTGCTCAGGGCTACTTGAAACGTATTCATCAAGAAGTCGAGGTCCTTCCATTAAAGTTCGAAAAGACAAATGCAAGACTAATGTTACTCTGAATTATTTTAGTAATCGTATTTCAACTCCTTGGAATTTGCTATCTAATTATACGTGTTCAGCAACTTCGGTCAATCAATTTATTACAAGGCTTGATAATTCATTGTATTAATATTTAAATTTTATTTTATTTTATTAATTTATATTATTCAATTATTATATTATTTTATTTGTAGTTTTATGGGGTTAATTTATTCGGTTGCATTCTCTTTATCATTATTTATCGGGTATTACGGGTGTCAGTGGACAAACTCTTGGGTCAAGTTTGTACCCCCAAGGCACAGGGATTGAGGACCCCTTCCCTAAAGTTGATACGGTGATTAAGTGCTTGCATCTGAATAATTCCTCTTTTTATTATTATTTTTTTATTATATCATTTGTTAATTTTATATCTTAACCATATGTAACATGGCATTTATAAATCATTATATATTTTCGTTTATATTCGTTATTTGTTTTTGTATTATTATTATTGTTTTATGTCATTTTGTTTGTTTTAAACAATAAACTATATCTATCTATCTATCTATAGTAATGTATAATTATATAGTATTATATATCAAGTTAGTAGTACCATAACATTATACTCTTATTATATATCGTATCGAAATGTAATATCTTAAAGTACACCTCTTAAAGTACATATCTTAAAGTACATATTTTAAAGAACATATTTTAAAGTACATCTCTTAAAGTACATCTCTTAAAGTACAGGGAGTAGATCATAAGTTAAAGAGGACATCGATATTGTTCCCGTATGTCCTTGCCTTATTAACAACGCTGCAGCGTTAGTTACCACGGTAGCAACGCTAGTAACGCTAAATTACCTCTGTAAATGTTACCTACACTGTAATAATTAAATGGTTTTCTGCAGTAAAATAAATGGTATTTAAGGTGTGCTTATAATAGAACCCTTTTGATGGTTTTCTGCAGTGAAATTTTTAGAATACCATATTAAGGGTTTTCTATTATCGGATATAAGGTATAAGGTATATTTAGATGGTTTTCCACAGTAGAAATTAAGAATACCATTTAGATGGTTTTCCACAGTAGAAATTAAGAATACCATTTAGATGGTTTTCTGCAGTAGAAATTAAGAATACCATTTAGAGGGTTTTCCACAGTAGAAATTAAGAATACCATTTAGAGGGTTTTCCACAGTAGATATTAAGAATACCATTTAGATGGTTTTCTGCAGTAGAAATTAAGAATACCATTTAGAGGGTTTTCTAAGTAGAAATTAAGAATACCATTTATATGGTTTTCTGCAGTAGAAATTAAGAAAACCATTTATATGGTTTTCTGCAGTAGAAATTAAGAATACCATTTATATGGTTTTCTGCAGTAGAAATTTAGAATACCATGTTGAGGGTTTTCTACAGTAGAAATTAAGAATATCCCAATATTCAACTTACATCAATAACTTAAGTTGTTGATGTAATTTGAACATAATTTTATATGTAAAATAAATATTAGTATCTTAGCGTAGTAGCGTAGCAAAATATTAACTTATATATTATATAATTTCATTTAAGTTAGATTTAAAACTTAAATTCAATAATAAAATCATTTTAATATTGAATACAATATTTAATCAATATGCAATTGCTATATATTCAATATTGGGAAATTAGTTCAACATGATTTCCATTTATATTATCAATATAATTATGATTACAATTTTAGTTCACGAGTCACCTGAATTATATTATGATAATGTAGCAAAATACATAGGATTACATAATTAATTTTAGTTTTAAAAATAATATTTTATTTATTAAAAACAGTATATTTACTTAAATATTAATTTAAAATAATAATTATTAATTTATTTGCATAAATAAAAATTAAATAAATATTTCAAAATAATTAAAAGGTATAACATTTTATTTTTTCTATAATAAAACAATTATATAAACTTAATAATAATACTTAAGTCGTGTAAAATTCCATATGTTTTGAAGAGGGTTTTCCACAGTAGAAATAAGAATACCCTTTAGAGGGTTTTCCACAGTAGATATGCAGAATACCATATGGTTTTAAGAGGTTTTTCCACAATAGAAATTAAGAATACCATTTAGAGGGTTTTCCACAGTAGAAATTAAAAATACTATTTAGAGGGTTTTCCACAGTAGAAATTTAGAATACCATGTTGAGGGTTTTCCACAGTAGATATGTAGAATACCATTTATATGATTTTCCACAGTAGAAATTAAAAACACTATTTATAGGGTTTTCCACAGTAGAAATTTAGAATACCATGTTGAGGGTTTTCCACAGTAGATATGTAGAATACTATATATATGGTTTTCCACAGTAGAAATTAAGAATACCATTTATATGGTTTTCCACCGTATACATTTAGAATACCATTTCGAGGGTTTTATACAGTCGGTTTCACAGAATACAATTTAAGGGTTTTAAATAAATATTTTTTTTAAATACCCTTTCAATGGTTTTCTGCAGTAAATATCAGTCTAGAAAACCATAATTTTTAACAGTGTATATATAGGTATGACTATAGTTATATTCCATATATGGTATGGCCTACGATACAGTGTTCACCTAACCGTCCATGTCTACGGTAAGAGGCTATCAACTAAATAATGAATCATCAATTGAACAAACCCAACCGCTTGTATTCAAACTTATCTTGTATTTCACCTTATGTTTAACTGTGTCTAAATATATATATATATACATTATTGATGTCATCTTTTTTTAGTTTTGCTCATTCCACGATGAGGTATACAACTTATACAACATATCACGTAACAGTATACAACATATTACGCGATATTACGTGATGTTACGCAACATTATCCGCTAGCCCGTTACACATATTCACATACACACATACTTTACTATAATGTTACTGTGCTATACGTTTCTAGTAAACCGATGTGTCGAGGTAACGTGCCTAACACCTATCATTTGCCACGATTTGAACACTTTTCATTTTAAAAATGATCTTAATTCTTAGTATGGTTGATAAGTGGATCAATAATGTTGACTATTTTTCCCTTAAGATATTCTAAAACCACGCATTAATTATGAATTAAATGCATTTTTAAATGAAAAGTTTTCAACTCCTGATACGTGCTAGGTGGTGCATCAGCAATTAGCATGTTACGTTGATATACAGTGTAAATTGTACACTCTACATTGTATTTGTATGTTGTACATTATAAGGTGTACAATCTACAGTGTACAATGTACAATGTACATTGTACATTGTATACAATATACATCAACCCATTGCTTTACTTGAGTGCTATAGGTACTACTAATGTAGGCCGTAGTACGAACTATTCCTGTACGACGATGACGTCACTGCTGTTCTCGTACACCTCGACCAGCTTGACGACACTCTCGCAATGACGTAACTCGTGTAGGGTGGCCACCTGGTGAGTAGTAGTGGTGGGCGTTATTAGGGGAGGGGCTACGGTGATTATAGGAGGGGCTATAACGATTAGAGAAGGGTCTATAATGATTAGGGGAGGGACTACGATAAATAGAGGAGGAGGAGCTACACTTTTAATTAAATTTTATTTAGTTACAATTACGAGAAAAAAATACCCAATACTACTTTTTGTATTCATTATATTCATTAAATATTATTATAATTTGATAATGTATACATTATACTATAGTAAATAAATGGAACATTTATAAGCGATAGTATTAATATATTCATGAATACCCATAGGTCAAAGTTGAATCCGTAATACATTTCGAAACAGGTAATATATCACGTGACACCGACAACAAAGATCATAGGCCACCAATTATTAGTGAATAGGAATATCATAATACGTATTATTATCAATAGTATTAAACTGCTGTTATTATTCTGATATTTTTATTATTATTATCAATATTATAAATTCATCTTTTTTGAACTTCAAAGTATACATTTTGACTATATATATATAATATATATATAGCTTATATAACCACAGCCGAATTAACAACATAATTCCATGATATAAATACATCTTATTTATATGTATATTTATATATATTTAAACAAACATATTATATTTATTAAAGTAGATCGAGGCACCGCAAATGACATAAAACAACAGATCAATTTTATGTATAACTAATTCACCGATAACATCCGCGTTGCATCAGAATCCGGATATATATATATATATATACTAGAATATTTAGTAGGTTAAATATCTAGAATAAAACACATGTCCGACAGACATGCCGCATTTGCTGCCGAGCGGCGTTAAACACACGGCTAGCCTATGGGAAGAAACCTACTATAACCCAGCCCGTGTGTTCGCATACCCATACGCCTATACCCAGAACGCATTGCTATCCGCACGCACGCACGCATCTATAGACGAACGCGTGGACGCACGCACAGCTGTATCAAAGAGTTGTGCACGTAAACATATAACACTCCCCTATCTACGCAACGTAATTAATGTTAACACGTTCCGCCGGGAGCGCTAGTTTCGAAATCACTGAACTAGATTTAGGTTTGCAGCGATTTTGTACAATTATGTTTTTACTATTCTATTGAATTGCTTGCAATATAAGTTAGTTTCCTTAGTAAAATCGTTGCAGATATAATATATATATATATATATATATATATATATATATATGTATATATATATCATAGGCGCATATATCGTATACGAACGGGGATATACCATGGCCTCCTTTAGCTTAAGGAGGCTAATGGAAGCCATGGGTATACACATACCTCTCTAATGATGTGGTCGTACGGCATGCCCCTCCGACTGGCCTTTGCCCTGCGCTTCTTTATGATCTTTGCGGCGTACACGATATCGTTCACCAGGTGGCGACATTTTCTGACGATGGCGAACTGCCCGCTAGGGAAGTAGATCACGTGTTAATGACGTGCGCGCATGCGTATATCTAGAGAATTGTCAACACCATATATGGTCATATAACCATAATATTATACGTTATAATAGGAAATGCCGAAATAAGCGTATATATTGTGAACCTAGGAAGAACTGACTCTATTAAGTGGGTATCCCACTACCAGAATTTCCGGAAATAATGGTAATGGGACACCCCCTTTAAACAACAATTGTTGTTTATACAATTCAGTAATCGTGGTAATACATTTAGAAATTTGTTTACCATCACTATATTTAATAAATAAATGAAACTATATATTAATTAATTATATTCAATAATTCAATTTATAGTTTGATAAATTCAATGCAATTCAATATATATATATATATTTAATTGAATTGAATTGAAAATAGTTTACTGAGTTCAGAAAGCAAACATAATTAATTCACAATGGATAGTACTAGAGATTATCTCTCTCCATATATTCTGTATAACTATTTCATATTGTAATTCAAATAATATACATAATAATGTATATATATATATATATATATATATATATATATATACAGTAGAAGCTCGGTAACTCAACATGCCGATAACTCAACATTGCCGATAACTCAACATCCAACAAATATTTGGTTGGATTCGTATCTTTTACATGTTAACAAAAACCCTATTACTCAACAAATATAACTCAACATACATATAACTCAACATCGTTTTTATAATCCTAGCCTATACATTACATGTAAATATACATCCGATAACTTAACATTTATGAAAAATCAAAATATCACAAACATATGTTGTTGGATTCGTATCTTTTACATGTAATAAAACTACATTGCTCAACAAATATAATTCAACATACATTATTCAACATGGTTTTATTTAATAATATATGGATATAAATATATAAACGTAAAAATACAATTACAATTATTATATTATCATACGAGTACTATTTTGAATGCATTTATGTGAACAAAACATTAATTAAGTCATTAATTTATACATCCGATAACTCAACATACTCGCTAACTCAACATGAAAACTCCGTCCCGTCAATGTTGAGTTATCGAGCTTTGACTGTATATATATATATATATATATTTAAATAAATATATATATACTTATTTATGTTTTATGAATTGTTTAACAATGTTTGAACTATTAAAAGTTAAAAGTGTAACTATAGTATACATATCTATCTTAGGTTGCCGTTTGTAACGCGACGGTCAACATACCACGTGGTCGGGGAGTCATCACGTGATACTATTTGTTGTGGTTATATAGATACCCGTGAACGAATTTGATTGGTTAATTACTTAAAAAATATAATACGATGACATATTAAAATATTAGCTTTTTTATTTTTATTTTACATTTTAAATTATTATTGTATATAGTTTACGTGAACGATAGGAGCTCGTATCATTAATATACGTTGTGTTATAGATATATATATATATATATATATATATATATATATATATATATATTGTTATTGCTATTGTTATTGCTATTGCTATTGCTATTGTTATTGTTATTTAATTTGGTGGAGTCCTTTCATCCCGTCCAGGAACTTAGATGAAGTTTTCATTTACAACCATATATGGCTCTAATGTCCCTTCGAAGCCGCTCTCATGTTAAGGCATCCATGATTTTAACGAGAGCCGATCATTTATTTATACACAATTATATAAGATCACTTCTAAATAATGTTAAGACCCATTTTATAAAATGAATGCACGGTCCGAACGAGGCTCGAACTCACGTCATACTTTTTGTGTGTCTGACGCCTTAGCCACTGGGCGAAACAGGCAGTTATATACACACGCAGATATATATATATATATATATATATATATATATATATATATATATAATATTACATATATTACACACGAATTACAACTTTTAATTGATCAATCAAAAACAAACAATAGCGTAACCAGCACAGTGTTATACCACCGGCATTAACTTTGCATTAACACACTCGCGATATAACAACGGACGGATATAGTAAACAATGCATTATTATATCGCAATACGTCGTACGTCGTACGATACCCCACACCGATATCGATATTGCATATCCATCGTTATAAACCCTCACCCCTCACCCCACACGCGGGCGGCGAGGGTTCAATCACTGCCATCGGCATGTCCGGTGAGGTCACGGCGGGAAGGGGTGAATACGGGGTCATGGCGGGGTCGATAACGGGGTAGTAAGCACACGCGCGCGCGTTCATATACACGAACGTACGCGCATATATGCATATATAGTATACTATGCCACGTCCTGTTATATAGGATTCTATAGAATATATTGTATACACCCATACATACGTGTATATTGTGAACGCGAAAGGTGTGATATATACATATATATATATATATATATATATATATATACATATATATATATATATATATATATATATATATATATATGTATATATATATATATATATATATATATATATATATATATATATATATGTGTATAATTACATGGTGCGATATGCAGAACATCGTATCGCACCTCGCACCTCACACCTAGACGTCCGAAACATACATGACATGCGCGGCGCACTGTTCGCATGCCTATACACGCGCGCACGAACATACCTACACACGTACGCAGCCACGTGTGCGTGTGCGCGTGTGCTAAACGTTACGCACACTAACACATGCCCGTAATGCCTACACTCACCGCAAGGACACTCTGCGTGTAGGGGGATCTCCCTCCCTCCCTCCCTCCCTCCCTCCCTCCCTCCCTACCTCCCTCCCTCCCTCTCGTATTAATCACTGCATTATGTATACAAGTAACACAAACATTACACATACGTACATACGCGTATATATATATATATATATATATATATATATATATGCGTATATATATACCCTATAGGGTTCTATAGAATACAAATATTTGCTTATATCGGAACAATAATTAAAACAATTTCACACTTGATGGCGATAATAAATACATTTTCCGTATTGGAATGTGTGTGTGTGTGTATTATTCATTGTGATACATAATATATATGTATATATTTATACACATTTTAAAATAAATTATAAATGTTATTAGTATTCGTTTATATAATAATATATTACCTGTGATTTAATAATCGTTCACTATAATGTACACTAATAACATTTATAATTTATTTTAAAATGTGTATAAATATATACATATATATATTATGTATCACAATGAATAATACACACACATAATAAATCACTTAGGGTAAGTATAATAAAGTATAATATAAGTATATTTCTAGAATAGGAAATCATATAATACATACTAATATCATAAGCTATATGTATACCTTTCCCATGGTATATTATGTGTGTGTGTATGTGTGTTTGTTTGTGTTACTTCATATTTTGGAAATTATAATCTCCACTAAAATAAGATGGGTTTAGTTGTATGTTGTCCTATTCTTCTGTAGGACAATGATATTTAAAAAGTAAGTTAGTATTTCGTCATAAATAAAGCGAACATTTTGTAATATTGGTGTGGGATTAGATATCTATAAATAGTTATAAATAGCTATAAAAGAACAGTTGGAAAAGTGCTGTATGAAGGTGAACTATTAATGATGTATGTTCTTAATGGTAATGATAGTGAAGATGTATCTTCATCATGATGATAATAATGATAATGATAATGATATCAATAATAGTAATGCTATTGTAATAGATTAAATAATTCAGTATATATATACACGTATACATATACGTATATACACGTATATACACGTATATAAACGTATACGTTTGGTGTCACCGGATACCTATTAGACACAATTGTTTATAATAACAGTTAACTGTTCGAATAAGATATCTAGATACAGTATCTAGGTTAGTCTATATGATGATAAGCTAGTAGAAGATAGATACGAGGTAATTTACAGGTCATGAAAAAACATAGAAAGTATAACTTTAAATATGAAAAGTAGGGTAACTTAACTAAACCTATTATGTAATGTAAGGGTTAGTAGATCATTGACCTATCCGACTATACCCATGGGTATAGTCGGACTATATATGTGCACTATATAGGTGTATAAACCCAGTGGAGAAAGAGGGTACTATAAAGGATAGATAAGAAAAGGAAATGTACTATAGTATCTAGTAGTACATATCGTAATACTATAATATACTATATTACTATAATATACTATAGTAATGATTACGTAACTCTGTCGTGGGTACTGTACACTGTACAGTGTACAGGGTCAGAAGTAATATCACTTACGAGTCATGAGTTAGGACATGAAGTCAAACTGAAGTCACGTGGTTAAATAAATCAATACCGAACTATAGTTACCAGCTAATCGATAGTCGATAGGTTGATAGGTCTTTAATTTCTCGAACATTCTTAAATTAGCACCATGGCCAAGCGCATAAACGAGTGCTTTATTATGAGGGAATTAATTATTATTAATTAGTAATCGATTATTAAATAACGAGTATATGATGTAGGCATAGATTTACAGGGGAAAGTAACCTAATACGGGGGACACTTTAACAATAAATGGTCTTAACATTTTATGACTCATTATTTGTATTCAAAAATTACAATATATTAATAGTATATGATTATATATATTATTGTGATTTTAAAATTGTATTTAATCTTTTTATTCTATAGATAGGATTCCTTACGGGGTGTCCGTATTCGGTGCCCACATCCGAATACGGACACCTCTTTTATAATATGGACACCCTATATAACACTAGATAAACTATATATTATTGATTAATCAATCAGACAAATTACAATTACATTATTTATAATTAATTTTATGAACAATGTATTCTAATTTAATTAGTTAATAATTTATTTATTTGTATTATTTTGTTAATTAATAATACAATTTAAGTATCTAAATAATAATATTTTTAGATGTAGTTTTATTGGTGGTATTAATATTATAACGCACGCGATTTTATGAAAATCAGAATAGTTCATACGCTGCGCGCTGATTGGTTATAGGGTGTCCGTATTAATACATATATAGTGTCCGTATTAGGGACTTATATGACCTCTAGATATATGCTTATAACTTAATGAATATTTGATAACAAATATAGAAATTATAAATATAATTTTAGAATGCTTTATTTCTTAATAATATAATCTTATATTTTATATCGATACATTTGTATATCCTTGAGAAGGTTTTAAGTTGAAATATTTTTTCATAAATTTACAAAAGTAATAAAAAAATCAGTTCATTGGATATATCAGTAATAATTTGAATAATTAAAAAATAAAAAAATACTTTTTTTACTATTTATATAATTATGAAAATGTATTCATTATACATTTTTTGTAGGATTTATGGTTTCTGAGATACCGATAGTGTCCGTATTCGGGCACAGTCCGTATTCGGTTACTTTCCCCTATAGTGGGGTATAGTTTACCTAGATTGGTAGTCACGTGATTGTTCTTCAACATACATGGTGCATCGATTTAAGTAACTTAAGATGGCCGACCATCACTTATAATGTAGTTATTAATCAAATTACGTGTTGTGATTATATTGCAGTGTAAATATATAATATAAATAAATATAAATGTTTAGTTTGATATAATTTAAACTCACTTTATAAGCATTATAAGTATATAGAAAAGAAATCAAATGTATTTAAAAATCAATATTATTTGTTTGAATATTTGTTATTACTGTGCATAGAGCTAGAGAGATTTCTTTCTAGCTGAATGTTATTTTGTCATATACTGGTCGGTCATCTTGAGTTAAATAAATCGAGGTACCATGTAGGTCGAATAATTTTACATAGGCGAGATATATCAATACAAACTGTGGATGTATGCATAATAATACTATCGTCTACATAGTATGCAGTACACCACTAGTTATCTATATAATGTACAGTATATAGGTACTGTATAATAGAGTATAGTGTATACACACCATATATGGTATTAACCTCTCATTAATATTGACTTTTTGTTAACTTAGGTCTACGTTCGGCTAACTAAAAAGTCTACAAATGTTATGTAATGCTACGTAATGTTATGTAATGTTATGTAAAGTTATGTAATATTAAAGTCACGTGTTTATATGGCTAAATCTTCTGAAATATCCATCTTTATTGAATTAAATACCGTATTAGAATACATTTTTGTACAGTTGTTTCACTACGCTAGAATGTTATATAATATTATATATTATTGCATAATATGATGTGCAGTAGACTATAGTACATATAGTATTATATAACATTCTCTAAATATTTGCATATGTGGACAATTTGTGCATATTAGATGATATTATGAAAGATAATATATACCTTAATATTACAATAATCATATATATATATATATATATATATATATAGTGTTTGTATCGCAATTGATATTTTAATATATTAATTGGAATGTGTACATATATAATATTATAATAAATTAATATTATAAAAATGGTATTCATTAATACAAAATGTATTCATATTGTAGTTTACTATATAAATATATATATATATATATATATATAAGCATATATAAATATAATTAGTATATAAAATGTGTATTTATTATTATAAGTATATAGGATATAACATATCTAAACGAATGAGGTAGGTATAACTATAAAGTTGGGTATATATATAATATAAGTTATATGCTTATATACTTATAGTATAAGTTATATGCTTGTAATATAAATTGTATGCTTATATCATCTAATATAAAGAAAGAACTTTCTTTATATCAATGGCTTATATACAATATATACATAGTATTATTTATGATAGTTTAGGGTCATACCTTATGATGCTAGGCAATATAATATAGATAAGATTAGGGTATTCAGATAACCTATTTTCCCTGAGTACAGCGTACTTAGTACAGTGACCGCTTTCATAATTAGTAATTTATAGTAGTAGTAGTAGTAGTAGTAGTAGTAGTAGTAGTAGTAGTAGTAGTAGTAGTAGTAGTAGTAGTAGTAGTAGTAGTAGTAGTAGTAGTAGTAGTAGTAGTAGTAGTAGTAGTAGTAGTAGTAGTAGTAGTAGTAGTAGTAGTAGTAGTAGTAGTAGTAGTAGTAGTAGTAGTAGTAGTAGTAGTAGTAGTAGTAGTAGTAGTAGTAGTAGTAGTAGTAGTAGTAGTAGTAGTAGTAGTAGTAGTAGTAGTAGTAGTAGTAGTAGTAGTAGTAGTAGTAGTAGTAGTAGTAGTAGTAGTAGTAGTAGTAGTAGTAGTAGTAGTAGTAGTAGTAGTAGTAGTAGTAGTAGTAGTAGTAGTAGTAGTAGTAGTAGTAGTAGTAGTAGTAGTAGTAGTAGTAGTAGTAGTAGTAGTAGTAGTAGTAGTAGTAGTAGTAGTAGTAGTAGTAGTAGTAGTAGTAGTAGTAGTAGTAGTAGTAGTAGTAGTAGTAGTAGTAGTAGTAGTAGTAGTAGTAGTAGTAGTAGTAGTAGTAGTAGTAGTAGTAGTAGTAGTAGTAGTAGTAGTAGTAGTAGTAGTAGTAGTAGTAGTAGTAGTAGTAGTAGTAGTAGTAGTAGTAGTAGTAGTAGTAGTAGTAGTAGTAGTAGTAGTAGTAGTAGTAGTAGTAGTAGTAGTAGTAGTAGTAGTAGTAGTAGTAGTAGTAGTAGTAGTAGTAGTAGTAGTAGTAGCAGCAGCAGCAGCAGCAGCAGCAGCAGCAGCAGCAGCAGCAGCAGCAGCAGCAGCAGCAGCAGCAGCAGCAGCAGCAGCAGCAGCAGCAGCAGCAGCAGCAGCAGCAGCAGCAGCAGCAGCAGTAGTAGTAGTAGTAGTAGTAGTAGTAGTAGTAGTAGTAGTAGTAGTAGTAGTAGTAGTAGTAGTAGTAGTAGTAGTAGTAGTAGTAGTAGTAGTAGTAGTAGTAGTAGTAGTAGTAGTAGTAGTAGTAGTAGTAGTAGTAGTAGTAGTAGTAGTAGTAGTAGTAGTAGTAGTAGTAGTAGTAGTATTAGTAGTAGTAGTAGTAGTAGTAGTAGTAGTAGTAGTAGTAGTAGTAGTAGTAGTAGTAGTAGTAGTAGTAGTAGTAGTAGTAGTAGTAGTAGTAGTAGTAATCTCACTTACAGACTCACACTCACTACATCAACACATAAACAAGCCCACACACATAGGAGGCAATACATTAGATTTAAGTTTTACTTCTATATATTCCACACAAATACTAAAAGTACTTAATATTAGATATCTCATTACAGACCATTTTGCTATAATATTTAATATCAATATTCCAAAACCAAAAATTAACACACAATTAATTAATTATAGAAAACTTACTAATATCGACCACGAACTTCTCTCCAATAGTATTATAGAAATTAATCATGATAACATATCGGCGATAGAACTAAATGATCATCTATCATATATACTAAATAAATATGCTCCCATTAAAGTTAAATGCATAAATAGTCGTACAAATAAATGGTTTAACTCTGATACTTTATTAGCCAAACAGGAAATGAGGAAAACTGAAAGATATTTTTCAAAATATCCATCAGAATCTTCCTTAGAATCCCTACTCAAGGCTAAGAGTTATTTTAAAAAATCTATAGAAATAGCTAAGAATAAATACTACTATACTGAAATAAATCAATCAACCTCTAATCAAAAACATCTCTATGGGATAACTAATTCTTTACTAGGAAAATCAAAAGAAAGAATCCTTCCAGATATTCCAGATAATATACTATGCAATAATTTTTCCAAATATTTTGTAGATAAAATAAATATTCTATGTAGTACATTTAACAATAATCAACATAATATACACAATATATCAATAGACCACTCGACTTTAATTAATCAATACCTCACAGAATTCCAACCCCCTTCCAATAATCTAATTCAAACATTATTAGCAAATTCTAACTCTACATCCCCACAAGATCCATTACCACTTCCTTTAATGAAAATAATAGCACCGTCAATATCCATTCCCTTAACTACAATTTTTAAAAGCTCACTAACTACTGGAATAGTTCCCCCTGAATATAAACATGCAATAATTACACCCATACTTAAAAAACATAAACATGATATAAATGACTTGAAAAACTATCGCCCAATATCACAACTTCCTACTATATCTAAATTACTAGAACGAGTAGTTACTATACAATTGAAAGATTTTGTATATTCTAACAATTTAATAGATAACTACCAAAGTGCATACAGAACAAATCATAGCACCGAGACAACCGTAATTGATGTATTAGATAGTATTATTACATCCCTTGATAATAATAATCATACACAACTACTTCTTCTAGACCTTTCAGCAGCTTTTGACACTCTAGACCACGATATTCTAAAACATAGATTGATTGAAATAGGAATAATAAATACAGCTCTAGATTGGATGATGTCAGATTGGATGATGTCCTTTGTATCTAACCGTACGTTTACTGTAAAAATAGGAAAGGAATATTCTAATTATAACTCATTTGATACAGGTGTTCCTCAAGGATCTGTACTTGGGCCACTACTATTTATCATATATATTATACCACTTTCTAATGTTATCAGACAGTTTAAGCATGTTAAGTACCATTTATATGCAAATGACATTCTATTATATACTGAATTATCAAAATATAATTCTGAATTTGATAATGAATTATCGAATTGTACTAATGCTATTTACGCCTGGCTTACCGATAATAAACTATCGCTAAATACTGATAAATCTGAATTGTTGAATATTCCCAGTAACTATTCCAACTTTCCACAGATAATAATAATTCATCAATAATAATGAAATAACCCCAAGCACGTCAATCAGATATTTAGGGGTCATAATCGATGACAACGTAAATATGAATCGACATGTAAGTAGCATGTGTAAAAAAGCTAACTACGAACTGTACAAAATACGCAAGATAGGTCATTACTTAAATAAAAGAGCTACAACAATTCTAACTAATTCATTGGTGTTCTCCTCTTTAGATTACTGTAATTCGCTCCTAATTGGTCTACCGAAATCTACTTTACTCCCTATCGATAGAATTATTAGATCGGCTGTTAGGAATATCTATCGACAACCAAGACACGACCACTCAAGTATTACTCTGAAAATGAAAGAAAGCAGAATCTTGAATGCATCAGACCGTGCTGAACAAAGAATACTGAATATCACTCATCGAACGTTGACCCAAAATCAGCCTACGTATATTAGATCACATCTAAAATTCGTAGTTCATAATAGATCATTACGATCTAATATTGATACTCGACAACTTAAAGTCACTATACCAAAGCTGAAACGTACCGCGAAACGGGCATATTCTTATATTGCTCCAACTAAATGGAATGCTTTACCACTAAATTGTCGTCTTGTTATAAACCATGTTGCGTTCAAAATACGTGTTAAACAATATTTAATCGATAGAAATTAAATTGTTTATTTATTTATTTATTTCTAGTTGTTGTCTTTCATACACTTATCAGAACACTAATGTGTTATGAAATGAGTGTTTAAATAAAACGTTTTGATTTGATTTGATTTGATTTGATTTAGTAGTAGTAGTAGTAGTAGTAGTAGTAGTAGTAGTAATAGTAGTAGTAGTAGTAGTAGTAGTAGTAGTAGTAGTAGTAGTAGTAGTAGTAGTAGTAGTAGTAGTAGTAGTAGTAGTAGTAGTAGTAGTAGTAGTAGTAGTAGTAGTAGTAGTAGTAGTAGTAGTAGTAGTAGTAGTAGTAGTAGTAGTAGTAGTAGTAGTAGTAGTAGTAGTAGTAGTAGTAGTAGTAGTAGTAGTAGTAGTAGTAGTAGTAGTAGTAGTAGTAGTAGTAGTAGTAGTAGTAGTAGTAGTAGTAGTAGTAGTAGTAGTAGTAGTAGTAGTAGTAGTAGTAGTAGTAGTAGTAGTAGTAGTAGTAGTAGTAGTAGTAGTAGTAGTAGTAGTAGTAGTAGTAGTAGTAGTAGTAGTAGTAGTAGTAGTAGTAGTAGTAGTAGTAGTAGTAGTAGTAGTAGTAGTAGTAGTAGTAGTAGTAGTAGTAGTAGTAGTAGTAGTAGTAGTAGTAGTAGTAGTAGTAGTAGTAGTAGTAGTAGTAGTAGTAGTAGTACTTTCCCCTTTATATTATTATATAGATTTAGATAATTCCCGTGCGTACTGTGAACACATCGATTATAACCTATAATACTAATGTGACGTAATAGTAACGATTGCTTGTGTAACAGCTCGTGTCACAATAGTTTATAGCGGGAAGCTAGCGTATATCTATTGTCTCCGATGTATGATAGGACGTGTTGAATACAATATTATATAAGATTACGCAAGAAGGCTTACGTAATATTACGTAATAATTCGTAATTACCGGAACAACGTAGACAGTCTACGGTAGACAGATAATAATAGCGTGATATTGTAGCGTGGTCAGTTGGACAGTGTGACAGTTGTACAGTTGGACACTATCTGGACAGCCAGTCGATACATTGCCGATACACATAAGTACATTAACAACTGGTAAAGTGGATATGCTTATAATCTAATTTAATATCGAAAATTATATTGTGTGTGCCTCATGCCTATTACTACCTATTATTTCAAAACTATATGTAATATATAAACGGATGTAACGTAATATATAAACTGTTAATATCATATGGAATCTATAGATATATAGAGTGGGTGTTATTGAATAACTAGCGTATACTTGTGAAATGATAGTAATAAGGAATGTAAACGTATATTCTAGGTAAACGTATATATGTAAACGTAGACATACATATGTATATACATATATAATAATATAGATATGTATAATAATCGGTGCATCTAGAATAATTGGTAAGATCTTAGGTTAGGTATTAGGTTAAGTCTTAGGTTAGGTATTAGGTTAGACCTTGTCAATATTTAAAGTATCAACCTACAACTATTAATCGACAAACTGATTAAGCCACATATTTAACCTATTAAACTATTTAACATATTACATTAACTCAAGTGACGATAACTACCCGAAAGAAGGTATGCAGATATCCAAAGATGGTTTCTATAAGTGTATATCTCTATAATACTTGTCGGATGCTGAAACTGGAGTGGTTTAGGTAATTAGGTCGCGATCCCGTGGCAATACAATAACGGAGTGTTCCCCTGGCATGCTACTAGGGGCGCTGGAACAGGGGTACCAACCAATCAAAATAAATGTTGTGGTAAAAGTTGGGGGGACCAATACATAGGAGGTCCCCCTATATTTAAAAGTGGGGGGGGGGGCATATCCCCCCCTCCCCGTACCCCCCTGTTGCAGCGCCCCTAGTAAAGGACGTTCATTTCAGACTCCGTTATTTACAGAATGATATCTTATTGGGTCCACTATGTCCTAGTGGCTCCATCCTATGACCTAGTGGGACTACTCCTATAATATATATTCAAAAACTTCTCATTTATATCGTAAACGTATAATTTACCTTAATTTAAATATTTATAATAATGATAGGCACACTACACCTACTAATGATAACTTATTATATGATAATGATAGTAATAATAAAAATAATAATAATTATTAATAATTCTAATAATACAATTTAATAATTACATTTCCTATATACAAAATAAGAATTACTTTTAACGGACTATTTCATTTTTTGAATATATTAAATATAAGAAAATACAATATATACGATATAAGGAATGTGAACATATAATAATTTTACATATCAATATAAAGTTTATATATATAAATATATATATATATATATATATATATATATATATATATATATATATATATATATATATGTATATACATAATACAAAAACATATAGGACATATAAACATATAACATATAAACATATGTTTAACATATATATATATATATATATATATATATATATATATATATATATATATATATATATATATATATACATATGCTGTGATGAGTTAAGGTGGGTTAAGGTGGGTTAAGGTACATGTGGTTTGTACGGGATAAGACTGGCTAGAACGCGTATACCTGTGTATTAGAACGCGGTTACCTCATCATACCTTATATGGTTATATTAGGATTCATTATTAGTCACGTGACTTACATATAGGTATGTGCTAAGCATAGCGGGTAAACTTTACCTATGTGTAACCTACATAGTTTACACATTAATATGAAGTGTAATAATTGTAATGAACTTACTCATTATAGGGAATTTCAACACTTATTTATATATATATATATATATATATATATATATTAATATATATACAACATATTAGCCACATATATGCACCTACATATGTGTCTATATACGATTAAACCTACCTACAACTATCAACGCGAGCACTGAGCTGAAAAACACATTTTTTAGTAAGTTGTTCAATCGTTATAATACAGGTTAATATAGGTTAACCTAGTTAACCCTGTAACCCTATAACCCTGACCTGTGTAAATAGTCGATCAGATAGCGTTTATAATTTTAAAAGTTTACTAAGTCGTGAACATCCTTTACCGTGTCCTAACAGTATTACATAATATGATTAAAGTATAAATAATATTTATTTATTAATTGTGTTCCATCATTTTCTGTTGTGAAAATATTATTTATATATTACATTTCCTATATAGGGGAAAGTCCCCGATTACAGACCCCCTCCTAATACCGACCCCTCTCGTATCTCAGTAACTATAAGAGATATCAAAAAATAATATATATACATGAACTATTAGTAATTTAATGATAAATATGAAAACGTATTTTGTTTTAAAAAATATTTAATCCTACAATTGTTATTTGATAAAATGTAATATTCTGTTTTATTTTTTTTAATATTTGAATAATAACTTTTTTTAAATCATTGTAAATATTTTGTTAATTAAAAGAAAACTTAATACTTCACATAATATTGTAGATCAATAAAATGTTTATAAATATTATAAAAATAATTTAATTTGAATAACTATTAATCAATATATCTTAATTATAGAAACCCATATTATTTTCCTAATATCGACCCCCTAAATTACCCTAATACCGACCCCATGTGATTTATGATATCCAATTAAAATAGATCCGTATTTTACTTTAAAATTTATCGTAAATTGTTTATGTATCATTGATATAGATTTAGGATTCATAATTCCAGTTGATTATATACATATTGATTAATAAATAAATGTTAAATAATAATATACATTTTAATATAATTACTATAAAGTTTAAATTTAAATTTAATATTACTATTAAAACATAAATTCAATAAAAAATAAATTGCGTGCATGTTATATAGGATTCTATAGAATATATTGTATACACCCATACATACGTGTATATTGTGAACGCGAAAGGTGTGATATATACATATATATATATATATATATATATATATATACATATATATATATATATATATATATATATATATATATATGTATATATATATATATATATATATATATATATATATATATATATATGTGTATAATTACATGGTGCGATATGCAGAACATCGTATCGCACCTCGCACCTCACACCTAGACGTCCGAAACATACATGACATGCGCGGCGCACTGTTCGCATGCCTATACACGCGCGCACGAACATACCTACACACGTACGCAGCCACGTGTGCGTGTGCGCGTGTGCTAAACGTTACGCACACTAACACATGCCCGTAATGCCTACACTCACCGCAAGGACACTCTGCGTGTAGGGGGATCTCCCTCCCTCCCTCCCTCCCTCCCTCCCTCCCTCCCTACCTCCCTCCCTCCCTCTCGTATTAATCACTGCATTATGTATACAAGTAACACAAACATTACACATACGTACATACGCGTATATATATATATATATATATATATATATATATATGCGTATATATATACCCTATAGGGTTCTATAGAATACAAATATTTGCTTATATCGGAACAATAATTAAAACAATTTCACACTTGATGGCGATAATAAATACATTTTCCGTATTGGAATGTGTGTGTGTGTGTATTATTCATTGTGATACATAATATATATGTATATATTTATACACATTTTAAAATAAATTATAAATGTTATTAGTATTCGTTTATATAATAATATATTACCTGTGATTTAATAATCGTTCACTATAATGTACACTAATAACATTTATAATTTATTTTAAAATGTGTATAAATATATACATATATATATTATGTATCACAATGAATAATACACACACATAATAAATCACTTAGGGTAAGTATAATAAAGTATAATATAAGTATATTTCTAGAATAGGAAATCATATAATACATACTAATATCATAAGCTATATGTATACCTTTCCCATGGTATATTATGTGTGTGTGTATGTGTGTTTGTTTGTGTTACTTCATATTTTGGAAATTATAATCTCCACTAAAATAAGATGGGTTTAGTTGTATGTTGTCCTATTCTTCTGTAGGACAATGATATTTAAAAAGTAAGTTAGTATTTCGTCATAAATAAAGCGAACATTTTGTAATATTGGTGTGGGATTAGATATCTATAAATAGTTATAAATAGCTATAAAAGAACAGTTGGAAAAGTGCTGTATGAAGGTGAACTATTAATGATGTATGTTCTTAATGGTAATGATAGTGAAGATGTATCTTCATCATGATGATAATAATGATAATGATAATGATATCAATAATAGTAATGCTATTGTAATAGATTAAATAATTCAGTATATATATACACGTATACATATACGTATATACACGTATATACACGTATATAAACGTATACGTTTGGTGTCACCGGATACCTATTAGACACAATTGTTTATAATAACAGTTAACTGTTCGAATAAGATATCTAGATACAGTATCTAGGTTAGTCTATATGATGATAAGCTAGTAGAAGATAGATACGAGGTAATTTACAGGTCATGAAAAAACATAGAAAGTATAACTTTAAATATGAAAAGTAGGGTAACTTAACTAAACCTATTATGTAATGTAAGGGTTAGTAGATCATTGACCTATCCGACTATACCCATGGGTATAGTCGGACTATATATGTGCACTATATAGGTGTATAAACCCAGTGGAGAAAGAGGGTACTATAAAGGATAGATAAGAAAAGGAAATGTACTATAGTATCTAGTAGTACATATCGTAATACTATAATATACTATATTACTATAATATACTATAGTAATGATTACGTAACTCTGTCGTGGGTACTGTACACTGTACAGTGTACAGGGTCAGAAGTAATATCACTTACGAGTCATGAGTTAGGACATGAAGTCAAACTGAAGTCACGTGGTTAAATAAATCAATACCGAACTATAGTTACCAGCTAATCGATAGTCGATAGGTTGATAGGTCTTTAATTTCTCGAACATTCTTAAATTAGCACCATGGCCAAGCGCATAAACGAGTGCTTTATTATGAGGGAATTAATTATTATTAATTAGTAATCGATTATTAAATAACGAGTATATGATGTAGGCATAGATTTACAGGGGAAAGTAACCTAATACGGGGGACACTTTAACAATAAATGGTCTTAACATTTTATGACTCATTATTTGTATTCAAAAATTACAATATATTAATAGTATATGATTATATATATTATTGTGATTTTAAAATTGTATTTAATCTTTTTATTCTATAGATAGGATTCCTTACGGGGTGTCCGTATTCGGTGCCCACATCCGAATACGGACACCTCTTTTATAATATGGACACCCTATATAACACTAGATAAACTATATATTATTGATTAATCAATCAGACAAATTACAATTACATTATTTATAATTAATTTTATGAACAATGTATTCTAATTTAATTAGTTAATAATTTATTTATTTGTATTATTTTGTTAATTAATAATACAATTTAAGTATCTAAATAATAATATTTTTAGATGTAGTTTTATTGGTGGTATTAATATTATAACGCACGCGATTTTATGAAAATCAGAATAGTTCATACGCTGCGCGCTGATTGGTTATAGGGTGTCCGTATTAATACATATATAGTGTCCGTATTAGGGACTTATATGACCTCTAGATATATGCTTATAACTTAATGAATATTTGATAACAAATATAGAAATTATAAATATAATTTTAGAATGCTTTATTTCTTAATAATATAATCTTATATTTTATATCGATACATTTGTATATCCTTGAGAAGGTTTTAAGTTGAAATATTTTTTCATAAATTTACAAAAGTAATAAAAAAATCAGTTCATTGGATATATCAGTAATAATTTGAATAATTAAAAAATAAAAAAATACTTTTTTTACTATTTATATAATTATGAAAATGTATTCATTATACATTTTTTGTAGGATTTATGGTTTCTGAGATACCGATAGTGTCCGTATTCGGGCACAGTCCGTATTCGGTTACTTTCCCCTATAGTGGGGTATAGTTTACCTAGATTGGTAGTCACGTGATTGTTCTTCAACATACATGGTGCATCGATTTAAGTAACTTAAGATGGCCGACCATCACTTATAATGTAGTTATTAATCAAATTACGTGTTGTGATTATATTGCAGTGTAAATATATAATATAAATAAATATAAATGTTTAGTTTGATATAATTTAAACTCACTTTATAAGCATTATAAGTATATAGAAAAGAAATCAAATGTATTTAAAAATCAATATTATTTGTTTGAATATTTGTTATTACTGTGCATAGAGCTAGAGAGATTTCTTTCTAGCTGAATGTTATTTTGTCATATACTGGTCGGTCATCTTGAGTTAAATAAATCGAGGTACCATGTAGGTCGAATAATTTTACATAGGCGAGATATATCAATACAAACTGTGGATGTATGCATAATAATACTATCGTCTACATAGTATGCAGTACACCACTAGTTATCTATATAATGTACAGTATATAGGTACTGTATAATAGAGTATAGTGTATACACACCATATATGGTATTAACCTCTCATTAATATTGACTTTTTGTTAACTTAGGTCTACGTTCGGCTAACTAAAAAGTCTACAAATGTTATGTAATGCTACGTAATGTTATGTAATGTTATGTAAAGTTATGTAATATTAAAGTCACGTGTTTATATGGCTAAATCTTCTGAAATATCCATCTTTATTGAATTAAATACCGTATTAGAATACATTTTTGTACAGTTGTTTCACTACGCTAGAATGTTATATAATATTATATATTATTGCATAATATGATGTGCAGTAGACTATAGTACATATAGTATTATATAACATTCTCTAAATATTTGCATATGTGGACAATTTGTGCATATTAGATGATATTATGAAAGATAATATATACCTTAATATTACAATAATCATATATATATATATATATATATATATATAGTGTTTGTATCGCAATTGATATTTTAATATATTAATTGGAATATAATTATAATTATAATATATTATGTGTACATATATAATATTATAATAAATTAATATTATAAAAATGGTATTCATTAATACAAAATGTATTCATATTGTAGTTTACTATATAAATATATATATATATATATATATATAAGCATATATAAATATAATTAGTATATAAAATGTGTATTTATTATTATAAGTATATAGGATATAACATATCTAAACGAATGAGGTAGGTATAACTATAAAGTTGGGTATATATATAATATAAGTTATATGCTTATATACTTATAGTATAAGTTATATGCTTGTAATATAAATTGTATGCTTATATCATCTAATATAAAGAAAGAACTTTCTTTATATCAATGGCTTATATACAATATATACATAGTATTATTTATGATAGTTTAGGGTCATACCTTATGATGCTAGGCAATATAATATAGATAAGATTAGGGTATTCAGATAACCTATTTTCCCTGAGTACAGCGTACTTAGTACAGTGACCGCTTTCATAATTAGTAATTTATAGTAGTAGTAGTAGTAGTAGTAGTAGTAGTAGTAGTAGTAGTAGTAGTAGTAGTAGTAGTAGTAGTAGTAGTAGTAGTAGTAGTAGTAGTAGTAGTAGTAGTAGTAGTAGTAGTAGTAGTAGTAGTAGTAGTAGTAGTAGTAGTAGTAGTAGTAGTAGTAGTAGTAGTAGTAGTAGTAGTAGTAGTAGTAGTAGTAGTAGTAGTAGTAGTAGTAGTAGTAGTAGTAGTAGTAGTAGTAGTAGTAGTAGTAGTAGTAGTAGTAGTAGTAGTAGTAGTAGTAGTAGTAGTAGTAGTAGTAGTAGTAGTAGTAGTAGTAGTAGTAGTAGTAGTAGTAGTAGTAGTAGTAGTAGTAGTAGTAGTAGTAGTAGTAGTAGTAGTAGTAGTAGTAGTAGTAGTAGTAGTAGTAGTAGTAGTAGTAGTAGTAGTAGTAGTAGTAGTAGTAGTAGTAGTAGTAGTAGTAGTAGTAGTAGTAGTAGTAGTAGTAGTAGTAGTAGTAGTAGTAGTAGTAGTAGTAGTAGTAGTAGTAGTAGTAGTAGTAGTAGTAGTAGTAGTAGTAGTAGTAGTAGTAGTAGTAGTAGTAGTAGTAGTAGTAGTAGTAGTAGTAGTAGTAGTAGTAGTAGTAGTAGTAGTAGTAGTAGTAGTAGTAGTAGTAGTAGTAGTAGTAGTAGTAGTAGTAGTAGTAGTAGTAGTAGTAGTAGTAGTAGTAGTAGCAGCAGCAGCAGCAGCAGCAGCAGCAGCAGCAGCAGCAGCAGCAGCAGCAGCAGCAGCAGCAGCAGCAGCAGCAGCAGCAGCAGCAGCAGCAGCAGCAGCAGCAGCAGCAGCAGCAGTAGTAGTAGTAGTAGTAGTAGTAGTAGTAGTAGTAGTAGTAGTAGTAGTAGTAGTAGTAGTAGTAGTAGTAGTAGTAGTAGTAGTAGTAGTAGTAGTAGTAGTAGTAGTAGTAGTAGTAGTAGTAGTAGTAGTAGTAGTAGTAGTAGTAGTAGTAGTAGTAGTAGTAGTAGTAGTAGTAGTAGTAGTAGTAGTAGTAGTAGTAGTAGTAGTAGTAGTAGTAGTAGTAGTAGTAGTAGTAGTAGTAGTAGTAGTAGTAGTAGTAGTAGTAGTAGTAGTAGTAGTAGTAGTAGTAGTAGTAATCTCACTTACAGACTCACACTCACTACATCAACACATAAACAAGCCCACACACATAGGAGGCAATACATTAGATTTAAGTTTTACTTCTATATATTCCACACAAATACTAAAAGTACTTAATATTAGATATCTCATTACAGACCATTTTGCTATAATATTTAATATCAATATTCCAAAACCAAAAATTAACACACAATTAATTAATTATAGAAAACTTACTAATATCGACCACGAACTTCTCTCCAATAGTATTATAGAAATTAATCATGATAACATATCGGCGATAGAACTAAATGATCATCTATCATATATACTAAATAAATATGCTCCCATTAAAGTTAAATGCATAAATAGTCGTACAAATAAATGGTTTAACTCTGATACTTTATTAGCCAAACAGGAAATGAGGAAAACTGAAAGATATTTTTCAAAATATCCATCAGAATCTTCCTTAGAATCCCTACTCAAGGCTAAGAGTTATTTTAAAAAATCTATAGAAATAGCTAAGAATAAATACTACTATACTGAAATAAATCAATCAACCTCTAATCAAAAACATCTCTATGGGATAACTAATTCTTTACTAGGAAAATCAAAAGAAAGAATCCTTCCAGATATTCCAGATAATATACTATGCAATAATTTTTCCAAATATTTTGTAGATAAAATAAATATTCTATGTAGTACATTTAACAATAATCAACATAATATACACAATATATCAATAGACCACTCGACTTTAATTAATCAATACCTCACAGAATTCCAACCCCCTTCCAATAATCTAATTCAAACATTATTAGCAAATTCTAACTCTACATCCCCACAAGATCCATTACCACTTCCTTTAATGAAAATAATAGCACCGTCAATATCCATTCCCTTAACTACAATTTTTAAAAGCTCACTAACTACTGGAATAGTTCCCCCTGAATATAAACATGCAATAATTACACCCATACTTAAAAAACATAAACATGATATAAATGACTTGAAAAACTATCGCCCAATATCACAACTTCCTACTATATCTAAATTACTAGAACGAGTAGTTACTATACAATTGAAAGATTTTGTATATTCTAACAATTTAATAGATAACTACCAAAGTGCATACAGAACAAATCATAGCACCGAGACAACCGTAATTGATGTATTAGATAGTATTATTACATCCCTTGATAATAATAATCATACACAACTACTTCTTCTAGACCTTTCAGCAGCTTTTGACACTCTAGACCACGATATTCTAAAACATAGATTGATTGAAATAGGAATAATAAATACAGCTCTAGATTGGATGATGTCCTTTGTATCTAACCGTACGTTTACTGTAAAAATAGGAAAGGAATATTCTAATTATAACTCATTTGATACAGGTGTTCCTCAAGGATCTGTACTTGGGCCACTACTATTTATCATATATATTATACCACTTTCTAATGTTATCAGACAGTTTAAGCATGTTAAGTACCATTTATATGCAAATGACATTCTATTATATACTGAATTATCAAAATATAATTCTGAATTTGATAATGAATTATCGAATTGTACTAATGCTATTTACGCCTGGCTTACCGATAATAAACTATCGCTAAATACTGATAAATCTGAATTGTTGAATATTCCCAGTAACTATTCCAACTTTCCACAGATAATAATAATTCATCAATAATAATGAAATAACCCCAAGCACGTCAATCAGATATTTAGGGGTCATAATCGATGACAACGTAAATATGAATCGACATGTAAGTAGCATGTGTAAAAAAGCTAACTACGAACTGTACAAAATACGCAAGATAGGTCATTACTTAAATAAAAGAGCTACAACAATTCTAACTAATTCATTGGTGTTCTCCTCTTTAGATTACTGTAATTCGCTCCTAATTGGTCTACCGAAATCTACTTTACTCCCTATCGATAGAATTATTAGATCGGCTGTTAGGAATATCTATCGACAACCAAGACACGACCACTCAAGTATTACTCTGAAAATGAAAGAAAGCAGAATCTTGAATGCATCAGACCGTGCTGAACAAAGAATACTGAATATCACTCATCGAACGTTGACCCAAAATCAGCCTACGTATATTAGATCACATCTAAAATTCGTAGTTCATAATAGATCATTACGATCTAATATTGATACTCGACAACTTAAAGTCACTATACCAAAGCTGAAACGTACCGCGAAACGGGCATATTCTTATATTGCTCCAACTAAATGGAATGCTTTACCACTAAATTGTCGTCTTGTTATAAACCATGTTGCGTTCAAAATACGTGTTAAACAATATTTAATCGATAGAAATTAAATTGTTTATTTATTTATTTATTTCTAGTTGTTGTCTTTCATACACTTATCAGAACACTAATGTGTTATGAAATGAGTGTTTAAATAAAACGTTTTGATTTGATTTGATTTGATTTGATTTAGTAGTAGTAGTAGTAGTAGTAGTAGTAGTAGTAGTAATAGTAGTAGTAGTAGTAGTAGTAGTAGTAGTAGTAGTAGTAGTAGTAGTAGTAGTAGTAGTAGTAGTAGTAGTAGTAGTAGTAGTAGTAGTAGTAGTAGTAGTAGTAGTAGTAGTAGTAGTAGTAGTAGTAGTAGTAGTAGTAGTAGTAGTAGTAGTAGTAGTAGTAGTAGTAGTAGTAGTAGTAGTAGTAGTAGTAGTAGTAGTAGTAGTAGTAGTAGTAGTAGTAGTAGTAGTAGTAGTAGTAGTAGTAGTAGTAGTAGTAGTAGTAGTAGTAGTAGTAGTAGTAGTAGTAGTAGTAGTAGTAGTAGTAGTAGTAGTAGTAGTAGTAGTAGTAGTAGTAGTAGTAGTAGTAGTAGTAGTAGTAGTAGTAGTAGTAGTAGTAGTAGTAGTAGTAGTAGTAGTAGTAGTAGTAGTAGTAGTAGTAGTAGTAGTAGTAGTAGTAGTAGTAGTAGTAGTAGTAGTAGTAGTAGTAGTAGTAGTAGTAGTAGTAGTAGTAGTAGTAGTACTTTCCCCTTTATATTATTATATAGATTTAGATAATTCCCGTGCGTACTGTGAACACATCGATTATAACCTATAATACTAATGTGACGTAATAGTAACGATTGCTTGTGTAACAGCTCGTGTCACAATAGTTTATAGCGGGAAGCTAGCGTATATCTATTGTCTCCGATGTATGATAGGACGTGTTGAATACAATATTATATAAGATTACGCAAGAAGGCTTACGTAATATTACGTAATAATTCGTAATTACCGGAACAACGTAGACAGTCTACGGTAGACAGATAATAATAGCGTGATATTGTAGCGTGGTCAGTTGGACAGTGTGACAGTTGTACAGTTGGACACTATCTGGACAGCCAGTCGATACATTGCCGATACACATAAGTACATTAACAACTGGTAAAGTGGATATGCTTATAATCTAATTTAATATCGAAAATTATATTGTGTGTGCCTCATGCCTATTACTACCTATTATTTCAAAACTATATGTAATATATAAACGGATGTAACGTAATATATAAACTGTTAATATCATATGGAATCTATAGATATATAGAGTGGGTGTTATTGAATAACTAGCGTATACTTGTGAAATGATAGTAATAAGGAATGTAAACGTATATTCTAGGTAAACGTATATATGTAAACGTAGACATACATATGTATATACATATATAATAATATAGATATGTATAATAATCGGTGCATCTAGAATAATTGGTAAGATCTTAGGTTAGGTATTAGGTTAAGTCTTAGGTTAGGTATTAGGTTAGACCTTGTCAATATTTAAAGTATCAACCTACAACTATTAATCGACAAACTGATTAAGCCACATATTTAACCTATTAAACTATTTAACATATTACATTAACTCAAGTGACGATAACTACCCGAAAGAAGGTATGCAGATATCCAAAGATGGTTTCTATAAGTGTATATCTCTATAATACTTGTCGGATGCTGAAACTGGAGTGGTTTAGGTAATTAGGTCGCGATCCCGTGGCAATACAATAACGGAGTGTTCCCCTGGCATGCTACTAGGGGCGCTGGAACAGGGGTACCAACCAATCAAAATAAATGTTGTGGTAAAAGTTGGGGGGACCAATACATAGGAGGTCCCCCTATATTTAAAAGTGGGGGGGGGGGCATATCCCCCCCTCCCCGTACCCCCCTGTTGCAGCGCCCCTAGTAAAGGACGTTCATTTCAGACTCCGTTATTTACAGAATGATATCTTATTGGGTCCACTATGTCCTAGTGGCTCCATCCTATGACCTAGTGGGACTACTCCTATAATATATATTCAAAAACTTCTCATTTATATCGTAAACGTATAATTTACCTTAATTTAAATATTTATAATAATGATAGGCACACTACACCTACTAATGATAACTTATTATATGATAATGATAGTAATAATAAAAATAATAATAATTATTAATAATTCTAATAATACAATTTAATAATTACATTTCCTATATACAAAATAAGAATTACTTTTAACGGACTATTTCATTTTTTGAATATATTAAATATAAGAAAATACAATATATACGATATAAGGAATGTGAACATATAATAATTTTACATATCAATATAAAGTTTATATATATAAATATATATATATATATATATATATATATATATATATATATATATATATATATATATGTATATACATAATACAAAAACATATAGGACATATAAACATATAACATATAAACATATGTTTAACATATATATATATATATATATATATATATATATATATATATATATATATATATATATATATATATATACATATGCTGTGATGAGTTAAGGTGGGTTAAGGTGGGTTAAGGTACATGTGGTTTGTACGGGATAAGACTGGCTAGAACGCGTATACCTGTGTATTAGAACGCGGTTACCTCATCATACCTTATATGGTTATATTAGGATTCATTATTAGTCACGTGACTTACATATAGGTATGTGCTAAGCATAGCGGGTAAACTTTACCTATGTGTAACCTACATAGTTTACACATTAATATGAAGTGTAATAATTGTAATGAACTTACTCATTATAGGGAATTTCAACACTTATTTATATATATATATATATATATATATATATTAATATATATACAACATATTAGCCACATATATGCACCTACATATGTGTCTATATACGATTAAACCTACCTACAACTATCAACGCGAGCACTGAGCTGAAAAACACATTTTTTAGTAAGTTGTTCAATCGTTATAATACAGGTTAATATAGGTTAACCTAGTTAACCCTGTAACCCTATAACCCTGACCTGTGTAAATAGTCGATCAGATAGCGTTTATAATTTTAAAAGTTTACTAAGTCGTGAACATCCTTTACCGTGTCCTAACAGTATTACATAATATGATTAAAGTATAAATAATATTTATTTATTAATTGTGTTCCATCATTTTCTGTTGTGAAAATATTATTTATATATTACATTTCCTATATAGGGGAAAGTCCCCGATTACAGACCCCCTCCTAATACCGACCCCTCTCGTATCTCAGTAACTATAAGAGATATCAAAAAATAATATATATACATGAACTATTAGTAATTTAATGATAAATATGAAAACGTATTTTGTTTTAAAAAATATTTAATCCTACAATTGTTATTTGATAAAATGTAATATTCTGTTTTATTTTTTTTAATATTTGAATAATAACTTTTTTTAAATCATTGTAAATATTTTGTTAATTAAAAGAAAACTTAATACTTCACATAATATTGTAGATCAATAAAATGTTTATAAATATTATAAAAATAATTTAATTTGAATAACTATTAATCAATATATCTTAATTATAGAAACCCATATTATTTTCCTAATATCGACCCCCTAAATTACCCTAATACCGACCCCATGTGATTTATGATATCCAATTAAAATAGATCCGTATTTTACTTTAAAATTTATCGTAAATTGTTTATGTATCATTGATATAGATTTAGGATTCATAATTCCAGTTGATTATATACATATTGATTAATAAATAAATGTTAAATAATAATATACATTTTAATATAATTACTATAAAGTTTAAATTTAAATTTAATATTACTATT
>OZ025239.1:123092109-123102109 GCA_964019155.1 Osedax fenrisi | reverse complement strand
AGACGTACCGGTCACCTGTAAGGCATTCGCGATGGTCAAGTGCTCGGTTAGTGGGCGGAGCTTATTGACACCGATAGTGATGCACTGACACCGATAGTGACGTACTGACATCGATAGTGATGAACTGACACCGATAGTGACGTACTGACACCGATAGTGATGCATGACTATGCATGACTATGCAAAATGAATACTGGCAACTATAATGGTATACTGACACCGATAGTAATATACTGACAATATATCATTATTGTTTAATTGCATTACAATTTCAAATATTAATTTATTAATATTATAAATTATTTATTGGGTTCGTAAGATTAATATTATGAATATGTCACACATACTAAATATACACTAAGGTAGCCCGTTTTAGTTCTCTTTATAGAAAAGTATAACTCCTTTTATTCATTCCAAATATAATACAAAAATAATAATTGAAAATAGACATAAATATAGAAAGCAAAAATTTAAATTAATTTGAAATTTTTACGTAATTTTTTACTTTATTAATATTATAATATATTTATACACGTATTATATAGATATAGTTTATTTATAATATGAAATATACATTCTATATATACAAATCAATTTTTAAATGTACTTAAAATTAACAAGAATTATATTATTACCATTGATGTAAATAGGATTGATTACATTTAATACGATTCTGTGATTGCAATATTATTTTAATAATAGATAATTCTGTCCCCAAACACGCAAATGTATTTAATTTAAAACATCTTTAATAACTAAATACTTTATATAGATAATTGTGCATGTAATATATTTGTTTATCCGATCACGTACCTAAAATAAATATTGTTTTACTCAACTACTCTTATTTTATTTGTAACATTTATATTAACCAATCAAATCTATATGTGTGTATTCATTACAAATGTTCCCTAATATTCGAATGTCATTCATAGTTAACGATCACTTATAGAGAAACGCGTCAATTTCATTATTCGATTACATTACAATGAGTTATTGCGTAACTTACCATCGATTGCATAACATCATCATTGAGTACGTGTACTAGCCCCACTCGGGTGTCTAATGGTGCGGTTCTACAAAAGTAGAATTAAGTTTCAAAACGGTCGTCGCCTATACTTTACATAACAAAGTTTTATTACGCAATTAAATATATAATGTAAAAGTAGACGACTCAAACCCAAATCTATTGGTCGAGCCCTCACAGTGTGACCTAGTTCACCCACTTCTACCCTTATGCCCTCACCCCTTGACCTATCTCACCCACTTCTACCCTTATGCCCTCACATAATGACCTAGTTCACCCACTTCTACCCTTATGCCCTCGCCGTGTGACCTAGCCTATAGACGAGGTGGTTTACAGGGTTCCAGAACCGTGTCGCGTACGATGAACTGTCGCTACTGCTATCAGACCCCCCGCGTAGAACATCGCTGTACCCAGTTCATAGGCTGTACGGTCGTCAATAGGGAACGCTACCTCGCTAACTGTACCGTGGCGCCCCACGTTATCTGTTTAGGTTACTATTACTGTGTGTGTGTAGTAGTAGTAGCAAAGATTTGTGCTAAGGAAAGATATAACACTCACGCGAAATCGTGTAATTCGATGTTTTATACACACACTAACAGCGCCAATTATATATGGTCGATTTTTCGAAAAAATTCATCGCTTATATTGTAAATTCGTATCAAACTATTCACTTACAATGTAAAATAATATGCCAAATTATTATTTATATGATTGAAAATATGTGTTCATTACTAATATATAACAAAGCAATAGGATATGTTGAAACGCTAGATATATATCTATGTGACGAATTAGTATAAACTAATTTATATCGCATGTAATTCAATAGAACAATCTAAACATTATTGTATGAAAAGCGTAGCAAACCCAAATCTATTTCAGTGATTTCGATACTACTGCCAGCAGTGTATGTATATTAATTACGTTTCGTATATAGTTGGTGTTATATCTTTGGTAATAGTATTAATAGTAATCAAATTTGCGTTCAGGTTCCAGGAAGTTCAGTAAAATGCTGAAGTGCGATTGGACGAGTGGTAAGAGTTACAGGACGGCACTATTATTGAGGTATGTCCTTCCATTTTGCCGCTTCTTTCTTTATAATAATATGTCTTTGATTTCAGTATAACGCTGGGAGGTTTCGGGGCAGACAGATTCTATCTCGGTTACTGGAGAGAAGCTCTAGGTTTGGAACCATATTAATATTATAGTTCTCGATATAATTCACTATTATAATTATTACCTATTGATCGATAATTTATTTAAGCATATATAAAGTCAAGTATAAATATTTGTGATAATGATAACTACCTTATTGAAATAAACAAAGAATAATACAACATTAAAATGTTTTACAGTTAATGTAAAATTTATCGAAATATAATCGAATATAGATATAACCTATTTGGATAACATATTTATTCTTTTTGTATAATAATTATTCTTTTTATATATAATAATTGAAGAGTATTTTTCCTCTTATGCTTTGCACTAATGACTAAAATATGTATTTGAATCATATCATTCCTAAGAAATGTATTAGAAAATATAAAGGAAGAATTAATAATATCAAATTGAATATACATTTTATTAAATAATAAATGATCATTATCAGAGTTTAAAATGTCAATGTAATTATGATAAAATCTATAAACCAAAATAATTTGTATATACATTAGTAAAATATATTAAATATATATATATATATATATATATATATATCTATATCTATAATAGTAATAGTGATATATTAATGAGAACAGTCAACGTTTACCTACATAGTAACAAGAATTTATTAAACATTATTTTTATTAACTTAACTTCTGATTATAAATATTTACAAAATTGTACGATATATATGTATATATATGTGTATACGATGTTATTATATAGATAGATAAAAACTATTGTAAACATAAAATATGATATATGATATATATGTGGTTACGTGAGAGAGGTAAATAAAGAGTGATGTTAGGCATATCCTGACGTTATATTAGTATACAATGCACTTAGTTAGTTAGTCTAGTTTACATTCACGAGTAGTAGTACTATTGTAGGATGTTCGTACGAGATAATACAATTACAATACACACACGCGCGTGTATATAAATTTAATTGTAAGAAAATAATAGTTTCCACGTTAATGGTAATGCGCTGAGTTGGAGGGTGGATTGAGGAGGAGGGCGATGGGGTGGTGGGGGTAACTATGCTTAACGATGACCACACACACACTACACACGCAGGCAAACTGTTCAGTTTCGGGGGCCTAGGAGTTTGGACCCTAATCGATGTGATCCTGATAGCTGTGGGATACGTGACCCCTGCTAACGGTTCCCTCTACTCTCAGCCCTCAATCTTTGCAGCCACCGCCGCCACCGTTCATCGTAAAGCTGAACTCTAGCCGAGGAACACTACCAGGGGGCAGGGCTACTACTGTCTAGTATTATCTTGTGTATCGATAGGCAATTGTTTCATCGATTATATATATATATATATATACGGGTGTTATGTATGTATGTGTGTGTAGTGTGTGTGCGATGTGTTCCATTGTTGTACTGTAACACCGCAGCCATCGGGCTATTTCGTTATTGAAACGACCGAGGGGCGAAGTATTTTTTATCATAAAACGATTAAAAGTGAAAATGGACGTGTTTTATTACACGACAGTGAGAGAGAGAGATAGAGAGAACTACACAGACTAGAAGATACATCCCACAGAGGATGAGGAGTGGGCGGGGGAGTGGGAGTGGTAAGTTATGATTAATAAACGCGTTATTGAACAAAGGACGCACACTAGTTGACCGCATCGGGGTGATATTCCGGCGGGTTCCGGTCATTTAGGACGATGAGAGACATACAGACAAACATACAGACAGACCACCGTAGATCACTCTTGATGATTCTTATTGCTTCTGTGTGAGGTGGGGCGAGGGGTTACGTATGATATCTATGTAATCGAGTGTAACTATTTCCGCGTTATACGTCGATTACGCTATTCCAGTCGATATTTATTACATTTTGTACATTTATTACATATTACAGATTGTAATCTTTATTAAGATGTTTAATAAATCTTTATATGATTGTCTTTATGTAAATACTTTACTTTTCCGATATATTTATCTAACTTTATAAAAACTTGATTGTGTAATAAACAACTGAGGATAATACAAACCAGATAAAGATAATTAATAATAATTGAATACATGTTTATCCATGGTTTTTATTTAGTTAATATTTAATGCAAATATTACAAAAATATAACTCATAATATTAACATACTCTGTAATATCAATAATATCAGTAATATTGTAATAATATGAATTACTAAAGTAATTATATGTACTTATTTATTTTATGTAAACGATTTGTTTATTTATATAAATTATTATTTGAAATATATACATTTATTAATTTATTTAAATTTCATTAATTTCTTTTAATTGTTATTTAATATTAATTCACTTGATTATTCTTAAACATATATACGATATCATTGGTAATTATGGATTAATTATAATTATAAACAAAATAAACAGTTATTAAAAGTAAATAAAATATTAGTTCTTTAAATACACAAAGATATATCATAATTCCAATATAATGATATATATGTATGTATTTAAATAAATATGATTTGTATGGCTATGATACATATGAAATATAAGCATTGTTTTATATTTGTACAATGATACGTAAATAAGTTATTGATTAAAGGTCGTATTAAATTGTAAATTTTATTATTTACAATTCATGTATTTATAAATTATATTTGTAAATAAATATGATATCCATACTTGAAATTAATCTACTGTGATAACAAAAGTATCATTTCTGTTCTACATTGAAGAATGTATAACTGGGGTATTAATTATACTGAGGTATCTAGCTATAAAGTTAAAGAATCAATGAAATAGGTAGACTTAAACAAGTTAATAATCGTTGGGAAATATTAGAAAATTAATTATATTTTCTATAAATTGAAGCCACACCACTAGTGTAATATGTTTATTGAATTATTTGAATACACATTTATTTAAAATATACGATATAAATATATTATAATGAATATTATTATCAATAAAATATTCTAAATTATTGAAATAATGAATGACGTATTAAAACTAACAAAATTAATTTCGATAGAAAACATCTACTTATGCTAAGGTAGAAAGATTACACTATTATACATTTAGAGAGATAGCCTAGTCAGGGCTTCACTACAAATCATACATAATGGGGAGTTGATGCAGGGACAATGATAACTAATCTAATATAAACAACATTCCATTGTAGTTATGTAACATTCTATTGTTCTTTATAAAAAGTTATCATGTTAATTATGTTAATTTTATGTTCTGTTTTATTAGTCGAAATTTATTATTCTATTTTATTGTTGACATTTTATTGCTCTGGCACAATGATTCATTAAAATAAATTAAATATAATTTGCTTTATCTATTTCATATATTATTAATAAATAACAAACAAGTAATTAGTTTATAGATTAGGGCAAGCGATACATTTAAATCACAACAGCAATAATAAGAAATTATTAATAAAAGTGGATGCAAATTATGCTTACTATTATGAGTTTTATAGAACTCATAAAATAAGCATTTTAAAACACCACTAAAACTATAAATTTTGCATTAATATTTATATACATGAGATTTTAGTTTCTATAAATATAATGATGTATACTGTATATGTTTTTATTTGATAATGCATTAAATATATATATATATTTCAGGAAATTATTTATTTGTTCAATAAAATATGATTAATATTTAATTAAAACTGGATTTATTCAAAATAAATATTTGTTCTAATTACGTTCATATATATATATATAAATCATATATTAATAATGAATAATTTTATTTAATTTGTTTAGTCATTTATCATAAAAATACATGTATAATTTTGTATATTTTTTTATAATATTAATTTATAATAATTTTCATTTTTCCTGTGTTTCTAAATATATATTCAAATTACACAAGATTAAATGTAAAAAATGTAAATTTAATTTTATAATTTTTTTTATAATTTATATAAATATACTGTTTTATACAGGTAAATAACATTACATTTATTAAAATTATATTATATTAAATAAGTTTACTAATTATTCTATTACAATATGTTTTATGATCATTTTATATCGTTTATATAAGATTTCCAAAATTTAAAAACTATTTTATTCAATATATAATATATATATAATACTATATATATATATATTTAATTTTATTATACAGTATTGTACATTATTTGTATCACATAATACTTATATACATTAATGAAGACATACACAAGGCTATTTGAACACATTTATTTTTAATATTTTAGATCACATTTTTAAATTCAAATTTGCAATATGATATAAATTTATATAAAGATTCTTGATTTACTTATATTATATTATAGTCAGAACAGCTCAATATCTCCGAAATAGTATATTTTTATACTCAGTAAAATATACTTTGCAGGAGTATTTTTAATTATATTTCAAAGAATTCAGATATATTTACTAATTTTATATTGTCTATAAAAATATGTTATAGAAAATATGAATTTATTTATAAATTTGCATAGAATTCATAGATCTTTTTCTATATTCTGGTTGCCGATATTCTATATAATATAATGTGTCATAAATTATATTAAAAAAGTAGTTTCATTGCTATGTACAACACATTTAACTATATACTTTTGTACCATGTCTAGTGGTCCGTTATGCAATAACTAATAACATCAATCGAGCTTAACGTTAGAGTTATCTAAATATGCATTAGCCAATATGTATACTCATTGATATTATTGTGTAGTTTAGATTGTTAGTTACAATTATTGATATAATGAACCTACAGAGAACGTACTTAAAAATAATAAGTTATAAATGTTATATATATATATATATACAGTGCGCTCTCGATATACCGGCTCTCGATACACCGGCAAACGCGTTATACCGGCACATCTCTAAATGACCGATTTCTTTCCTATCTCTTCAATGATAATAATTTTCGATGCACCGGCACTCGTATACCGGCTCCGGCGCCTAATATCTAGGCACAAAAGTCGAATTGTAATCGATATACTGGCATATATATACATATTTCCCAAAATCCTTCACTCAAGATTAAAATTATGAAATAAATAATGACATTTATAATAAATGCAATATTGATATTGATGATCGACTCACTTTAAAAGAATTTACGTCAGTCGATGACATTTCTGAAATATTCGAAATAGATTCTATTACTGAAATTATAGATTCATTAAAAAATAATAATAAAGATAGCGACGACACACATGAGGCTGGATTTGATCCACCACCATCATCAGAGAAAGCAATACAGGGGTTTGAATCACTAACGGCATACTTTGAATGTTACTCCAAAGATTCAAATGATATACATTTATTAAATTTATTATCTAAACGTTTGGATATATTATGTATTAATAATAAAAAGTAAACTACTTTATCTTATGTAAATAATTCAAAATAGTTTATTTTATTTTATTTTGCATTCGTTTCATACCATTATAATAATATTTTATACCATCTTATACGAGTTTATACCTATTTGATACCATTATAATAATTAAAAGTAGTTCATTTTATTTTATTTTGCATTCGTTTCATACCATTATAATAATATTTTATACCATCTTATACGAGTTTATACCTATTTGATACCATTATAATAATTAAAAGTAGTTCATTTTATTTTATTTTGCATTCGTTTCATACCATTATAATAATATTTTATACCATCTTATACGAGTTTATACCTATTTGATACCATTATAATAATTAAAAGTAGTTCATTTTATTTTATTTTGCATTCGTTTCATACCTTTATAATAATATTGTATACCGTTTTATACGTGTTTATGCCTATTTGATACCATTATAATAAACATAATATTTAATATTTTTCTTCATATATACTTTATTTTCTGCTAGATCGATATACCGGCACTCTCGATATACCGGCACAATTCATCATTCCAGATGGTGCCGGTATATCGAGAGCGTTATATATATTATAAACTTACATAATAAACTTTATTATTTATATTATTATTTTATAAAATGTAAACTTTAGACATGTTTATCTCGGTAGAATTATTTTCCCACATTCACATGAGATATAATAATCATATTTGTTGACATAGGAAGGTGATTTATATATCTAATATATTTTGCATACGTTTCTATTATATTTATATATATATATATGTGAGTCATATCTAAAATGATTAAAAAGGCATAATTTGATGACTTTTTAGAAATAGTTTAATAATATATAATATAATTTTGTTAGAAAAATTATAAGTTTCATATGCATTAAACATATTAAAAATTCTACACGACAGTTTGTAGATCATAATTCACCGTAGATCTGGTTATATTTATAATACTACTACTACTACTACTACTACTACTACCTCTACCTCTACTACTACTACTACTACTACTACTACTACTACTACTACTACTACTACTACTACTACTACTACTACTACTACTACTACTACTACTACTACTACTACTACTACTACTACTACTACTACTACTACTACTACTACTACTACTACTACTACTACTACTACTACTACTACTACTACTACTACTACTACTACTACTACTACTACTACTACTACTACTACTACTACTACTACTACTACTACTACTACTACTACTACTACTACTACTACTACTACTACTACTACTACTACTACTACTACTACTACTACTACTACTACTACTACTACTACTACTACTACTACTACTACTACTACTACTACTACTACTACTACTACTACTACTACTACTACTACTACTACTACTACTACTACTACTACTACTACTACTACTACTACTACTACTACTACTACTACTACTACTACTACTACTACTACTACTACTACTACTACTACTACTACTACTACTACTACTACTACTACTACTACTACTACTACTACTACTACTACTACTACTACTACTACTACTACTACTACTACTACTACTACTACTACTACTACTACTACTACTACTACTACTACTACTACTACTACTACTACTACTACTACTACTACTACTACTACTACTACTACTACTACTACTACTACTACTACTACTACTACTACTACTACTACTACTACTACTACTACTACTACTACTACTACTACTACTACTACTACTACTACTACTACTACTACTACTACTACTACTACTACTACTACTACTACTACTACTACTACTACTACTACTACTACTACTACTACTACTACTACTACTACTACTACTACTACTACTACTACTACTACTACTACTACTACTACTACTACTACTACTACTACTACTACTACTACTACTACTACTACTACTACTACTACTACTACTACTACTACTACTACTACTACTACTACTACTACTACTACTACTACTACTACTACTACTACTACTACTACTACTACTACTACTACTACTACTACTACTACTACTACTACTACTACTACTACTACTACTACTACTACTACTACTACTACTACTACTACTACTACTACTACTACTACTACTACTACTACTACTACTACTACTACTACTACTACTACTACTACTACTACTACTACTACTACTACTACTACTACTACTACTACTACTACTACTACTACTACTACTACTACTACTACTACTACTACTACTACTACTACTACTACTACTACTACTACTACTACTACTACTACTACTACTACTACTACTACTACTACTACTACTACTACTACTACTACTACTACTACTACTACTACTACTACTACTACTACTACTACTACTACTACTACTACTACTACTACTACTACTACTACTACTACTACTACTACTACTACTACTACTACTACTACTACTACTACTACTACTACTACTACTACTACTACTACTACTACTACTAC